>BTHU01000004.1:110892229-111132229 GCA_036184795.1 Tokudaia tokunoshimensis
GTATAAGTTGAGAATATAATGGAGGGGAGGAAGTTATAATATTGTGATTCCTGATACAGTATATTATCTTTGCAAAAATGTGCTGAGCAGTATGGCAGTTTGAGTGAGAATCACTCACATGGGGTCATATACAAAGATATTTATTTGCTCCCCAGTTAGTGGAACTGCTTGGGAAAGATTAGAATGTGTGACCTTGTTAGAAGAACAGGGAATGGGTTTTGAGGTTGCAGAAGCCCATATTATTTCAGTTTGTTTTCTCTCTGCATTATGTTTATGGACCAGAAGTACTCCCCTCCATGATTCATAGACTCATCCTCTGGAACAATAAACCCCAATAAACTGTTTTTTAAAAATGAGCTTCCTTGGCCATGTTGTCTCTTCAGAGCAATGGAAAAGTAACTAAGACACTTGTGCACCTCTCTCTGTTTCTCTCATGTATGCATGCATGTATGTATGCAGAGGGATGGCACTGGTACTGCGATGATGAACCATCAGGATGGCAACTCATTTTCAACAGACTCATGACCAGGGGTTCTTGTGATGGAAAATTTAAGATTATATGAATTAAGAAATGAAAACTAGATTCCATAACTATTTTAGCTAATATCTAGAACAGGCAGATCCTTCCAAGAACAGGAGTTAGAGATGCTTCCCCCAGTGGATTCAGATAGAAGGGAAATTATAGCTGTCTTTAGTTGTGATGACATGGTCAAAGCTTCGTAAGTTTTAGTAATGTCAATTACGAATCAAGAAAATTCTGCAGACATACCCTCTGGTCAATCTGATTGAGGCAATTCTTTGCTTGAAGCTTACTCTTTCCACAAGACTGTAGGTTGTGTCAAGTTAACAAAAATAGCTAACCAAGACAAGCCCTGAGACATATGTGTCAGGAAGCCTCCGTGTTACTATCCTTATTTTGATGGTGGTATGTGGCAAAAGAACAGATGTTTTGATTTGTGATATCATTTAGTTCATGTTGGCCATTTTAATGTAACACCATGGAATGGGTGGCTTTTAAACTACAGAAATGGGTTCCTCACAATTATGCCAGCAAGTAGTATTTTCAGTGCCAGGGGAGGGCCCATTCTTTGCCACAATGGCAGCTGTCTTGCAAGCTCAGGCAGTGGAAGAGGTGAGGAAGCACTCTGGGCTCTCTTTAATGACTGAAAGGCTCTCATGACTTACTGAAAGTGCCACCTCCAAATAATATCACATAGGGGACAATTAATATGTGACTTTCGGGGGGTAGGAACAGAAACATTCAATATAAGAGATGGAAAACGTTTTATTCTATTTAGAGGTGAAGGATTATCATCAGGTTGGCCACTCATTCTCAACAGATTCAGAACTGGGGATTCTTACATGGTGCTTACCACCCTTGGTTGATTTTAAGATTATATGAACTAAGAAATGAAGAGTAGATTCCATGGCTATTTTATCCAATATCTAGAATGAGCAAATCCTTCCAAGAACAGGAGACAGAGATGCTTCCCACAGTGGATTCAGACAGAAGGGAAATTGTAGCTGTCTTCAGCGGTGATGACATGATCAAAACATCATGAGTTTTAATAATGCCATGTTATTTGATTTTCAATTTCATTTTTGAAATTAGATCATAAACATTTTATCCACCAAATGTCTTTTTTGCACAATCTGGCTGAGTGTGGTTTTTTTTTTTTTTTTAAAAGAGAAGTGTGTGTCCAATGTGCACATATCTCAAGTAAGATATGAGATCTGGTGGAGGATTCTAACATGAATATATGTTTAAGAAGCTGCCAAAAATGCTGTTTGAGTCCCTTACACTAAATTTGTTTCCTCTGCAGCTCCCTTCCACCATGTTCTATTATCAGTGGGAGATTGGGCCTGACAGTCTTAATAAATCAAGCTGCCCAGTAGCAGCTCCTTTTCCTGATGTCACTGGAAATGGAAACAGGAATGAGAGACAGGAGAGAAAGGGTGCAAGCAGTGAGCAATATTCAGTGGTGAAGAATAAAGCCAGTGAATAAGTGACAGCCCTTCACTGAGTTGTACCCATGCTTGGGAAAGTGCAGATTCCAGCCATGGTGGAAGTAACCAGAGGAAAGAAGAACGTGACTTGGAAGTGAGACAGTGTGGCTTTATGTCACTTGGTAGGGGTGACCAGATGATGTTGGAATGAGGGTGTGACTGTGATCTTGTTGGTCCTCTAGCAATGAGGAGTGACCAGACTTAGCTTCTCTACAGGCACATCTGTGGCTATTCTGATTTAGATGCTCTTGCTGGTCTTCATGTGGTGTCTGAGCTGTAGTGGTGGGTTAAATGAATTCATTGTCCACAGCTGGAGTCCCTAGCATTCTCTGAAGCTTTTCTCCAAATGGATGGGCATCCAAGGCATCACTGTTTGACTTAAACAGGAGTAGAGGCAAACCACTCCTTTTTCCTGTAGGGCATATATGTCAACAGTGAAGACCATTTGGCACTGAAGAGCCCATGAGAAGGACAGGCTGGGAACTTGGATGCTAATCCTTAGCCACCCCACCAGAGGCAGGGACATACAGCCATCCTATATTGACCAATGGACAGGCTATCCTGAAAGATTTTATACTAGCAGGACAATATATTAAATAATGGCTTTTTATAAAAAAAATTATGCTCTAGGAATTTAAAAACTGACCCATTTATTAGCTGGTGGATCTTTAAGGCAGGTAGTATATCTTCCTGATTAAAATTCAAATGGATTTCAGAATGTCCCAAGTGGAGTAGAGAAACACAGACAGGGCAGATGAACAGGTAATATTGCAAAACCCATCAGACAGAAGGCTGGTAATCAGCTAGTCACAGTGGAAATGAAATGCCAAATGCTAATTTTTCCCCAGAGGTAACCATATGTAAGTATGTAAGTGTGTGTGTGTGTGTGTGTGTGTGTATGCGTGTGTATGTCTAATTAAGTCAACCACTGTTTTGTGAGAATTACAGATTTCAAAATCACTCAAGGCTGCCCCCTGGTGTGAGTATAAATAAAAACAGCTGCAAGTGCTTAATAGAAATTTTCTTTTAAACCTGTGCCTTTCAGGTAATCAGATTACTATAGAACAACTCTGCTACATTCTACTTGGAGATGAGGGTGAATAGTCCTATGTCACAAGTTATCTGTGCTGAGTTTCTCTGGCATTTTCAAGCAATACTCTGGATCAGGGAAGACCTGATGTTCTGTTTCTTGGCATAGGGTAATTTTGCAGCATTTCTCTTTATCCCCTCTCAATTGAAACAGGGTCTCTTATAGCCCATGCTAGGCTTGAACAGCTGTTCCTCTTTCTTCAGCCTCCTGAATCCCAGGATTACAGATGCGAGCCAGAATTACAGACTTCCTATTTTACAGTAATATATTTAAAGTGTTTATTGAATACCACATGGCTGCTACTTAAATGATAAATATAAGATGCTGACATACTGATGATATCCTATAGAATTTCTTCATTGGTGTTTGTAGCAGAGTTCATGGACTATTTACCTGGATTTACTTCAACTCTTTAACTCTCTGACCTGCTCCTTCCTTCCCAGATTCTTAATTCTCACAAACTGCACCTGAAAGTGATAAACTGCACTGTGCTATAATCAAACTCTGGTTTGAAGACATGAGTCCCTTCAAAAGTTCATGTGTAGGAACTCAAACTCCAAGGTTAGGATAATATTGAGAGCAGGGTGCTTTCAGAGTTGACCTTATGCAAAGGGTAACGAGACCTAATCAGACTTCATTTCATTTTCTAGCTCTTCATATACATGAGACCAAGTCTTTTAGATACCAGACCTATCACCTTGATCTTGCACTTTCCTATCTTCAGAATTGTGACAAATGAACTTATGTTGTTTATAAGTTACCCCGTCTCTGGCATTTTGTTGAAGAAGCAGGTATGAACCAAGCAACCCATCTGTGAGAGACTCTCCTTTTGCTACCAAGTCACTTTACTTGCATAAGCAGAAGAGTCAGTAAGTCCTGTCAATTTATTCTAACCCCTCCTTGAGTATGGCCCTGCCCAATGACTGTTGGATGCAAGGGCTTAGAGTTTGTTAATTGCAGAAAAGGTATCTATGCCCTGCATAGCAATACCGACCTCGTCCTTCTCTCCAAAGGAGATATTAACTTGAAGGATGGTTCATTTCTATAGCTGACGTTGGAAATTGGCCTGAAGCTGTGCCATCCCCCAGCAACCTCTTCCTGCCTTCCCTTACGTCCGTGCTTGGTCTTCTTGGAGTGCTTCCTTCATAAATCTTCTGTAGTTGATTTACAGCCTTAGCTGCTGAGGGGAGCCTGTCCTAAAACATTTTGTGTGTGTTCTCTCCTTTAAGTTCTTCAAGAAATGTGATTCTGTCCCCAGAGTGACTGTTCCTTAACAGAACATACTCCAGTGGGGTGGTCCAACTGAGCACAGACTTGGAATGGACACAAAGCTTCTCTTCTCTGTCCTGACATTCTCTGTCCTGTCACCCCTAGTCAAGCTCCTCGTTCACATCTCTGCTGAAATCTGTCTGAAGTTCCTCACCGCCATCTACACTCCATCTGCCCCGTCTTTGTTTTTCATTTCCTTCTGACACTTGTTACAACTGAAATATATCATCTTTTATATTAGAATATAATATATCATGTATAATGTAATATATTACTATTATACAAACACCACAGATAAGAAAAAAGTTATTTGACATAATAATTAATACATTATTGTTGTCTAGAACAGGCATCCTTTTCTCTGAGAGTTCAAAGAGCTGATATTTTAGTTTCTGTGGGCCAGACAGACTGTGACAGCTTTTCAAAGATGGCATCATAGCATTTGAGAACATGCCAGAAAATACATAATGAGTGAGGGCCACTGTGCTATAATCAAACTCGATTTGAAAAAAATAGGTGGGACCTTTTGCTTCTGACTTTGCATACCAAAGGTTTAGAAGTTCTGACTTCATTGTAGGGAGAAGTAATATTCTGAGCTGAGTAAATTCATGGAGGTTTCAAATAAGTAATGCCAAAGGGAAAACTGCTTTTCCTAAACTGGACAGACAGAAGGGCATGTAGAATCAGGGCTACCAGTAGTGGAGTTCCATGTGCAGATCTTCTGTGGGGAGTACCTGTAGGATAGGAGTATGATTGATAAATAGGCCAATCTTAATCTCAGGGATCAAATCTCCAGAAGTGCCCAGTCTTGAGAAAAGAAGTGTATTTACACTTAGCTCTAACTCTTACCTCCAGGAGTTAACCAGGTTTACATCTCCATCATCACTAACAGACTAATCCATTCTTACTTTAGAAGTGGGGAGGTAAAAGGAGCCATTTAAAACACTCCGCACCCTTTTCTTCTTAGGGAGGTTTTCCTCTAGAGAAACTACTGAACCAGATCTTGAACTACGGAGGATTTTTCCTTGTAGTTCAAGATTTGTTTCAGGAGACAAATACCAACTCTAATTTCTTCTAGTCATCCTGTCCCACCAAACCTGATTAGAATAAAAATGAAAGTACATGTGAGGCTTTACACAGCAGAGAACAGTGTTGATGAAAGTCTAGGATCTAATCCCAGGACTACAGAACCATTACAGTCTCCAACATTAGACCCCCATATCACCAAAACTGTATTTACACAATACCTGGTACCTACTATCTATTACACCAAAAGACAAGAAATACATTTTGATGAGACAGGGAAAACATCAAGACCAGATGTGGCACAGATGTTGGGACGAGTAGACCAGGAAATTTAAATAGCTATGATTAATATATCAAAAGCTGTGATGAAGAAAGTAGACATCATGTAAGAGCAAATGGGCAAAGTAAGCCAGAGAAGAAAATGATAAGAAGAAAAGATTGGGATTAAAATTAACCCCACAGAAATATGGGCTCATTGGTGGGGTGGAGAGCTGAAGAATCTCTTGGTTTTGAATTATCTCAACAGCAATATTCCAATCCAGAAAACACAGAGAAAACCATTGATGCAAAATATTTAGGAACAATGATATAATGGTAGAAGGTATGTGTAATGAGAATACCAAAAGAAGAAAGGGAAGAATGGAAAGATATACTTGAAGCTATTAGAAAATTACCCAAATTAGCCACCAAATATTTTAACACCAAATAGGATAAATGTAAAAATCAAAACCAACTGTACCTAATCATGTAAATCTCAAGCCTTAAGAAGGTAAAGGTAATGACAGTTTCTGAATTTGTTTGGGGTGGTGGCTCCTTACCTGTCAGAGAACGAAGAACTGCATGTAGTTTTTGCAAGAAAGAATGAAACCATCAAGATGTCTCAGCGAGTAAAGGTGATTGCTAACAAACCTGATGACCTGAGTTGGATCCCCAGGACCAACACATTGGAAAGCAAGAACTGACTCCTACAAGTTATTTTTGTTATTCAAGAGTCATGGCACATATGAACTCATGTATACACACAGATGTATGTACAAAGACGCACATCAATAAATTAAAACAGCATTTAAAAGAAAAGAATGAAGAAATGAAATATTTAAACTTAAGAGGGGGAAAAACCCCTCTTTACTAAACTAGAATTCTATACCCTATGAAATTATCCTTCCAAAGCAAAGGATGGTCAGGAAGATGACTCAGCTGGTAAAGGTCCTTGACCAGGCTAATGACCTGAGTGTGATTTCTGGAACGTACATAGTTGAAGGAGAGAAGCAAATCTCACAGATTGTCCTCTGATCTCCATACTCATACTTTAACACATGTGCAACCCTTTTGCCCCAACATGAAAAAAATTAATGTTTTTAAAAAGGAAGATTTTTTGTTTTAGATTAACAAGACATTATGGAATGTGTAGGCAGTAGATGTATCTTCTAAGAGGTGTTAAATTATTTATTCCTCTTTTTTCTTTCATATCTCAGAAGTCCTGGGTGGTAAAGGATAAGCAAAGATGGAGACAAGGATAGAGGACTGATAGTAGGTAGGGTAACTGAAACTAAGGATGCATTAAAAAGCCTTGAAAACCTATAAGTTTACAAAGTAATTTTACGATATAACTTAAGAAAAAGAGTTTGAAAGGAATTACCTTGCATGGGTAGGTGACATGGCTCTCAGAAGATGTGCTCTAGCTAATAAAAATCATAGTGCAAGAAATGCTAGGTCTTTCTATGAATTGTTATTGGTTAAGGATGCTCTAGAGGTCATCAACCCAACACAGACTATTGCAATTGTCCTCAGTTACCCTCCAAAACTCTATGATAAGACCCTTTTACTGAAGACACCACACACTCTAGCTGAAGGACACACAGAAAACAAAGTCAGACTGATAGGAAACTTTTCTTCCTGTTGGATAATTTTCATAGTGCAGGAATGTGCTATGTAGACTGGGAGATAAGACATCAGTAACTTTACTTCATGCTGGATCTTGCAAACTACATTACCAAACAACCAGGCAAGATATGCTCACTGGTACGATGTTAACACAATACTTCCAGTATAACTGACCTCTTCCTTATTGAATTTAAGGCCTACTACACAGGAGGGAATTCCATTTCTGGAACTACAATCCAAGTCAAATAACCCAGAGTTTAGGATGTCACAGGCACTAGGGTAGAACATATCACTGATATTTTGCTTAATGGTCAAATTACCTTCTCAATATTTTTGCTTATATCCATAGACATGGGTTTATCTAAGCCTTGGCCAGAGAAGCTTCTTTCTGCTGTGGACAATAGTCAATATACAGATGCATAACTGGTCAAAGAGTTGAGGAGATTAAGAGAATGAGAGTGCAGTCCCAACTGAGATATGGTCATGATCAGCTCCAATCCTCAAGGCACAGGAAACATCATGGAAGAGGAGACAAAAGGATGAAGCATCAGAGGGTGAGAAGGAGTTATGTGAGATGCTGTCTTCTGTACAAGATATGGCTGTTGCACTCACAAACTCCTAATGACTGTGGTTGCACAAGATCAAGTCAGCAAAAATCCCAGCATATATGACCTACAGGTCTCACTCCCTACTGAGGAACTGTTGGTAGCTGATAGCAGTTGGGGAAGGAGAATCATTCTTTCTCAAGGAGAATTCATTAGTAGATTTCCCATGTTTCAGTAGATTGGCTCTGTATTCAATTATGGTCAGCAGCAATAAGTAGACTTAGAGGGTTATCAAAAATTCACAAAAATAAAGAAGATATGAAGCTGGGAAGGGAACAGGAATGTGATGGAGTATATACAGGATGAGTTAGAAGGGAGAAATGGGGGTGGAAATGATCATATTGCATTTTGTATATGCTAAAATACATAGGACTAAAAAATTATTTTAAAAAAGCTTTTTAGAGATATGATAAAGGCTAGAATAAGTGAAGATAAAAATAAAAACTTTTAATACTTAATCTTAATTTATTAATATGGCATATCAAGAATAATAATGATAAGAGTATCAACACCAGGCATGGCTGAAGAAGGGACAGGGTGACACAGTTCTTGGAGCAGAGCCAATAGGGTGTGGGTTTTCGCAAGTGCTGATGGCTGCTGTAGGTGTAAGGCTTCTTTGAATAATCATTTTACTTATGTTCCTCCTTCGGTAATGTTGCCGCTGCCAGGATTAATGAGTCCATGATAATCAGAAACAACATGATTACAGGAAGCACGAATGTACCTGGTGTTCCTCAGCAAAATGACAATGCTGTGACCTCCAGGATAACCCTTAAGACTGTGGGAAAAAAAAAGCCTGAAAACATGAATTCAAGAAAATATAAATCAATGTAAAATTGTTCCATGCAGGATTTCTCAACTATACAAAGTATAAGCATGCAATATGAACTGTATGAGGGGCTTCACCAAGCTGAAAGAACAGAGGCAGGTGCACTAATGAGCCAGCTTCGTCAGAAAGATGTTAAAGGAGATAAAGAAATTTAGAGAGTGGTAATCTCTGGGCAAGATCCCACCCGGCTAAGTTTATTGTTTGTGTTTGCAGTTGAACAAAGGATAGTTTGAATTTTTAATCTGGAATGGACTACAATCCAGAAATGGAGGGCACACTTGTGATCCAGATCTTGAGGCTGGAAGACACAGGCTTTTGATCTGGATCTTGAGGAATAGTGGCCATGAACAGCTTAGGCCCAGGCATGGTAGTACACTCCTTTAATCCCAGAGTCATGCAGATCTGTGAGTTCAAGGTCTGTGTACAGAGCAAGTTCCAGGACTGCCAAGCTTAGACAGAGAAGGAGTTGGAAAACAGAAAGCTGATGATAATGTAATAGAACAATGGGACCCTGTCCAGTTCCAGCAAGCTGTAGAACTTGGCAGTTTAAGCCTTGTGGCTCTGTCTTTAGAGTTAAGGGGCAAAGGTCATAAAATGCTGATTCATAGGATAATAAAAAGGGATCCTGGTGTAAATGATTGAATTGATATGCAATTCCTAAGGAAGTAGCTAATGCAAAATAACAAACTGGGCTTTGGTCTGCAAGAGCTAACTATCTCCAGCAGAGAGCTATCTAGAGCAGAATTTAGAGCTATCAGTCTGCATCATCTGCTAATCCCAAACACCCCTTCTTAAGACTCCCCCCACTCCTGATCAAGCTGAGGCTGGGCCTCAGCAAAGACCACCAATTAAAGAAAAAGATAAAAGAGAAAAAGAAACAAAAAATATGGGAAACAGATAGAAACATATATGGTAGACACAGATACATTTATATCAGTGGCAACTTTTAAGTATCATTGGTCAAATGTATCTCTATAAAACATATCATGTAAAACATAGAGATTGTCAAAATGGATAAAAGATTAATACCCCCAAATCTATTGTCTAGAGCAGTGGTTCTCAATCTTTGGCTGTGACCCCTTTAGGGGTCATATATCAGATAACCTTTATATAAGATATTAATATTGGATTAATAACTGTCAAAATTACAGTTATGACCCTTTGGGGGGTCACATATCAGATATTCTGCATATTAGATACTTCTATTAAGATTCAAAGCAGTATCAAAATTATAGTTATGAAGTAGCAATAAAATAATTTTATGGCTGGGGTCTTGGAGTCCAGGATATGCCTCACAAATCACACAAACACCAATCTCAGTCACAAGGATAGTTTATTGAGCTTATGTTTCAGGACTGGTTGGCCAGGGCCACAGTCTAGATTCGAGAACTGAACCATGACCAGAACTAAGATTCTATAGGGTTTTTAGGTCCAAAATCCACAAACACCTGTGCCAAGTTATTTCATCAAGCAGGATTTAGGGAAAAGGGTTTCCTTAGGAACATGTCTTTGTTGTACACTTTTCTTGTGGCAGGGGACTTGCCTTGTCCAATATTCCCAACTTAACTTGTATACCAGGAAGGGACTTATCCAATATTCATGTCTTAACTTGCCAACCAGGATGCCAGTTACCCACATACATGTCTCTTTTTGCCAAGTAGAGTATCAGTTCCCAGAGAGGTCTTAGGAATTTAGACTTTATTAGACATTACTCAAAATGGAAGTCTTATTCCAAATAGTTTCTTATATTAGTGCAGGTGTCTCTCTTATGTTGGGGTCCATCTCAGGGGCAATATAACCATCAAAGCTTATACATAGGTTCAGGGAGTTCTATTGGTTCGGGTCTAAGCTTATTGTGGGTAACCATACAAAACAGTTTTATTGATTTCTATTTGTGATTGGTTTCAAAAGGCACAGAACGTAACACAATATGTAATCAATCTTGGCATTAAAAAGTTTCCTAGTAGTAGCAGAAAAATATGAGAAAGTTTCCTTATAATGGCAGGCCATCTAAGTAGCAGTTACCTAGCTAGGCCTTAACATTTTATCTATGTCTTAATTTTACCTAGGCCTTAATATTTTACATAGGTTCTAACAGGAGGTCACTACAACATGAGGAACTATATTAAAGAGTCACGGCATTAGGAAAGTTGACAGTCACTGGTCTAGAAAAAGCCACTTAAAATATAAGGTTTTGCAGATTAAAAGTAAATGGATTGGGCAAGGTATCTGACACTCATTAAAAGAAACTAGGAGGAGTTGCTATAATGATTTCAGATAGGACAGACTTTTAAGCAAGAAAAGTTCCAATGGATAGATTATCACATAATGATAAAGGAAGTCAATCAAACAGATAGATAAACAAACAAACAACAAAAAAGCCAAAGAACAAAAATCCTCCAAACAAACAAACAAACAAACAGAAGGAATCGAACCCCAACAGATATGAGCCTAAAAATAGAATTGCAAAATACAAGAAGCAAAAACTGATACAACTATGGTGAGAAAGAGATGAATTCACTCTTAGTGTTGGAGCTTTCATAACCCTTATTACATTAGGCAAATTCAGCAGGCAGGAGTCACTGGAGACAAAGTCAAGGTGAAAGTCACCTTTAATCACTGGATAGAATACACATCTACTGACTACTTCGTTAAACACCAGAGTACATTTTCTACTTAAGTTCTCCAAGAACATTCACCAAATAAGTCTGGGTGATGAAACTTACCTAAACATATTTAAAATTAAAAAACTAATACGATGTTTCCAGATTAGATTAAACTAGAAATCAATATCTGAAAGATAGCTGGAAAGTTTTCCCAAACAGGTATCAAACAGCACAAGTCTAGGTAACACACAAGTCAACAGGAATTCTCAAGAACAATTTAAAAGATTTTAAGTTAGTTAAACTGAAAGTATAACGTCGGGGTGGGTGGAAAGCAGCAAAATCAGTGCCTTGTGCAAAAGGCATAACACTGATCACACATACTACAGAGAAGAAAGAAAAATCAAGTCACTACATAAAGTTCTACCATTTGGTACTGCAAAGCAAATGAAGAAACAAATAAACAAACAAAGCCATGCAAATTAAATCCAATAAAAGATGATGAGGAGAAGGTAGGAGAAGACAAACTGATAAAAATTAGAGCATATATCAATGAAACTGGAAACAGAAAATCAGTAGATAAAAATCCCCAAGAAATCCAAAGGCTCGTTCTTTGAAAACATAAATGAAATTGATAGATTTCCAGTTTGGATAACCAAGAAAGAAAGAGGACTCACACTACCACTGTCAGAAACTAAAGAAGGAACATCAGTACAGACAGCACAGACATTAAGATAATATTAAAAAGGTGGGAGACATATTTGTTGGTAAAGTACCTGTCTTGTAAGCAGGGAGAGCTGAGTTCAGGTCTCTGAACCCAGGTGAAAGTAGAACATAGGGTACCCAGCTGTAACTAAGGCAGTGGTGGGCTTTCTGTTCAGTGAGAGACCCTGTGTCAAAAAGTAAGGGGACGAGTAATTGAAGAGGACAGTCTATCTTTGATTACTCATCTGCACATGGTGCATGCATCTAGAACATGTATTTCTATTCTTTCATTTATTCCTTCAACAAAGCCCTGGTCTAGGTGGAGACTGAACAAATTATGGCTTACCAGACAAATGCCATCAGTCATCCTTGGAGGGGGGAATACTCTTTAATGTAGTTTATTTTTGTATAGCAATTTTGGCTTCACAGCAAATTTAAAAGGTGAAGATATTTCCTGTATACTTCCTGTGTTCACACATGAGCAGCCTCTTCCACCATCAAAGGTGCCTACCAGACTGGTGGAGTTTGGGGGCTGATGAACCTCATGTTTCACTATCAGGTGCAGCCTACATAATATACTATAGAGGCTGTTCTTGTCATTGTTCTTGTCAGGTAGATGCTCATGTCTACCTGTATCACTTGTATAAGAACACACACACATACAACACACACACACACACACACCACACACACATACAACACACATACACACACACACCACACACACACATATACCACACACACACCACACACACACATACAACACACACACACACACCACACACACACATACAACACACACACACACACACACACACTAGAGTTCACTGGTGACTTCTACCAAAATTTAAGGCTAACACAGCACTCTCTATCAGCACTAATACAGGGAATTCTTTAAGCCCAGAATCACTGGTAAGATTTACCTTAGCTATGCAATACCGATCCCATATTACACTGCCGGTAATGTAACAGGCTACAGAGGAAAGTCACATGATCACATTAACAGTAAAGAAATTGAAGAGAACTTCCTAGACTAGATGAAGAGCATCTATAAGAATCTATCACTTGCCGGGCAGTGGTGGCGCACGCCTTTAATCCCAGCACTTGGGAGGCAGCAGCAAGCAGGTTTCTGATTTCCAGGCCAACCTGGTCTACAGAGCAAGTTCCAGGACAACCAGGGCTACACAGAGAAACCCTGTCTCGAAAAACCAAAAAAAAAAAAAAAAAAAAAAAAAAAAAAAAAAAAGAATCTATCACTTACACTGTATTTGGTGGTAAGATTCCAGAATCTTCTTTGATATGGCAAAATAGAAGGAAGCAGTGATCTCTCTTACTGTTCCTTTCACGATTGTACTAGAAGTTACAGTTAATAAAACTTTATAGAACAAGGGTGAGGAAGGCTACAAATTTGGAAGGAAGAATTTGTCTTTTTTTTAATAAGATGACATGATCAGTTATGTACGAAATTAGAAAGAATTGACCCAATTCTGCAATAACAAGTAGTTAAAATGAGTCAGAGTTTAAAATTAGTATATATTAAAAAACTTTTTGCAACGTGGGGATTGGTATGTATGTTATGTGTGATTATATAAGTTTATTTATACATCAAAAACCGAGAATGGGGATAATGAGGGAAGAGGAAGAGACCTTAAGGGGAATGAGGAATGAGGGAGTGAGGGCATACATGCAATAGGAAAACAGAGGAAGGACTGACTGAGGGAAGAAGGGGAGCCTGGTAGAAAGGAAGAAACAAGATGGGGAGGACAGAAGGGAAGAGGATGAACCAGGAGAAAGCATAGGGCCTACGTTAAGAAGATATCACTATGAGACTCATTAATCTGTATGGTAACCAAAATTTAGTAGTAAGGAAATATTAAGCACACTAAAGTTAATAAAGAAATGGTATTGTTTATTATTCAAAAAACCATTTGATTCTTATGTATCAGCAATGGCTAAGTGATGCTCAGAATTAAAAACAAAAATACTGTTCCTGTTAGCATCTTCATTGCAACTTACAGTTACAAATCTAACAAACAGATAAGATCTGTGTGCTCTAAAGTACAAAATGTTGACAAAAAATATAAAAAGAAACTGAATAAACAAATAAATATTCCATGATTGTGGATCAGATGATATAATATTCTACAGATATAGCCTAATTCAGATCAAAATTCCAGCAAAAACATCAATGTAACTAGGTGAATATACAATAGACTATAAACAGTGGTTGTCAACCTGTGGGTTGTGACCCCTTTGGGGGTAGCATATCATATGTTCTGCATGTCAAATATTTACATCATTTAAATAACAGTATCAAAATTAAAGTTATGAAGTTGCAATGAAATAATTTTATGCTTGGAGTTACCCGAACATGAGGGACTATATTAAATGTTGCAGTATTAGGAAGGTAGAGAATCATTGTTATATATGATAAAGAGTACAAACCTATAACAATTTGGAAAAGGTAAAACTATGCAGATAGTAAAAAGACTCATGATTTCCAGGATTAACAGGAGGAAGGAATGGATAGCTGGAGTACAGGGAATGTTCAGGGCAGTAACACTGCTCCATGCCCCCCAACCATAGATTCAAGTCTCTGTTGGCAGTCACATGCAATGTGCAATGCCAAGAGCATCCCTCTGGTGTCACCTGTGGACAATGGCTGGTGGTCCTGCATCAGTGAGAGTCTGTCAGTTGCAAGACTGCATCGGTCTGGTGAGACTTTGGCATTGAGGGGCTGTGCATGTTTGGGGCAGAGGATGGTAGTATATGTGGACCCTCTGTACCTTTTAAATTTTCTCTGATCGAGAAATTTGTCAAGAAAAACGAAACAAAACAAAACAAAACAAAGAACCCAAACCCAACCAAACCACCACCACCAACAACAATAACAAACTACATTAAGGCATTTTTCTCCCTACCAAGACAGCTGACTACATTAGGCCAGTGTGCCATAGTTTGTGGAGTTGCCAAGGAGAGAACTCTTGCTGGAGGAGTCAAGGGGAGACTAAGAACCGATGGTCTAGTCACTGCCACTGCAGAGAACAGGTATTTTGTTCCGTATTGAGATGGTCAGGAATTTGGCAAGAACATTTTCTGGGAAGTTGTGTCTGTGGTCACAATAACTGACTGTATATTCCAGATGTTCACTATCATGGTGGCAGGCACTAGATAGAGACTGTTAATTGGGGGTTCTGTCAGGATATCTGTCATAGCGTCTACATGTGGTTTGTCCAAAACAGAGACTTTCTCATAAGAAATTGAATTTATGTGTGATTCAGACACAAAAGGGCTGAGAGGCACAACAGAGTGTGGAAAAGGTTAAATTGTAACTCCAAAAGGGAAGGCCAACCAATTACTCAGAATTGAGAGGGTAACATTTGTTTATCTCAGTATGGGATCAGTTTTGCTAATTAAAATGCAAATTCCTTTTAATTTTCAAGTGGAAGCACTGACAAATTAAATCGCAATGTATCCATACCACAAATGACAACTTACAGGTGCTAACAGTGTCTGTCACCCACACTTCCCAAAGCTGCTAGGTGCAAGGCTGTGGTGCTGGTCTCGGCCACTAGGTGGCACCTTTACATAGGTTTGAGAAATCTAGTCTGCAAAGAGAAAAACAGGGTTGAGCACGTTGTCTTTCCCAAGCACTAGATGGCATCTCAGCTTCCTTAGATGCCCGTGAGCATAGAGATTTCCAGAGACGCAGAGCTGAGGATGAGACCCAGGAAAACTGCTTTAAGCAATTTTCCCTCTCATAACCTTATTATTCTCTGCTAGCTTTGTAATGTACATCAGAAACAGAGACCATTGCCATTAACTTAAAAACAAGAAAATTATTCCGTTTCAGAGACAATAAAGGGATACAAACATGCAAATTTTCACCATGATTAATACCAAACTATGGAAACAAAAAAGTAAAATAAATAAATAAATACCAAAGAAGTTATATTGTCAAGCACTAAAGATGCGTTTAAATGTTAAACCGGTGTGTCCTTAAGTTGTAGAAATGCAATGGGAGAAAAGATTGAATATTCAAGAAGAAATTATCTAAACCGAATTTACAAACAGATGAATAGGAAAATGTGTTGGCTTGTAATGTGACACTTACACCAGAAGAGGGCGGCATAGTTTAAAGAATTGACAACATTTAGGGATGCTATCAGATTAGGTCAGAGGACACCACCCTAAAATTATTGTGCTAAAATTGTTAATCAAATTGAAATGTATGGCTCTACTTTGTGCGGCTTATACATTTCTCTGCTAAGAAACTCTACCCAGTGTTATTGCTGAGGTGAACATATTGCAAGGTACCCTGGTCTCAGACTTTAGTTCAGATATTATCTGTGGAGCACCTGCTGGCTGACAGCAAGGTCCTTAAGTAGAATCCACCATCTGGCTAAAGGGGAATGAGCATGGCAGTGTTTCAGGGCGGGGATTCTGAGAGGAGATTGAGAAGACGGAATGTGAGTCCTCCCAGAGCCTATTTCTGGGTGTTGCTCTAATATTTGATGGACTAGAACAAATAGAAGCAAAGAGACTTAGAGTAAAACAAACAAACAAAACAAACAAACAGCCCCACGAAAGCATGGTGATATTCAATCCTAGGAACGTTAACTGCCAACTAGGGAAAGAAAAACTGAAAAGGCATCTGATCATTCTTTTTTGTTCTCAGTTGGAGGAGACAGCTGATAGTTGCTTTATTCTGGCCTTATTCTAGCCAGCTTCAAAAGTCGCTCATCCTCTCTGACACCAAATCTTGAAAACTTTGTAGACTCCCCTCTCTTCTTGACTTCTTCTCCCTCTCTGTTTGCTGTGCTGATTCTGATGTGAGCAGCTGGGTAAGTACTTGGTTGTTCCTAATGACTGTGTGCTCTCTGCGTTCTCAGGTAGATACTGGAAAGCACACACTGTATCCAACTCTGCTCTGGTGAGTATGGTACCGAATCTCTATGATTTTTCTACTTGACTCGTCTTGTGTTCACAGGGGATTTCTAGATGTAGCTGAAATTCGCTCCTAAGGGGAAGTCCTTCAGCATTAGAAGACAGCTGTCCTACATACATGCTACTCCTGAGTCTTTGACAGATCACCAGTGTTCTCAACCAGTCATCAACCTGCCCGAGTTCTGGGTTATTCAACATTGTCATCACCTTCCCTCTGAAGCACCCATTAGACAGTATCCCAAGATGAAAGTGATGCCTTCAGAGTTTGAATAACATGGCAGGAGGTGGGTAGAAAGGATGAGGATGGAGTAGGCTACTTCCATTCCTGCTACTTCCCTTTCCCCTCTTCGTACTCTGTATTTGTAATTGAGCCCCCTTGAGCCCTTTCCCTCTGAGATGAGTGGTTCTGTAAGGAAGAGCTCACATCTGATTCATTCACTGCTGTGTCCCTAGCACTGATCTCAGGACACAGCAGCCATGTGTTGAAACAATGTGACCTGAAATACAAAATTGGATATTTGAATTCAAGTCTTTCCAAAAAGGCCATTGAAGGCAGAAAGGATTTGGGGATCATTATAAGTCAAGCATGGCCCACTTGTTCATGTTCAGTCTTGTGGATCTACCTCTCTTGATCAAGATCAAATGGCCTCCTGGGTCCTGGAGAATTAGACATTGGCAAGGACTGGCATGGAAGACATCTGAGTACAGATAAGGCTGGGAACCTGTCTGTGTTCCATCTGTTCACAGGTCAGCCTGGACAAGCCTCTGTGAGAGCAACGTGAAGACCTGTGAAATGAATTGGGGCATCATCACCTTTCTGTCTGCATAGAGGTAAGTCAGGACTGAAAAGCATCTTTGACCTTGATGCTCAGGGATAGTAGCAATACTGGAGTGTCTCAAGGGGCAATAAGTTGTCTGTTAGCTCACTAGTTCCTAGGCATGGATTCCAGTCTGCCATCCTGTCACAGTGAGACAACTACATCTCAGATAGAGAAAGGAGATAGAACTGGGAATCAGTAGCAGTGTGTCTTAGTGAGGGTTTCTATTCCTGCACAAAACATCATGCCCAAGAAGCAAGTTGGGGAGGAAAGGGTTTATTGAGCTTACACTTCCACAAAGCTGTTTATCACCAAAGGAAGTCAGGACTGGAACTCAAGCAGGTCAGGAAGCAGGAGCTGATGCAGAGGCCATGGAGAGATGTTACTGGCTTGCTTCTTCTGACTTGCTCAACCTGCTCTCTTATAGAACCCAAGACTACCAGCTCAGGAATGACACCACCCACAATGGGCCCTCCATGCTTGATCACCAAGTGAGAAAATGCCCCACAGTTGGATCTCATGGAGGCACTTCCCCAACTGAAGCTCCTTTCTTTGTGATAACTCCAGCCTATGTCAAGTTGACACACAAAAACAGCCAGACAAATTGATACCAGCACAGTGGGATATTCCTGTGACAAGCTATCTATGTTTTGGCGAGGACTGTGGAAGAACTTTGGAACTTTGAGCTAGAATAGCCATTGGGATGTTAAGAGCTCTGTGGAGCTTGGAAGATAATGTAGCTTCCAAGATAATGGAAGATAATGGAAGCTTCTGTAGGAGCTTGGAAGATAATGTTGAGAGCAGTGCAGAAGATGGAGGCTTGGCTTGTGAAATTTCAGAGGGAAGATTAAAGATTATCAGGGTTGTTGCTATTTTGATTGAAGATTCTGTGTTTGGTTAGCTATGGTTGAAGAATAAGCTGTGATTAATAAGATACCAGAACCACTAATGTAAAACCTTTGCATTCCTGGGACTATTGATACTAAGGCTGGAGCTAAGAAATTAGCGGTGATTAAGAAGAGACCACCATCATTGAGGTGAAATCTTCTTCTTGTTTTCTGAGAGCACAAAGAAGATGCGTTCTAGAGACAGCCAAGTTTGTACCTCCTGCTGCAGTAAGACTTGGCAATGTGTAAGAGTCACCCAGGTGGTACTGGTTTTGAAGGCATGAAGGGGTCTTGAAGAGCAGCTGAGGCTCGGCACTGTGAGAGGCCATCAAGGTCATTGGTGAAGGTGCAGCCTCAATTGCAATTGAGGACCCAGGACTGAAGGGGTCATGCAAAGTAGTTGAGGCTTGGCACCATGAAAAGAGCCTATGAGAGGCGATTGGTGAAGCCTAGTAACAGCAAAAGACAGCAGTGATTTTAGATGCCAGTATCATGAATGACCACCAAGAACAGCAGTGGAGTACAGGCAGCTGGAGCCTAGAAGACAAGGTGTGTGCTACAAAGGGCAGAGCTCCTTGGAGGAGCCCAGAAGATCATGAGTGGATCCTAGACATTGGACAATTGGAGTTTGATTTTGCTTTTGGTTGTGACTGCGTCTGAAATTTTTCCCTCTTGAAGGAAGAAAATATTTTAGTGTAGCCCACAGTTAAGAGACTTTTAATTGTAAAATGACTTTGAATTTTAAAAGGGATTGGATATTTTAAAGGGATTGAAATTTTAAGAATTTGCAAAGACTGTGGGACTTTTAAAGTTATTTAGATCTTGGGGATGAATAAGAAAGTAAGGGTTGAGGTTTAATAATGATGTGTTTGGGTGTCAAGTTGACAAGGGGTCAATTGTACTGGCTGGTTTTGGCACAGGCTGGAGTTATCATAGAGAAAGGAGCTTCAGTTGGGGAAGTGCCTTCATAAGATCCAGCTGTGGGGCATTTTCTCAGTTGGTGATCAATGGGGGAGGGCCCTTTGTGGGTAGTGTCATCCCTGAACTAGTCTTGGGTTCTATAAGAGAGCAGACTGAGCAAGCCAGGGGAAGCAAGTCAGTAAAGAACATCCCTTCATGGCCTCTGCATCAGCTCCTGCTTCCTGACCTGCTTGAGTTCCAGTCCTGACTTCCTTTGGTGATAAACAGCTTTGTGGAAGTGTAAGCTCAATAAACCCTTTCCTCCCCAACATGCTTCTTGGTCATGATATTTGTGTAGGAATAGAAACCCTGACTAAGACAACTTCTGTCTTACTTCTGTTTTACTGCTGTGAATTTCTGTTTTACTGTTGTGAACAGACACCATGATCAAGGCAAGTCTTATAAATGACAACATTTAATTGGGGCTGGCTTACAGGTTCAGAGGTTCAGTCCATTGTCATCAAGGCAGAAGTATGGCAGCATCCAGGCAGGTATGGTTTAGGAGGAGCTGAGGGTTCTACATCTTTATTCAAAGGAAGCCAGGATCATTAGGCAATTCCCACTGTGCAAATACAGCATGTTTACACAGCCTTAGATTGCACTGCCAACCCCACACTCATTTGTGTGTTATGAGCAGACTATACAAAGTTCATTGCTGATGTAAATGTATCTGTGCTATATATGATTGCACATATTTTATCACAACTAAATGAAACTAGCAAGAGAGAGAATAAACAAAGGCCTAAACACAAATTAAACCCATACTATCCTAAGGTTGGAACAGGAGAGTCACACAACAGCTTTGTATAACAAGCAACCAGAGCCTCTCTGATGATTGGTTGGTGTCAAGAGAGCTGGGATCTGGGTGCTTTGGTTGATAGTTTGAGAGGAAGGATGAAAAGCATGCTGGGATGGGACTTAGAACTTGAGAACTAAAAGACATAGTTCAGAATCTGTACAAAAACATAAAGGATTTTTCTTCTTAGGGAGAGAAATACTTGCACAGAAAAGACAGGGGTGTAGAGAAGAGGAAAAACAGTGAGTGGGTGGGAATATGATTTCAGAAATAATTGATATTAAATTCTCTGAGCTGAGAACTTGAGTATATACCTTAAAAACTTCATTGGATTTAGGACAGGAATGATTTGGAAACAACAGAAACAACAACAACAAACTTAAACACATAGCCTGGAAAATTTCTTAACTCTAAGAATAAAGAATTCTTCCATATGTTCAGGAAATAAAGAATATCAGTGGGCTATCATCTAAACAACACAATGGCACACCTACACCATGAGACTAGACTGACTGAAACCATGTTTTTGTCTCCACTCTAGAGAATCCTACTCTGTTCTACATACACCTCTCTAAGAATAGGATCTCTTGCCTACTTCCAGGAAAGGGAGAAAACTGACAACACTAATGGGACTGTTACCGTGAAGCTTTAATGAAATGGGGTCCTGCAGGGAGCACTGATGGTGGATTTCTAGTCCCTTTTCCTACTGGTTGAATCTTTGTGGGTCACAGCTCCTGGCCATTGTCTTGGACAGTTTTCTGTTGAAATGCCAAGCATGGTATATTTGATGTCCCTCTCCCTGTTCCTGGCCCTGTCCCTCCTCTCTCTCTTCTCTCTTTTCTCCCTTTTCTCCTCTCCTCTCCTCTCCTCTCCTCTCCTCTCCTCTCCTCTCCTCTCCTCTCCTCTCCCCTCCCTCCCCCCCCTCTCTCTCTCTCTCTCTCTCTCTCACACACACACACACACACACACACACACACACACACACCAGCGTTCACTTTATGACTCTGGGACTGGAAGTGCAAATTTGAGGAGATGAAACTGTTAGTGATCTTCTTGCTAGGAGGGTCTCAACAGCAGCCCCTCAAGGTGGCTAGCACTTGACTATTTGGACTCAATTCCAATGTGAGCTTTGTTGGGGTCATTGAAATCATGTGGCCACTGTTTTGATTATGGAAAAGGGGCTTTAATTCTCAGAGAGCCTGGGAAGGTATCCTTCTGCTAAGTGTCTTCAGACAATGATTGATAATTTGAAATATAAGGACAGACTTGCTATCTTAAGGTGTGGCAATGTCTCTGGTACAATTCACACATAGAAGCTTGCTGAGGGATCAGCCTGAGGCTAGACTCTAATGGAAACCATATACTCATCTAGTCTTAAACACTCTTCCAACTACATGTCACCTCCTTCACCCTGTCATGGTGTCTCTCCAGAGCATTTTATGGGTGAAGCACATGTAAAAGTTCTCACACCAGCTTCTGTCACTAGGGAAATAAACTTGAGAGAATCTCTCTGTGTGTCTCTCTTGTCTGTATCCAGGACTAAACCAAGGACCATTCACATCCTAGGCAAGTACTCTACCTCTAGTCCCTTCTATTTTTATAGAACTCTCTCTGTAGCCATAGATGACCCTCCTGCTTCCACTTCGTGATTAGCTGGAATTACAAACATGTGCAGCCAGGTCCACCATGCTAGAATATATCACATTTGAAATGATTGAGTCAAGTACTTCTGATATCAGAGATTTTTCAGATCTTGGGATATCTACACAGGCTTTCCTGCCTGAGCATACCTCATCTAAATATACAAAATATGAATGCTTTGAAATCCAAAATTTAGAACTTGTGCTAGTCAAGACTCTAAATAGCAAACTATCTGGATATATGTTGTTTAATGTGGACCCCATGATTATATAATTTTAAATTGTTACAGTAATACAATATCTAATGCTTCAGTTGTCATTTCCTTTCCAGAGTTTCTTATGTGTCCCAGTGTTCCAAGTGTCTAAGAGTTGCTTATTGGACAACACAGATGGGTTCTGGTGGGCAACACTGATCTAGAACATTGACTTCAGGATGAGATAAATAAAATGAAGAATGACTTCTAAGGAGAATACCTGGTGTGCAGCCTGTCTGTGTATTCATTTCTCTGTTTGTCTGTCTCTCTCACTCTCTCTGTCTTGATTAATCATTCTTAAGATGGAGTGCAGAGCTTATAATGGTAGTTTAGTGGCATCGTTATACAATTATTTTATCTAAACAAGGAGTTGAAGATGTTAGAAATATTAGAAAAATTTCCAAAGTCTTGGCTTTAGGGTAGGCAAGGGGAAGAGGAGGGATGGCTGAAAGGTTTAAATATTGTCTCTTCTTATTGGACTGGGGAATAGGGAGAAAATACAATGTTTAGTGGGGGATACAGAATATATTACTTGGGGAATTGGGAGTTTGTTTATAAGATATAAACAAGGAAGGAGATATCTAGTAAAAAGGGCAGGAAAAGAGAGGATGCATTAGTGAACTGGAGAATGGACCGGACTGTGAAGCTAACGGGAAAAGACGGACGTGACAAACATCTGGTTAAGCCAGCAAGAGAAGGAAGTATCAGGGGACATAACCACATAAGCAATTAAGTAATGTAGAAGATGTAAAGTCAAGTAGCTGAGTCATGATACTAACTATAAATGCACTGGCTTCTTACAATAAATGACAGGTTGAGCAAAAATGACATATTACAAACAACCATATACTGCTTATAGGCTGAGCTCAAGGCCTGATCAGAAGGAGGAATGTGGCTTTAGATAACACTAAAGGGACAAAAAGAAAACAGCATGGGAGATAGACATATTAGAACAGGAGGCATCTACAGTTAAATTCGTGGAGTAGTGTCTTACAAAGGCAAGAATTCTTTCAACAGGAGTGGAGAGTTGGTAAAGGATTTGAATTGTCAAGGTACAGAATGAGGGATCCCATAGTTAATGATACACATGTGAAATCTGAGAAAGGCCTGTAGAGATAAGATGGAACATAGCAAGCACATGCAATGAGCCAGCCCAAACTGACTGGAATAGAGCATGTGCTCTGTGCCGCAGGAATTCCACTCTAGATGATGCCATGACAGCTGGTCAGGGTGAGTCCCAGTGCTGCACAGAAAGCTCAGATTCAGAGAACAAAATGTTCCAGGAAAGATTTGAACATCCCTCTCTTGGAATTTGGCAGAAATACAGGGTTTTTGTTTTGTTTTGGTTTGGTTTTTTGTTTTGTATGCTATAGAAATAAATAAAACATAGGAAAAGTGTATCAGGAAATTTAACTTTTGTGCAATCTTATAAAGATATTATTATCTTCTGCTAGTTATCAGACTCCATCACTGGCCTGCCCTGAGTCATCTCTTAGCAAGAGTCACATCTACTGCTGCACCAGTTGAGTGCCAAGCAGCATGACTGCAATGTTTATGTCCCCCACAGTTCCCCCAGCCTTTTGGCTTGATTCCCCTAATCACCTGACCAAGTGGGTGGATCTAGTCTAAATTTGGGAAAACAATAATCTACCATGGACCCCTTGACTGAGTTTCTGCCATCTGAACTTCTTCTTATAATCCAAGCCTTCTATCCATGGTGCGGGCAGCAGTATCTCCCCTTGCTGATTTGTTCTCTTCAGTGGGATAGAGGACAGCCTTGAGCCTGGGATTTTGTAGGAACTTACCCAGTCACAATTTTTAAAAGTCTGGAATTTTTTTTACTTGTCTTTACTCCTCCTCCTACCCCAACTCTCTCATTTTTAAAATTTCTGTCCAGTTGTTGCTGTTGTTAATTTGTAAGACCTTCCAATTCCTTATCTTTGTTTTTATTTGTTAACTTGAAAATGTGAGGCATCATTGATAATTAAAGAAAAAAAGCACTTTCCTCTTTTAGGCTCTTTGTTCATAAAACCAAATCTCTGACAAAACTATGAAGATCATAGGATTTGGAGAACCATAGCCGTCAAGACTGCAGGTGTGACCAGCTAATTGGGCTAATTAATGTCTGGAGCTGCCAGGTGGGGCTAGAAATAGGCCTAATAACTAAGGCTAGAAACAGCATCAAAAAAAAAATAAAACCCAAATTCCAGCTTTACACTGAGAATTAAATGACATTTCCCTGCCTGCCTGCTTCCCTCCCTCCATCCCTTACTCTCTTTCTCTCTCTCTCTCTCTCTCTCTCTCTCTCTCTCTCTCTCTCTCTCTCTCTCTCTCTCTCTCTCTCCTTCCCTCCCTGCTGACCTCCCTTCCTTCTTTGTCTTCTTCATTACTGTTGATTTTTTCCTTATGAATCACCAGATCCTAATGTGGCCCATCCACCATATAACATGGAGGAGGCAGACACTTATGCTCTGTGATTTCCATGGTTGCTTCAAACTCACAGTAATCCTACTGGGATCACAGTTATGAACCACCAGGCAATGCTTTTTTTCCCCTTTGAAGAAGGACATAGTTTAATCTAATTATGTGGCAAGGATTGCAACCAGACAGTGGAAGAAACATGGAGAAGTTTTGAGGAACAGAAATAGAGAATAGAGAAATCCTAAATCACCAGAAACAGACACTTAGCTGAAACTGTACTTTGAGGATGCTCTTGATGGGAGCTTGGAAGCACACTGCTGGGATAAGGACTTCTATTCCATAATGTTTAGTGAAACTGTTTCCTAAAGTTTTGTGGAAGGCAGAGCTTGTATGAGATAAATGCAGCAGCATTATTAAAGAGATTTCAAAGAAAATGTTGAAGGACCCACTGATTTCTTCTTTCTGATAGAGGAGACATACACTGATGGAAGGATTTTTTTTCTTTAAATAAAAATTTAGAAAGGAATCAGAATCCAATGGCCTCAGACATTCTGATGCTCTCCAAATGACAGCCAAGATACTAAAACTGGGAGATCCACTCTCAGGACAACACACCCCAGAGGAAAGACTGAATGTATAACTGTTCAACGCATAGTTGACTTGGACCAAGAAGATCAGACAAGAAGCCCTTTCAAGTGTGTGTCCCAGACAGTGGCAAACTGAGACTTAGAAGCATAGGAGGGCTATCCTTGGAAAAATCTATGGATATAACTTTGTATTAATGGATTGAGCCACAGCGGGGTCCATAAAGTCTCCAAAGCTCTTGAGAGAGTTTCAACAGAAACACTGCTACTTTGACATGAAAGGGACAGAGTGTGAAGTAAGCAGGCTCCCAGGCTTTCCTAACGTGATGGCCAGTGTAAAGCAGGCAGACAAAACTACTTTGGTGACAGTTATTTGTTAAGCTTCACAAGAAAGGAGGAAGGAAATTTAAGTGGATACTGCTGGAGCCACAGAGGGACATTTCCCTGCCTTATATTTTAATCAAGGAAATTTTAATATTTTCCTGGCAAGACTTGAGGGTGGACATTGACAAAGGGACCCTTTTAACTTTCTGTCCCCCCAACCCTGTTCAGTCATGCTACTCTCTCATATTGAGTCACAGTGTTTATCTCTACTCTGCTTGCTTTACCACTGTGTATTGGGAAATTCGGGGGGCGGGGGCAGATAACTTTAGTTTCACATGTCCACCAATGGAGAACTGTAATCAGTAACTGTATTCAATAAACCACATCTATATAGCCCATTGGCACCAAATTCCAATTTAGTGGGGAATTTGGACTTGGAGATGATGGGCTGAGACTTTGGGATTATTGGCTTGGAATGACTGCATTTTGTATATGTGAGGATATGAGAGGCATAGAGGACAGTTCTTTCATTGATCCTTCCATGCTGATTTCCACTTTTGGGGGGCTTACTAGTTTTTGTGGGTAACATCTGAGGCTTGCCTAAAATTTACTTGCCATAAATTTACTATGATAAAGATGATAAGCTGTTACTTCCACAGTGCACTTTTTTGCCACTCCTCTGGTTATCTAGCATTATATTTTAATGGGGATGGGCTTTTAGCTATATAATTTTGTTCTCCCCCTCCCTCCCTCCAAACCAGCTAGCTCTTATTCTTATGGTGGATTTAGATGCAAATGTAAGAGAAAATTATAAAATAATTCTACCAACAACCTCAATACATTTGGAAGTAGGTTCTGCCCATTAAGACTCCAGATGCGAATGCACCCTGGTTGTTTCACAGGTTACAACATTGTGAGACACTGAACGGAGAAGCCTCATAAGCCACACTTAGACTCTGAACTTATAAAAACTGTGATAATGCAGGTAGCCTTCAAGATGCTTAATTTCAATGGTTAGTTTGATTGGGTGAAGAAAGACCAAAGCATTAGTGAAGTATAGTTGTGAAGGTATCAAGAAGGATTTAGGGTGAGGAGGAAGTCCAACCCTGAAAGTGGATTGGATCATCTCATGGGCTGGAGTCCCATCCAGAGTAACAGAAAAACTGGGAGAATGCTGCCTTATAATCAGCATTTCCCTTCGATTCCTGGTAAGCACCTCAGCCCAACCCACTCCCAATGTCATGGCTTCCTGAAACCATTCCCAGTGTCAGGCCTATTGCCACATGAACCACATTCTTCCAGATCTTTCTCTCTTAAGTTGTCCTTAACCAGGTGTTTTGTCATAGTGATGAAGAAAACAACTTTTCCACATTCAAGTTTGTGATGATTGTCATGGAGCAGTACATGGCTAACAGATTCTTCTTCTTCTTCTTCTTCTTCTTCTTCTTCTTCTTCTTCTTCTTCTTCTTCTTCTTCTTCTTCTTCTTCTTCTTTCTCTTCTTCTCTTTCTCCTCCTTCTTCCTCCTCTTCTTCCTTTTCTTCTTCTACTTCAATGATATTTTCTCCTGATTGCTGATGTCTCGGTACCAATATGCATGTAGTTTAAAGCATACCATGAATATGTAATCACTTCATTTTTGCAATACACCTGTGAGCATCTAACATAGACATCATTGTAACCATTTTACAGAGGAAAAGTCAGGCACAGAGACAAGAGTTGCCCAATGTCATGCAGTACGTTCAGTCAGTAAGCTAGTAGAGTCCAAGTTAAAGGACTTGTTATTATTAAAGGACTCTTTAATAATAACATCTTTATCAGTGAACAGGAGTCATTTTTTACCCCCTTCCCCAGAATATTGGCAATTTCTTGTCATAGTTTTAATTTAACAACTGAGAGATATGTTGCTAGTCCACCTTCCTGACACTGAACTCCCTTCACCCCACAGAGACAGGCATGTATATCAAGGCTTACCCAGCTTTTCTAACAGTCCGAAATCTTACTCTAGTTACATTCCTCTGGGAATAAGTTAAACTATCCTTGTGAAGAGTAGTTTATAGATTAGCAGGATGGCACTAGCTAGCAGCTCACTATAAAGGCTCCCCCAGACCCACTAAATTAAAATATCTGCATTTGAATATAGTCTCTGGGCAGTCCATTTGAGAGGTAGCATAGTCTAGTAAAACTCTAGCATTCTGTGATCCATCTTGAGTAAGACAAATCCTAAGCACAATTCTCATTTCTACACAGACACAGAGAAAAAAAATGCTGGAAACATAAGTAGAGACAGGGATAGCAAGAAAATGGGTAGCCCTAGTAGACATGTAACAACCAGAAATTGGAAGCTTCTTTATCAGACCATTTCTGAGGAACAAATCCAATCAGAAGTCTATCTCAGTGCAGGACCAAGAAAGAAACAAATAGTGTTTAAACTCTGTCTTTGAGACCAAGAATGGCAGACACAGACAGGACAGAAGCCCAGTAAACACATTCATGATTGTATTGAGAGCTAACACAACCCAGGTATAAGAAGCAGGACAAGGAGGTGGAGACATGGTTTAGCAATGTGTATTGCTAACACAGATGACCTATTCTGGGCAGTATACAGTGTCTTGTAACTTCATCTCCAAAGGGCCAACTCCCTCTTCTGGCTTCTGAGGATACTAGGACATGCACTTAATACACACTCACACAATATATCTTTAAAAAAGGAAGTAGGACAATTGTCAAGGACACGCACACAAGCCAGCAGACCTGGGAAGCTTCTTGTATATGTAGACCAAGAATTGGCATGATAAGAAAATAGTGGGAAGAGGGTCTTTCTACCTATTTGTTGAGACTTCTATGTTTTCCTTAAAATGAGACTTCTTGAACACCTTTCTAATCCTCAGTAAAGCACTTCTAAAAATGTTCAGAATTATCTTCTAAGGAAAGACTACCATCATTTTAAGAAATGAATGTGAATAAAAAGATGATGCAGAGTTCCTGCCCGAAAGAGTTGAGTCCAAGTGCTCAGAACCAAAACTCCGGTGTATCACCGTTAGAGGTTTCATTCTGTACATATGATACTGAGTTAGTGGCAAACGCTTAGACCAGCTCTACCCGGGCACAGTTTTTTTTCTTTCCTTTTTCATTAACCTTTTAATAGCTGTAGCCTCATTTGATCAGTTGAACTGTGATATGCTGCTTGGAAATGTTTGAAAGAAATAGTTTTATCAATAGAACAGAGTCAACAGTGTAGGCAATTTACTTAAGAATCCACGACAAATTGATAAAAACGAAGATCTGACAGTTCTCCCCAAGCCTATAGTCGCTATCTTAGTGTCTCAGTTTTCATAAGATGCTTAATGAGAGATAAAATTAGATCTCTCAGGTTCCAAGTGTGAGTAGGCTAAGGAATAGCTTTCTCAATTTTGATTTAGAAGGATTCTTTTCAGTATATCACTACTTCCGGGAGGGCAGAACTGAGGCTAATAAGTTTATCCTGATGATATTTCAGTTTATATGGAATGTCCAGCTATTGAAACAGATATGTAGCTTTATCATTTGCAAGTTCAGCTGCTAGGGCTCTACATTAGGTGAGGGCTTAGGATTGGGGAATTTGATGTGCAACTTCAATAATGGCTAGCTCAGCTAGCAGGGAGGCCATTGTGGAGAGCCAGCAGCAGCATGTGTATGAAGGTTTGTCCGTTTGCTTCTTGGCAAATGCTTTCATTAGCATTTTCTGTTTAAATATTCTGCCATTTCACTTGAGGAGGTTGGGATTGCATGAATGGAAGGCCTCACAAAATCCCTGCACATGTTGTACTTAGAGTGCTAAGTCTTACTGCTGTCAGGACAGGAGATGATAGTTGGTATTTAAAGTGATGTCCTTATTAGACTCTTGGGTGGGTTGAAGTTCATAGTTTAAAACCAGACCATCTAAATGGTAGAGTCAAAGGCATCCTTTACCTGTAACACCTTTACAACATCCTTTAAATTATCTTTTGAGAAATTATGATACCTTGTCTAAGAACACTATGTACTACTTTCTTTTGTAGATTCTTTTTTAAAAAAATATTCTTACCATTAGGAGTTAGGGAGTGTGATGATTATAGGAATGAGTTTTAGAGTCACATAGTTTTGGCACTTGAATCTGTTTTGTTCTTTTGTTTGTTTGTTTCTGATTTGTGTTACCAGCTAGGAACTTGCAATATATATTGAGACAGGATCTTACTGTATAGTCTAGGCTAATCTTGAATGCATGGCAATCCTGCTGAATAAGCCTTCCAAGCATTGGGGTGACAATCATGTGCTACCAAATCCTGGCTCATATTCTGTATTTCTTTAAATCTTGATTTCTTCATCTAAAATACAGAGTCAACATCACCCTCTTGAAAGGATGATTTGACAGTTAAGTGAGACAAGGTATCAGCCCACTGTCTCTTAAAGCTACACATCAAATACCTCAAACTCGATGTCAAGCAGTGAGGATGAGGATAGAGAGGCTCTGCTTCAGGTTGAAAAGATGTAGACAGTACAGGTTGATGTGCACCAAATGTTCTTACTTTCCTGGAGTTGCAGAGTTTTCCAGGGAATGTTTCCCTTAAGATGATGCAGAATGGAACTCTTAGTTACACATCATATGCTTGTCTTCATACCAAGGCACAGATCAAAGCCCTGTGGTCAAGCCTAACTTCAAAGCCCATCATGAGGCGGTGGCAAAAGTAATGAAGACTCCAGTTTAGTAATTCAGTCCATCATGAATGGTATCTGTGAAGCAGCTATGGTGTCTACATTCACAGCCTCCAATAGCCAAGGTAATGCTTGGTCACCTGCATTTCTGATTTATGCCCACCCCACCCCATTTTTTGCTAATTTCTCCAGGACAATCACTCTTGTGTTATACAAAGTAAACTAGAAAGCTTCCTCATGATAACATATACCATCAGGCTACTCACTTGTTTGAGGTTACAACCTAGAGTTCTCTGATTGGGGGTTATGATTTTCTTTTTGATCATTTTCCTATCAAAAGCAAATACTCTGAGTGATTCACACATAAATTAGTCACTAGTCTTCTTTATAGAAGAAAACATCGAAGGAAGAAAGACTGTAGGGCAATTGGAGGCAGCTGAGTGAGAATACAGAGTGTAATTCAACTTAGAAATTGGGTGGATTTGGATTCAGTCAAGGTTTCTTCCCCCTCACTACTGACTCAATACTTCATTAGTCATTGCACAAATAATAAATATTGAACATTTTGTGCTCTATAAACATTATCTAGTGTTTGGCAATGGTATCATTCCTTTTGGTCAGGCCTGTTCTCTAGTATAGTTCAACAAAGCTTCAGATCACCATAGATCTGGAGTCTGCTTTTCTTCCACGTCAGCCTCTGATTTGGAAGAACTGCTGAATAAGATATGAGCTTTAAGTGTTGTAAGAATGCATGTTTTGTATTGGGATGTAGTCAGCTCTTTCATTTCTTCTTGGGTTGCAAATGAAGACTTTCACTGTATCAGGTAGTGCTCAGATGTAGACTTGATCATCTTTGCCATAAATGATTTCCAAGTGTAGCTTATGACTGCATTGAATGCTAGATTCAGGTATGTTTTCTTTGGTCTTAAGGATGACAGGAGATGCTGAGCTCTCATGTTGAGAAAAATGACAACTGTTCTTCATGGGATCTCTTTCAGCGCTGCAGCTTTAATTGTAAACCTGGAAGCTGCCTGCCAGATGCCAGAGTTGTGGAATAAGAAAGACTAGTTAACTTTACCAAGTTCCCCCACTGATCTATGGTTGTGGAATAATCTGTTTATGATATCAGAATGAACCTTCCAGGAGGCCGGCAGAAGATAACTGGTCTATCTACTATGCTTCTCAACATGGAAGCAGGGCAATCACCTCCAGTGATGCTTTCCCTTTCCACTCTGAAAATGGCAGCTTTTATTTACTAGTAACAATAAAGCCATTTGAATTTGGTTACTCAAAGTTAGGAACTTTTGATGTGGCTTAAGTAATATACTACAGAGTACAGATGCAAAGAAAGATGGTTGTTATAAGTTTTTATGAGTACTTATATAGGACTGAATGTAGGCTTTATTATTTAACTTTTAGAGTTCAGTGAGGAAGAGGAAAACAGAGAAGGGGGAAAGAAGGAATTGGCAGGAGCTTACCTGGTAAAAGTTTACTCTTTCTGTAAAAGCAGTGGATGGGGGGGGGGTTGCTGACTGGGGTCATGCTGATAGCAGACAAGCCAGTAACAGTGATTGGTGATTTATGGGGTCAGTACTACTGATGAAACGAAACTTAATTATTTGGTGCTGACATGAATGCCCAGCAAGAAACTCTGAATTCTTATAATTCTTAAATGTACATATGTATAGACAGACAGACAGATATACATTTGGTAATTAATTCCTGCTGGAAGCAGCAGGGAATTAAATAAAGGATTAATGGTTAGAGTTCTTTTCTTTCTTGCCATAAAGCCTTGCCTCTAGATGGCCAGGCAAAAGGGTGGCTTGGAGCTTATCAACATTTTGTGAACCAGAAAAAGAAAGTCACACTCACAGAAAGAAAAAGTTTTACATAAACAAATAGGCGTGCACACGCGCACACACACACATACTCATGTTCTGATTGGGCTCAACTCTGTCTCATCAACTTATATACTTACAAACACACATCTATACTTACGAATGCATATGTATTTGGTGGATAGAGACAAAGCTCCCAAGAGCCGGTTTCATTGAGCAAGCACTAATGCAGAAAAAACTTACTCATTCTGAATGAAAAATAGTCTCCGATCTTTATTGCTCATAGAAAGAAAAGGCTTCTACCTTTTTATTTCTGAATGAAAGAAGCTTTGCGAGTAAGAAAAAGCCACTCCCGTATTGTCTTTAGTATTTATACTTTCTGAGGAAAATAGATCACATGGTTTTCCAAGGGAATTTACATTCCAAAAGTTCATCATAAATCAAACATGAAGTTTCAGCAGGAATGTTTACATGAGTTTCCATTAAGACTAATTACCTAATTAAATATTCATTATCTGTCACTAGCTCCACAAGTTCATTAAAAGTTTAAAACAATAATTCTTAAAAGTTAGCATCATTTTGACAGGAGGCAAATTGTTTGCCTAGTGTCTCATTAGTTTTGAAGTTTTGTATAGATAAATCCAGTCAATATTTTATCTTCCGTCATTGTACCTATAATAAATTGTCCATTCCTAGTTTATGATCTTTAGTTATTAGATAATAGTTTCACACCTAGCCTAGAAGGAATGTTCTCCATGATCGTAAATTTGTTCTAAGTCTGCTTATTAGAACAGTTCTAATGCAATTAGCCTGTGACACCTGAAGGTTTGCGGAGCCTTAATTGCAGCTTTTTCTATAGAGGGTTCAAAACTACTTGTATAAAATTTAGAAATTCAATAAAATCACTATTAGGAATTATGAAATCATTAATTTGTCTACATAGTGTTACTACAAGAGAATAGATCTTTGTTGATGTGCAGAAAATCTGCCCAATAGGATGGGCTAATGCCCAGAAATTATTAGGTTAACTTAGTAGTGACAGGAAAGGCATGTCAGCAGTAAGAACCAATCCTGAGATGAGATTTCTGAAGGCCTTGCAATTCAGAATTTTACCCATTGCAAACCATGCAAAAAGCAGTAGACCATCTCCTGGAAAGTTATCTGCTAGTCATAGCCTCTCCTACATGGCTTCTGACAAGGGCTGAAGAGGGATAAGGGAAGGAGAGAAGAGAGAGAAGGTGAATGATTTTCGGAAGAGAGGATATGTTATCAGGGTGTATACTTTGAAGTCTAGCTTCATCATAAAGTGGAATATTTGTTGGCAATTCCAAGACATGAAGAGATCATGTGAGTGAAGACCTTGGCTTTGCTTATAGTTTTCTCCTCCTACTTGAAAAAAAGTCTATCTTACCCAGGTACTTATTCTGGCATGTAAGACATGTGTTTCCCTAGTCCTTATGCTGGTGAGTTCGTTAAAAAGACATTTCTTTTTTCAATTGCAATGGGGAGTTTTGAGAAATAAAAGGCATGAGAAAGCTTGATAGAGCCTGTCTGTTGCCTTCACTGGCTTTTAAAAGTGTAGTATATGAGAGACTTTGACAGAAAATGAACCGTCTGTCCTCCCAGTCGGAGCACTGGTTCTGATCAAATAGACACACGTTGATGCAGTTCTTTTGAAGTGGAATTTTTACAAATATTTTTAAAACATGGTTAAATTTCCAGACAAGTTTCATTTTATAATTACATTCTATTTTTCACTGAAATTATCTTTATGAAAAGTACACTGTTATTCTGGAAGAATTGTTGTGGTTTTTTTTTTTTTCTTCTCAGTCTTTTGGCAGTCATATAGCTGGAAGAACTTCCTGAATTTCAACTTTTCACAACTTTCGATGATGACTCCCACGCCTATCCAACAAGATTCTATATTACATCAACATTGCAAGTAAACTTTAAATTTGATCCAGCTTTTAAATCAATTCATTTTCTAAAAGAACAATTTCGGTATGCAAGACCTGGAATCTTCACCTGGAGGATATCAGACACCAAACTCTTAACTGCAGTTTCCAAATGCTTTGCATTATCTGCTATCCAGTTTCTGCTTCCTTGATTCTGACACCATCTCCTTCTGGTTTCCCTGGCACTCTCTGACACACCCCTGGTGGTCTATTTACTCCTTACGTTAATTACACTTGGTTTGGATACAGTGCCTCTAGACCACTTCTTCCTTCTGCCTGTGAATATTTCCCATCTTTAAGACTGCCTTGGGCTCATTGGTAGATAAGCTATGATGTTTACCTACCAATGTGGAGACTTAGAAATGAAAAGATGTAGTCAGCTGGATAAATATTAAGGCATCAGGTTTCATGAGCTAAAATAGATGTTTCTATGTCCAACATTGCATCATAGTGGAAAAAGATAAAGAAGAAGGAGCAGAAACTATATTGAAGAAGAGAATAGGGAAGCTATAGCAGATTGAATCTATTATCTTTGAGAAGAGGCATATGTAAACTATCAGGATGAAAATAAGGAGGAGAGCAGTCACTTAACTAAGCTGAAATGTAGTTTGAGAACCACAGTGTAGGGCAAGAAGCAGACATGGAAGTCAGAAAAGTCTCCCTGGGTCATTCCTCACTGTCATAGTTTCACTCAGTGAAAAGTATGACAAACAACTACTACAGTTTGATTTCTTAATGAATATTCTTAGAAACCAGAAACTAAATAGCCCCTCTAATGTTAGAAAACATATAGTTGTCCTGTAGCTTAGGGACATGCATTTCAAAACACATTAAAGGAAACTAGAGAATCTCATAAAAATGGGACTAAGTTGGCAAAACTAAAAATATTTAGGCTCTTGGTGTGCAATAAAGAATCATGAACAAGGAGAAAGAGAATTACAAATGAAGAGATAAAGATTCAGAACCCAAACTTTGGAATGTTATGAAATACTGACAATTGCAGAGATTATGGAGACCAAGGAGAACCAGCTTGGCTCTGGCATTATCTGCAACCCTCAGCCTCCACAGAATAAAGAGAAGGCTGTTAACCTCGCTAGGGAAAAGGGATCCAAAGACAGGTCACAGAGTCTAAGTCAAAGACATTCCCCTTTCCAATTATTAGGGGACCCAAATGAAGACAAAGCTGCCTATCTGCTACATATGTATAGGAAGTCTAGGTTCAGACTGTGTATGCTCTTTGGTTTGTGGTTTGGCCTCTGTGAGCCCACATTGGCCCAGATTATTTGACTCTGTAGGTCTTCTTGTAGTGTCCTTGACCTATCCAACTCCCTTAATCCTTCCCTTGACTCTTCCACAAGACTTTGTGAGCTCAGCCTAATGTTGGCTGTGGGTCTCTGCCTGTTTCTAACCACTGCTGGATGCATCTTGGGAGACAGTTATGCCAGGTTACTGTCTGAAAATATACCAGACATATCATAATAGCAGATATAGCTGAGTATCATTAATAGTGTGAGGTGTTGGCTCTCTCACATGGATGGGTCTCAAGTTGGGCTAGTCATTGGTTGGCTATTCCCTCAATCTCTGCTCCATCTTTATCCCTGTACATCTAGTAGGCAGGGCGAATTTTGGGTTGAAGGTTTCATGGTTTGGTTAGTGTTTCTCTTCCTCTACTGGAAGTCCTGCTTTCCCCCTAGAGAGGTTGAATTGTCTGGCCTCAGTGGAAGAGGATTTTCTTAGTCTTGATGCCACTTGATGTGCCAGTGTGGGTTGATACCCAGGGAGGGGAGAGGGAGGAAGGAAGGGACTGGGAGGAGGAGAAGGAGGGGACTGTGATCCTGTTGTAAAGTGACCAAATAAATTAATGAACAAAAGAAGCTTTGAAGAACAGTCAACATCTTATCACTACAAACATGAAATAGCAAATCTTTCAACTCTTCACAAAAAAAGCTTCTTCTTAAAGTAGATAGCAGTTAATATAGAGACTCTCAGCTGGTAAAGGTGTAGATAATTGACTGTGAAATGCTGTACCCTAAATGGGGCATCCATATATCCCTGAAAGGCTCAGTAAATGGCTACAGGGAACAGTGTACAGTGTTTTCTGGACAAAACAGGGCAGTTGCACAGATGACCATACAGTCACTGTGACCTTAGCAAGATCGAGGCAGATGGAATCCCATCAAGAAGGGAAATACAACCCCTAGATGAGGAGATATTGGCAATTAATAGCTGCTAGGAAACAGAGAGAGAGAGAGAGAGAGAGAGAGAGAGAATTTTCTTTAAGGACACAGCCCTTGATAGGTCTATCAAACTTCAGAACAGGCCCTAAATCCAAGAATATTTGGGCAGCACTAATTAAGAGTTCATAGATTTAAAAAAATAGAAAAGACCAAGTTGGGTGGGTATGGAGGTGGAATGGATCTTGGAGGTGGGGGAGGGGCAAATGTGATAAAAATACAATGTATACGATTATTAAAGAATTAACACATAATATGACATCTTTGAAATTATAAGTTAAATAGATAAGGAGCCTTTGACGGTTAGGGGCTAGGTAGATGGCTCAGAAGTTAAGAGACTTGTTGCTCTTTCAGAGGGTCTGAATTTTGTTTCTAGCACTCTCGTTGGGTGTTTTATAAGTGCTTGTAACTCCACCTCTAGGGAAAATGACTCCCTTCTAGCCTCCAAAGGTGTCCACATGCATGTGTGAATATATGCACACACTTACACACAGACACATAAATAATAAATCAATTCTTCAAAAGAGAATGCTTTAAATGCATTAAATAAAGGGTGGCTAAATTAGATTAAAGGATGTAAGCATTACCCGACTCCAAAAATGTTAAGTTAAATAAATTGTATTAAATTACAGTATGATAGGATATTATATTCAATAATCTTTTGGAACTTGAACATTAATAGTCAGCTAGAGAAGACAAAAATTATCTTTTCATAAAGATATAGGACAATTAAAAAAGAGAACAAACTGAGCACTGTGTGAAGATCAAACTGCAGAAATCACAGATCAGTTTTGATATGAGACTGAAATGTTTATGCTTGAACTTTTTTGTTTTAGAACTCCACCCCCACCCCTCCCAAAATTTATTCAGGATCTAAAAGACTTCAGTTTATGTAAGAATTAAAAACTGCATACCATATAATATATTAAAAATACCAAGCTTTCAAAACATAGGATTCTAGAGTTCAAGACACTTTAGTCATAAACCATGACAGTATGGCATATGGTTCTTTCTGGAAAAGCCTGATGTATCCTCAGTACATACTGAAAATGCCAAATGACTCTCAATTATTATGAAAACAGTTTGATCTTGTAGACTCAAAGAATCTCAGTCACCTAGGAGAACCATGTACACATATATTCATGATAATTGTAATCTGCTATAGCACAAACTTTATAGTAGTATCCTTCTCATTAGAAAGTGCTGATCGCTCATGTGAAGGGAGTCGTGATGACATTTCCCTATCTATTTTCTTTCATTTTGTTGTATCACTTAGAGTGGATTCTGGGCTGTAACAAAGGGAAAAGACTAATATGCAGCACTTGCTTTAGCCCAGTGAAAGAAATGCTTGCCTACTGAATTTTAAGGCACAGTATTGATTGCTATGTAGCCCAGGCTGGTCTGAAACTCACACTCCCCTTATTTCTGTCTTCTGAATGCTTGGATTACAGGCACATGCCACTGTGTTCATCAGGATGTTACAGGATGTTCACATTATTCATCAGGGCATAGGATTGGTATGAATGCAAACCATTGGGGAACTCCAGAAACACCAAATCAGAATCTCCCTGGTGATGCTGAGAGGGAAGAGGATTACACTAACCCCCTTGGGACCAAGGTTGAGACTCAGTAACCATTCTACCTTCCCTTTACACATAACACATCTAATTCAGGAACAACTGAGCAATATTGCTTATGATGTTCTTATGAACAGAAGAGGTAGGTAGAAAAAAAAACAGTTTTGGTGTAGGGAGAAGAGATGTTAGAAATAGACCCCAGGGTGTCAGAAATGCTAAGCACAGACCACATGCATGGTCATCATTTCCCATTCTTGCAAAATGTTTAAAATTATTCTTCCCTTTGACTATTCAGATTACTTCATTCAGTCTATACTCTTGGAACTTGTGGACCAAGAAAATTGACTTTAAACAGAAATCTAAAAAAAAAAAAAGACATTTTTTTTTAGCAGTGTAAAAGCATGCTGGTTATGTCTTCTATATAAGTAAAAGTCTCTATAAGTACTTTTGTCAAGATTCTCAGTCTGTCTTCAGATTACTAGCCTTAGCACCAGCAGGACATCAGCTAGCAATCAACATTCGGATGCCCTATCCCAGTTCTACTGAATCAGAAACAGGCAGTGCTTCCTATCTGTGTGTGGTAGTGGTTTGTATAAAATAGCCCCTATAGGACCATAAGGAGTGGCACTATTAGGAGGTGCAGCCTTGTAGTGGATGCGGTCTTGGTGGAGGAAGTGTGTCACTGGGGGTGGACTTTGAGGATCCAGAAGTTCAAGCTAGGTCTAGTAGGTCACTGCCTCTTCCTGCTGCCTGGGGATGCAGATGTAAAACTCTCAGCTTCCTCTCCAGCACCAAATCTGCCTGCATCTTGCCATGCTTCTTACCTGCCATGATGCTGATGGACTAAACCTCAGAACTGTGAGCCAGTCCCAATTAAATGCTTTCTTTTAGAATAGTGGCTATGGTCGCGGTGTCTCTTTACAGAAATAGAAACCCTAAATTAAACATGTGTTTAATCAAAGTCTGTTAGGTGATTCTGATCTGTGATATATCTTGAGACGCACCGGCATAAATAAGTCTGCACAGCTAGGCTCACAGAGACTTGAAATGCCAGAGTGGGGGGATATCCAGCCAGACTTCCACCTCCTCAGAGGAGAAGGGGATAGGAGATGGGGGAAGGGGGATAGGAGAAGGGGGATGGGTTATGGGAGGGGGTTTCCAGAAGGGCAACAGTAAGTGGGTAAATTATAGCCTATTCAAAGACTAAAATTATTTGCTAATATTTGAAATAGCTCTCTTTTAGACAATGAAAATAAATGTGAAGATACACATATTTACTATATAAACCATACATATCTATACATAAATGTTAGTGTTTTATACACCTATAAATATAATTTATTGCTATTAAAATCTCTTATTATTACATCTTATATAAACATTATGTATAAATATTTTCAGAACACATAGACGACATCAGAAATATAGCCAATAAAATATTTGATTAGTAGCTATTGCTGATACTATCAGAGGAAGTGGAGATTATTATCAGAAAGAAAATTCATTTTGTAGCTTAATTTTACACCTGACTATTACAATAACCAGAATCTGAAGGTTAAATTTCCTGTGTGATGCAAAATGAAGATTAACTGTGGCTAATATAGGGACATTTTAAAAAAGATTACACAGTTTATAAAGATGGTACCTTAGGTCAAATCAGATCATGGCCTGAAATTTATCCAAAGACAGAACCTTTGCATACCTTCATGGGAGCCAGCTGTATGGGTGTGATGCATGATGGGTCTACCATAGGCTTGGGCCTGTTGGCTGTGTCTGCTAACAGGCTGTGCCATTGCTGGGGAAGGCCAGTAAACTTCTGCTCTTGTGGATCAAACCCAGTATGAACCCTGTGTTCAAAGTTGGATGGGCCAGATATTTCGATCTTTTTCTTTTTCTTCCCAAACATGATGTAAAAACCTGGGAAATACAAAGAGAAAATAGGTAGCTTGTAGCTTGCAGCAAGAAGATATTTATTTTAAATCATTTGCTTACACCATTTTAGTTATTTTTCACAATACAATTTTCAAAAGTTCAAAGTTTGATTGTCAAGATGTACAGATTAGATAATTTCATTCTAAATCTTTGTTATTATCTTGAATGGTCATTGTGGAATACAGCTGCTTGTCCCATTGATACTGATTTTGTCTCACATGACCTACACTGACCAATGATCTGGACAATAAACTAGTCTATGGTGGGGGTGTTTGGAGTCTCTGTGTGCCCCTACTCCAATGTACTTGCCATGAAGGTTTCTTAGGTAGATTATACTTCATCTTCATCATCAGTTTTAGAAGAATCAATGTATGAAGCAGATGTATAACCCTATTCTGGAGTCAAGACCAGACAATCCCAACTGGGTCAATGTTAGTCACAGCTGATCGTTATGAACGTAACACATGAAGGGTTAGATTTCAGACTTGTTTATTCCAGAACATTACTGAAGCAAAAGCTGACCAATTCCCAAGGAGAAGCACCTCAGAATTTGGTACGCACTCAAAATCCAGAACACGTATGTGACAAAATAGCGTATATATCAGTATGAAAAGCAAGCAAATAATTACTCAGCATATAAAGCAATTATGATAAGTAGAACTAAATACTTATCAAATACTTAGTAAACCACCAGGCCAAAGTAGGTCCTGTAGGAGTTAGCTACAGTAAATGGTGAAGCGGTACTTTATGGTTCTGAGAACTTGTGGCGTTACTTGGATTTCAACACTTGGTTGTCACACATTACAAGTGAGTATTTTAGGTGTGTGCTTTTTTTGACCAGGGATACTTGCCTATGAGTAAGATAAAGGTCACATTGGGAATCCTTCCACATACTGCTGTGGGGCTTATAAAAGCTGGTAAGATTATTTTGGGACTTAGACATTTTGCCTTCTTTGTTAAGAGGACCTTAGTATAACCATTCTGACAGGATTAAAGATATTCTAAAGAGAGACATTTGTGCCCCAGAAAACCCACACTGGGAGAAGAAAAATATTGAAGCCTGGTGCTGCCCAGAGGGGAGTTTGTCTCACAGAAGAGGATTTCACACATTGCTGAGAGTGTCAGAGCACTTTGCAGGAGGAACTCGATCATGGTGCAGACATTGCTGAGAGGCAGGACCATACCTTGGCCTGGAACAGTTATCTTGACAGTCCTCAAGTCCTCTATTTAAACCTAAACCTTATGCTAGCACTGGAGGATGGAGCTCGGGGAGGGGGGGGAGGCACTGAACCTCTTAGTCCTTTGTTCAAATGTGGCTACATTGACTAATTATTCTTTTAAAGCTTTTTCTCGGTTGTTTGATTGGCTTATTGAAGATGCATAGCTCAACCTAGTTTGCTTGGATGCTGTTAGGGTTCAAGCACTAACACAGATAATTTCAGTGACTATTGCTCTTGTGGCCAGAGCTTTGTGGATATTAATATCTTCTCTTACTTTTTTCCTTTATCTCATTTCTTTTCTTTTATCAAACCCTCGTCCTATTTTTCATCATATATTGCTACTTTTCAGGCCATCTGTCTTCTGCTTTCCAGCTCTCTCAAGTGCCTACCTCATCCTCTGTCTACATAAACATTCTGTTACGGACATCTGATCATTCACAGTCCCAACTTAACTCATTTGTTAAGGCTTGGCTCTGAAATGCACCCAAAGTCTCAGGTGTTGAAAGTTTGGTTCCCAGAGGGTGGTGCTTTTGAGAGATGATTAACTCATGTAGGTGCTGAACAGGGCAGTTTGGAGGTAGGATGTGTTGGGGCATGCAAATCTTTGATGGGCATATTTTAACTCTAACTCTGGCCCTTGTTTCCTGGCCCACAAAAAGAATTGGTATACCTTGCCATGTTTCTTTTCATCCCAGCCTCAATGTGATGAGACTTAGTAACCATGAACTGAATCCCCTGAACCTGTGAGCCATAATAAACCTTGCCTCCTTCCAGGTGTTTTCCTCAGGTGTTTGACCATAGGGAAAAAGATGTGAAGAACATGGAAAAGCCCTACTGCTCTTGTTCGGTTTTACTTCAGAGTAATCTGGACATTGATAAAGGATGGCGATAGCTTTTATACATTGCTGAACAGCTGACTGAGCCCAAGACCTCTCACACTGATTCTAGATTTGGATATATAATTTGCTGTAATCTGTGGGACAAAAAACAAGCAGGCAATGTGCTGTCCATCAGGGTTTGCCCTTTTGCTGATCTCACAACCCAAGGTTCACATAAGAAAAATGCTATGCTATCCCATTGTTGCACCAGGTCATTTGTCATACCAGCCAACCCGAGCTAATCCCCAGTAGCAGGGCTGCTTATTGGATGAAATACGTCCCTTGCATGAAAGAGACCATCAGCATCCCCCGAAGAACTGCATCCTCAATTTCTAATCAGGACATAAATCCTTTGAACCATTATTTTTGGAAGCTGATTGTTACATTGACAAAAGGTAATAAGAGACACCTACCACCTCTGGTCTTGCATCATCTTGAACTCATCACTTTTTCAGTTTTTGCTGCTCCAAGGTTTCAAATAACAATGTCTAATCTGGGAAGCCACATCAGCCATCCCACAATTGCCTTAATGCAAAAGAGTCTTAATTGTGATACCATGACCTGGGTAGTTGACTGCTTGGAGAATTTTCCGTTGAAAAACATTACAAATTAGTGACTCTATATACTACCATCTGGCTATTTGCTGAACAGAGAACATATTCAAAAATATAATATCACCTTTCATTGACTGAGTCAACATGACATTTTAATAGACATTCATTTCCATAATTTTAAAAAAGAAAGACAAAGTCATTTGGGAAGAGTTCGTTTGTGCATATTCATACTTGAACAAGCAATAAAAATGTTAGAACTAGAACAGAGATATCTTGCTACTTCTCTTTTATTTGTAAATCTTCCAGAAGATACTATGCCACTCAAGTGGATGCATGTAAAAATAAATATGAATGAATTAACACTGTAGGTAGGGAATGGTAGAGAGAAAAACTGTGACTGAAGTAACTTAAGAATCCTATGATCCTATATACCATCCTTTAAAGAGTATTAACCACAGATCTACTCGACTAGTAAGATCAAGTTTAAAAAAGAAACAGTTGTGCATGATAGTATATGCCTGAAATCTCAGCACCCAGGAAACAGCAGCAAATAGATTGTCTCAGTTTAAAGGCCATAGTGTTCTACATAGTGAGGCCATGTTTCAAAATGAACCAAAAAACCATTAAATCAAGACAAGACCAAACAAAATAACAATAACAATAAAGAGTTTCAGAAGAAGAAATGCAAAAGAAAGTTGAAAAAAAAAACCCAAATAGTTCTAAATCCTAAAGAAATTCTCATTTGACTGAATCAGAAATAGAATCTTGAGGATTTACAGTGATATTGTCTCAACAGTAACCATTATTAATTTAATCCAGGATAAAGATGGAGATAGCATTCTGGTGTCCTAAAGTATCAGGCAACAGCGGGATGGCCAGAAAGAACATGAAAATGCCTGGTAAGTGCATTAGTTAACTTTCTTGGGTATAAGAGAAAAGACAGTGACAAAAGCAACCTAAGGAAGGAGGGTTTATTTTGGTTTATAGTTTCAGGACACAGTATATAATGGCAGGGAAGTCATGCCACAAGGAAGCTGTTCATTTTGTGTCTACAGTCAAAAAGCAAGGAAAGGGATGGATTCTATATTCATTCATTGTTATTCTATTCAGTGTGGGACCCTCACTCATGAAATGTCTCTGTCATATTTAAAGCAGTGATTTCCTTCTCAATGCAGTCTAGAAATTCCATTACAGGCATGCCTGGAAGCTTGTTTTTATGATGACTCTAAATCCCATCAAGTTGAAAAATCAAGACTAGCTGTCATGGTGTGTGACTTCTTGCTGATTGCTTCGTATTGTGAATGTTTGGTATGTATGTTACCACACTCACAATAAACCTGGGCCAGCAACTTCAAGATTACATCCACATTTGATGTCTTGATGAGAAGACTCATGGATCATATCTATGGCTATGATTTAGGATAGGAAAAAGAATAAAAAACAGTCAAGTGTGACTGATCCTGACAATTCTATGACATACATCCTTCCTTTTACATGCATGTCATGAGGCTTATGAAGGTCAAGTAACTTGATTTGTCTACGTTGTCTGCTTAGGAGGTAGCAAAATCTAATTTACTTCTAAGCCTTCCTTGCTTCACACCTGCCTCTGAAGTGTTACTCTTGACCAGCAGACTGAAAAGCACTGTATTCTTCTCTGTACTAAATTAGCTTCACTTAAAATGGCCTTTAGGCAAACTCAATAATTATGTATATGGATCAAGCCTGGGAAGCATAGGTATGAGGAGAGGGGCTCTCCCAAATACCACTAGACTTTACAATTTGGAGATAAAAAATTCAACAAAATACATATCATGGAAGATAAAAGTGCCTTCAAAAATAAGGGATTAATTTTTACAAGCAATAAAGAATAAAAGAAGAAACTTTAAGACAACATTTGAAATAGTCCCTACCAGCGAGAATCATAAAGCAAGTGAGCCTTATATACTGACATGAAAAAAATAGGAATATGATATTTAGAGAAGTAGTAGAGATTAGCAGATTATATAATAAAGCTAAATTCTTAGGCACAATAACAGAAAATTAAATAATAAAAGTGTTTAATAAGTGTCATTTACAATATATGTGGTGTGTGTGTGCGCGTGTGTTTGTGTGTGTTAGGTTGATCCTAGTTATCTGGTGCAACTCCACTTTAAAAAAATGCCTGCCACTTCCCCATAGGACAGACAGTACAATAGAGCACTTCTCTACCAAGTACTCCTGCTGAGAGGAGCAACACACAAGGTTGACCTGATGCAACCAAGGTTTGGATGCAAACATAATGACTTCAGATCTGTCCTTGAGGTACCCATTAGGAAAAGAATCCATGTCTACCATCTCATACATGTCTAATGGAGTTTACATATTATCAAAGTTATAGAAGATATTGTCTAGGCACAGGCAGATCATCCACAATTGTATAACAGCCTACCTGTCAGTCAGGTCAAGGATCTACCCCATGGCTGCCCCTGAGGATTGGCTTGTCCCTCTGCTTAGACTCATAACCCTTAAAAGAGCCTGGTGTTCTGGAGGCATGTACTTGCTGAGCCTGTGGAGTATATGCTACACTTTTACTCTCACTGTTAGTAAGTATATTTTACTACCACTACTCTGTATCTTGTCTGGTTTATTGTTTGAGATGCAAATGACCTGGGCATTGCATCATGGGATACCATGAAATTCCAATTAGTCATTTGAGTGTGTGTCTATATGTAAAAACCTGGAAAATGAATTGGTAATACACAAAGAAATGTCATGGTAAACCAGAAAGAACTGAAAACTCTCAGGGAGTGGGTCTGCAACTGTTATATTTCATATGCTTTGTGGACCACCTATTTTTTCCTGAAGTATTTTATGGTCAATATAAATTACTACTTAGAAAATTTACTCCCTAGTTATCAGGGAAAGGCAAATCAAAATGATCCTGAGATTCCATCTTACACCAATCAGAATGGCTAAGATCAAAACCTCAAGTGACAGAACATGCTGGAGAGGATATAGAGAAAGAATACTCCTCCACTGTAGAAAATTATGAATAGTTCTACCTGAAGACTCAGCTAAACTGCTCCTGGGTATATATCAAAAAATATGCTCCACCATACCACAAAGACACATACTCCACTATGTTGATAGAAGCTTTATTCATAATAGTCAGAAACTGAAAACAACCTAGATGTCCCTCAACCAAAGAATGGATATAGAAAATGTGGTTCATTTACACAGTAGAATACTATTCAGCTATTAAAAACAAGGACATCATAAATTTTGCAGGCAAATGAATGAAGCTAGAAAATATTATCCTGAGTGAGGAAACCCAGACACAAAAAGGACATGCATGGTATGTACTCACTGATAAGTAGATAGTAGTCATAAAGTACAGGATACCCATGATACAACCCACAGACTCAAAGAAGCTAAACAAGAAGGGTGGTCCAAGTAAGGATGTTTGAATCTCACTTAGAAGGGGGAATAAAATAGTCATAGGAGGCAAAGGGAGGGATGGAACTGTATGGGAGAAGTAATGGGGAGGGTAATGAGGAGGTCAGGATCAGGTGTGGGGAGGGACAGGAGAGAGGGCCAGAGGACCAGGAGAATGAATGGAAATCTGCTAGGGGTCAGGGAGTGGAGGAATTTCTAGGAAATCCCAGAGATCTGAAATGGAAGAGGTTTTCAGGAGTCAATGTGGGTGACCTTAGTGGAGATACATAACAGTGGGTATATGGAACCTGAAGAGGACACCTCTTATAGCCAGGAAGGAGCCCTAGTGGAGGGATAAGGACACCGGCCCACCCACAAAACTTTCTACCCAAAATTTGTCCTGTCTAAATGAAATGTAGAAACAAAGATAAAACAGAGACTGAAGGAATGGCCAACTCGAGATCCATCCTATGGGCAAGCACCAATTCATGACACTATTAATGATACTCTGTTAGGCTTACAGACAGGAGCCTAGCATAACTGTCCTCTGAGAATCTCTACCCAGCAGCTGACTGAAATAGATGCAGAAACCCACAGCCAAACATTGGTCTGAGGTCAGGGACCCCTATGGAAGACTTGAGGGAAAGGACTGAATTCCTTAGGAAGACCAAGAGAGTCAACTAACCTGGACCCTTGGGAGCTCTCAGAGACTGAGCCACCACCAAAAGGCATACAGGCTGGACTGAGGCCCCCAGCACATTTGTAGCAGATATGAAAATCAATTTCCATGTGGGTCTCCCAACAACTGGATCAGGGGTCATCCCTTAAGCTATGGCCCAACTGTGGAATCCATTTCTCAACAGGGCTGCCTTGTCTGGCCTCAGTGGGAGAAGATGTACCTAACCTTGCAGAGATTTGATTTGCCAGGGTGGGAGTATACCTAACAGGTGCCCCATCTTCTCAGAAGAGAAGGGAAAGGGGCAAGAGGGAGGGACTCTGTGAGGGGGGTTGAGGGTGAACATCAATTGGGATGTAAATTAATTAATTAACAAAAAGAAAATTTACATTAGAATATCTTCAAATCATTTAAAGAATGTTTAAAAGTTCTTGAATATAGGCTTGATTTTCTTGGTCACAAAGGAAAAAGAATGTTACTTGGCACCACTTTGAATAGTTCAGTAGTAGTCATTGACAGATTTCAAAAGGTGTTGTCTTTGAGAGCCACTTTGGATGAGAACTTGACCTTCTTGTTGGGACCAGGGCATAGATTCATAGATTGCCTGTGGGGTGGCATTCTGTGGGACCTCAGTATTTTAGAGACTGGAGGGCAGGAGACACAACTCGAGTAGACATTCAGACTGTCACCTCTTGTGTACATTCCTCCATGACTAAACAATCTTCAGTTGTTTGGGAGCGTGTTCCCTGACCCTGGAGTTGGGCTTAAAGCTTGTTGCGTTCTAAGAAAGCAAGATGGCATTTTATGAAATATTTTTTATGAAATTATCATTAAAAGGAAACATTAAAACAGTTGTATTAAACAATACCATTTTCCCCCTTGGACATCCATCCTGATTACTCACTGAATACTTGCTGTAGGAAGTTGAAGCTGAACCTGTTTGCCAGAACCTTAACCCAAGTTCTTCAGGACCTGCCAATTCTACAACTCAGGGCAAACTACACTGTCTACTTCATAGAATGTGCTTTCAAAAAAAAAAGGAATGCCATAATAACTTTCCCTAAGTGGCTGCTATCAGGTATCAAGAACTGAGAAAAGGGATTAGATCTGAGCTAGACTCATAGATTTTATCATTCTGACAAACCTGCAGCAGTATTTTAAGATGGCTACCATAGGTGGTAGATGATGGCTGTGAAAAAATGTGAATGTACTAAGTCTCAATGAACAGTGTGTCTAAAAGGAATTAACAGAATCAATTTTATGTTATTCCCATTTTATATTAATAATAGCAACTATCGTAGATAGGGCTATGAATGTTTGCTAGGATCTCAAAATGCATGGGAGGAGGGAATTATCTGACAAAGGCCATATTGTATTTTGGCCTAGAGCTGAGGTCAAGCTATTAGACAATCTTTGTCCCTGTCCCCTTCAGCCTAGAGCTGAGGTCAAGCTATTAGACAATCTTTGTCCCTGTCCCCTTCAGCATCTCAAACAGTATTGGAGGAGGAAAGTTTACCTTTAACCTTATCCCTGACAACTAATTAGGGATTTGCTTTTAAGACCCATGACTAAAGTGAGAAGCTAATGACAACATTGGACCATTAAGATGTCTAACCTCTTCTTATATATATGTATGTACAGGAAGCTTTTTATAGTAAGTTTCCACATGAATTTTATAAAAGCTCTCTAGTGTTATTACTCCCCTTATTCCTTCATTTACCCTCTCATCCTTGACCAGATCTAACCCTTTCTGTCTTATTATTCTCATCAAATCCTTTAGACTACTGCAAGGTATACCTTCTTAAAAGCTTTCCCAACAGCTAACACGTATTAATTTCCTGATCTCTATAGGTTTTCTAAATGAAGCTTGAATATACAAAGATTCTAGTTAACATCTATAGAGAGAGGAAACATGAAACATTTGTACATATAAAGATAAATACAGAGTTAAAATAAGATTTCCTTATAATAGGGAGAAAATGCTTCTACTAGAAACCATAATCTAGTAAGTAAAAAGAATGGGTTTTCTCTTTTGGAGATGTTGATCTGTGAGTTCTCATAGACCTCTACGTACTGTAGGCTTTTGTCATTACTCTTGGTTATAGCTTGAGTGGTAAGACCCCATTCCTGAAGATATTATATACTTGAGACATAGAGCATGGAGAAACCAAACTGGTACTCATTTAGATGCTTCATCCCTACTAAGTAGCCCTGAAAAAGATGTTTTGTATGCTATGAGAGGAGAAAGGTAGACATCAACCTTACCTAGCTGTGAACCCTGAGTGTTACACTAATGACTAGCATGGCAAGATATGCTCCTTGGGCAATAGAGCCATGGGAGTAACCAGGAACTTTCTGTTTGGATGAAGACTTGCTCACACGCTCAGAAACCATAACTGGTTCCATTATTAAGGTCAAAATCCTGTGTCTAGAGAGTCTTAGAACCTAGGTGGAGTCTACTGCGATTCTTCTACTAAATGGACATAGTTTAAACTATCTCATACCAATTTATCTTCCTATCCATAGATTTAATGCATCTCTTACCCCTCATCAATAAAAACTTCTTTTTGAAGTAGATGGTAATTAACATATACCCCATAATTGATCGAAGTGCAGAGAGGAAGTAACCAGAGAATGATCAACCATAAAGGGGATATCGCATGTTTCCAAAACATCCGGGATAATTGAACAAAAGATGGATGAAAGATTACAAGAGCAGAGGTGCTGAATGACTATAAGAAATTTTCTTTTCTGGACACAACAGGACAGTTGCAAATATGAACTCATTGCAGTTGTGACAGCATGCATAAGACATGTACAGGCTAAAGCCACTCAGAAGTTCATGGGAAGAGACAGTCACAAAGTCCCACCAAATTAGGAGCTATGGGCAATCAATGCTGGGAGAGGAGAGTCAGTTTTATTTAAGAGATGCCCTGGACCATATTATAGAGGGTGGCCAGACTCTATATATCCTGTATAAAGATAGTGCAAATTGAACTTGTTAGGGTTTGGGTTGTTTGGAAGAGTTGGAGGTGTAGGTGAATATGAACATGAAAATGAAGTTCTTAAATAACTGATTTTAAAAAGAAAAGGAAAAACTTTCAGCCACACAGACACTAGAGACAGAAAATATAAGACCACAAAATTTAAAATATATGCCTTTAATGTACTTCTTAGGAGACGATCATTTCTCATTGACCCCCTCATCAAGAGAATTTTCTTTTCTTAGTCTCATATCCATCATGAAGAACTTGGCAAATGTAGTAATGGGCATTTAAGTATTTTAGAAATACCTACCTGTGTCCAGATAATGTAGGCTTAATGACTTAGCCTGTCATTAGTAGAAGAAATATGCTTGATTTAAAAACTGTGTGGTAGAGGGATGAGGCCAACCACACCTCTTGTAGTTACAGATTAATCATGGAATTAGAATAAAGGAAAAATATACACCCAGATTCTGCTACTTTTAGGGAAAATGTAACGTGAAGTACCTATGTGGGATTCAGGGGTAAGAAACTGGAATGAATTAATTATATAATATCAAAATGCAGGAGTTTTCTAAGGAGAACATATGTCCAGGATGTTATTATCAGTACATTAATCCTCTTCTCTTCTCTTCTCTTCTCTTCTCTTCTCTTCTCTTCTCTTCTCTTCTCTTCTCTTCTCTTCTCTTCTCTTCTCTCCTCTCCTCTCCTCTCCTCTCCTCTCCTCTCCTCTCCTCTCCTCTCCTCTCCTCTCCTCTCCTCTCCTCTCCTCTCTTCTCCTTGCCTCTTTTCTCTTCCCTTATTTTCCTTCCTCCTTCCTTCCTTCCTTCCTTCCTTCCTTCCTTCCTCCCTCCCTTCCTTTTTTTTCTTTCTTTCTCTTTATAAGCTGCAGTGTATGATGAACAGGTCACAGACCATGCTTTCTTTTTTCTGAATACCTTTCCAACCCCACAGAAAGTGAAAAAGCTTGATTTCTGGATGAGGAAAATAGTAATTCTTGTACATGGTTTCCATTTCTAGTTGCTCAGGATCTTGCTTTGTGTTCTTGCTGAAACTATTCTGACTCGAGTCCTAATCTACCTAATTACCTGTCTTTTCAATAGCTGTAGATCCTTTCTTCTTCATGGATCCAATTGACTGTTTCAAAGTTCATTGTTTGGATATGAGCTCAGTTTTCACAGTTGACTCTGGTGTCTCACTTGACCTTTGCTACTTCAGAAAATCCTTTTGAACTTATTTTCTGATAACCACAATGTGAACCTGTTTGCTTATTCCTTCTCCTTTGAGCTTTCTGAATTTCCATTAATTCTCAACTGAGCACCCACAGTTGAACGGTGACCTTATGAATCTAGCACATTCATTTGTTCAGTTCCAACTTGTGTAGGGTTTCAACATTACAGGGCATTTCTAGTTTTTAAGTTAATTCCTCACACTGGCTTTAATCCATTCATCTTATCTTCTCACTACCCAAGATTCAAGACCAACAAGAGGCATGCTCTGAGGAAAGTACATTGAATTTCCATACTTCCATAGTGATATCCCAATATTGAAATATGAACACCATGTGTTACAAAGAAGTATCACATGGTGAAGAAGTAGATATCCAAAACTCCTTTAGAAGCATCCACTAAATGCCCCGAGTGAAGGCTTCTACGTCACCATGGCTTTCCTCTGAGTTTCCTTCCTCCTTATACCAAAGATCACAACTATTGAGACAGTCTAGAATTTTCTTCTGAGTTTCATTTGAATGCTTCCAGATCCCCGTGTGAATTCTCCCTATTTTCAACAGTCAGCATTTCCAACACTTAGCTCTTGGTCATCCCACTTGCTCCATCTGCTTGTTTATTTTTTTCCTTTCAGATATCAGTTCTCTGATACACACACACCAAATTGTTGAAGCCAGTTCTGAGGATGCACTTTCCCTTCTCCATCACTGCACAAAAGAATCAGCAACTTCGGGTCCATCTTATTCCCAAATGCCCTCCACCTCTGCATATCTTTTAGAACCTCCACTGTATTAGCTTCTTTTTGTCACTATAACATAGAAACACAAACTTGTCAGCTTAGGCTCTATAGCCTGCCCAACAGTTCTGGATGTCAAGTCTAAAATGAGTCTCACTGGGTGAACAACAACATTTTGACCAAAGTGCCATCTTTCTTCATAGACCCTTCTAAGGATGAATCCACTTCCATTGTTTTTCAAGCATTTAGAAGTGTCTTGTTTCCCTTGGCTTTTAAGCTCTCATTCCATGTTCAAAGCCAGAGGTATCACACACCTCTCCCCTGTTCTTGCATCTTTCACATTACCCTCATCTGCTTATTTCTTCTAATCTTGGTAGCCCTTGTGATTCTATTTGGCTTATTGGGATAATCTGCTTTATTATTATCTGGCTTCAGCAAGTTACTAGCAACAACAGCAACTGTAACATCCCCTTTGCACAGAAACTCCTCGTTGTGGTTTGTTGCCAAGGTAAGCAACCTTAACTCACAGTCTCACTGTACCCTAATGTATTCACAGGTTAAAGTGGGTTTAGTTTACCACTCTACTCAGAATTCTCACCGCTCTACACCTTACTATTTTTCCTTGGGTTACTATAACCCCTCTAGCTAAGCTTCACTTTGACTAATATATATATATATATATATATTATATTATATTATATATATCCTTCCAAGTGGTGACTCCATCCTGCAGGGAGACTAATCTTTCTAAAATATAAATCTGTGTATGTTTCTGCTAATCTTTTTCACTGCTTCCCACTGGCCTTATGGACAAACCAAACTCACAAGGTTCCCCGTAAGTTCTCTTCTCAACCCATTTCTGTCAGCAGAAATCCCTTCTTTCTTTTTTTTTTTTTTTTTTTGGTTTTTCGAGACAGGGTTTCTCTGTGTAGCCCTCGCTATCCTGGAACTCCCTCTGCAGACCAGGCTGGCCTCGAACTCAGAAATCCACCTGCCTCTGCCTCCCAAGTGCTGGGATTAAAGGCGTGCGCCACCACCGCCCGGCTTTAAGAAGCCTTAGCATCCTGTCCTCACCTTGATTACCTTAAAGTCTCCCATTCCTCCAGTTTCTGTATCCTCTGCCCCACAACTCAGTCGCTTCCATCTCACCATCATTATCCAAAGAGTCCCTCTTCTGTTTTCAGATCAAGTATTAATTCCTCAAGGAATTCTTTAAACCCAGAACACTGCTCATCTTCCTCTAGAGCAGCTCCTATAGTTATTGTTTTGCAGAAACATTATGTTAAATAAAAAAGGTAGCACAGGTTGGTTATAAATAGGATAACCAATACACAAACATGTAGAACAAATTTTCAAAATCTTATCACCACACTGTTTCCTCAGAGCTCCAAGCCTCAGACCCTTTCTGTTTATTTTTGCTGTCCCCGAAGACAAACTGGATTTTCACATGTAAATTTAACCATACTATGTACACTGTGTTGGGTTTGCTTGTGTGTGTGTGTGTGTGTGTGTGTGTGTGTGTGTGTGTGTGTGTGTGTGTGCATGTGTATTGCTAAACTATTCAGGCTCTCAATCAATCAACCAATCAACAAATCAATCAATCAATCAAGCAAGCAAGCAAGCAAGCTAATATTGGCTATCTTCTTATGCCAATACTCATGACTGTAGTTCTTGTTTTGTTAAGTCTATGGCATTTTATAAAATTGAAGGTACTATAAATCATCTATTGATTCTTTTATTAAATTTAAAGTTCATATTGCTTTAAAACCCAACACTCCAGTGGCACTCTGGGCACATAGACCATTCTACATATATGTAAGCATTTCCTCTGTAGCAGACTGCCAGCTCTGGAAACAGTGAGACAAGAAATGCATATAGTAGTTTGCTGGGGTCACCATCATTAAAGCATGCAGGCTGGGCTCTTTCCACTAAGGGAGTTTTCTCTTCACAAGCATGGGAGTGCTGGATATCCAAGATAGTGTTGGTAGAGTCGATTCCTCCCAAGGCCTCTTTTCCTTGGTGTGTAGAGGGCTGGATCCTTTCTGTGTTGTCCCTGTGCACACGCTACTGTTGTAGTTTTCTTTCTTATAGGGACACCAGGCATCTTGGGTTAAGTCCAATACTAACAACTTCATTTAAAGTTGAGTGTCCTTTATAGACCTTGTCCTCAAAATAGAGTCTCATTTTGAGCTTTCTACAGCTAGGAATTCTTTAAATGTGAATGTTGGGAAAATCAGCTCATGATAACACATGGCTCATTGTTTTTCTAATGCTAGCAGATTGATTTTCAGGGAGCTTAGATAATTTTTCTTTCTGACAGAAAGTTAAGTGGATTGTCCCTGACAAGCCATTAGTCTGTTTAGTTTTCTGTACCGCCTTGTTTGGCACTGGTACAAGGCAGATGATCAATAAATATTTGTTGAATATTCACTAAGGCAAAATATTTGATATTTTGATAAAGTCAGCCTGTTCTTTAACTAGTTTGAGTCTTAAATTTTTTGCCTGTTAATTTGATTGCCAAATCCTAATATATGTTCGTGAAATAGAATATGATGTGTTCAAATATACATATACATGTATATATATAATTTGACAGGGATAAATTGGGCTATTTATCATATCTCTTATTTTCTCTTTTTATTTTTTAATGGAGAGACATTTAAAATTTGATTTTAGTTATTTGAAATATAGAGTGAGTTTTTAAAATATTTACTCTTGTTTTTGCTTGTTTTCATTGGGAAAGGGTCTTCACTATGTAGCCCAGGATGGCCTTGACCTTTTGAAACTCTTTCATCTGTCTGCTAAGGGCAAATTAGACATGTGTACCAGTTAGTGCCAATTAGAGATTTATGGTACCTTATTATTGATTATAGTCACCTTGGTGTACACCTCGTTGTTCCCAAACGTATTTTATGGACAGCTTTGTGTCCTTTGATAGTCTTAATGTGGTAAAAGTCCAGGGGCAGGGGTAAGCCAGCAGCAGTGCGATGCACTGGAAACCCTGGTTCTCAGGAACTTGCTTGATCATAAAGCTTGCTAGGGACAGAGAAGACAGAACATAGGTCCTCTAAACTTTGCCTCATATATTTTCTACCCCTTTATACATATTTATTGATAATTTACAACATACCAAGTACTGCAAACAAAGTGGGAGTGAGACTTTAAAGAGTAAAGGGGACAAATGCACTAGCACACTGAAATCATAAACCAGTCTTTTGAGTTCAAAGCCAAGCTCTGCCACTCATAAAGGCAATTTTATGTCTTACTTTTGCAGAATCTTATCAATAAATTGGAGGTAATTGTATCTATATTGAACAGTTGTGGAAACATTTAACAAATCAATCATTATTACATACAGAAAACATTACCTGGCATAGAATTAGCATTCAGTGATTGTTAGATTATTTATTACTGCAAGGAAAAAATAATATATTACAGAAGTGAAGGATTCACTGAGTTTCCCTATGTTGTGATTTAGAACTTACTGTGAATTTGTAATAACTCAAGAAAATGGAATATGTGTATGCTTGTTTGAATTGTACCTACTATTCCATCATTTGTGATTACAGTATACTATCTTAACAAGGTCTGTAGAGATCTCTACCATGTTATTATATACATATTTTAGTGTAAATATCTGTACACTCAAGAGGCACAGCTTTTCAGCAAAGATTTCCCTTATGCTTCCCATGCTATGACTTCCACCATCCCTAACCCTTGGCAAACTGGAACCTCGTTTCTACCTCTACAAATGTTCATCTTTGAAACTGTTCTATGCATAGAATAGATGGCCATTTGAGATGGGCTGTTTTTCTATTTATCAAAATAGCATTGAGGATTGTTCCTGTGTTTGTTTTCTTTTTTGTCATGGATATACTAAACCAAACTTTGTTAAATCAGTCACTACTGAGGTACAGTTTTCTTGTTTCTAGCCTTTGTCAATCAAGAGTAATATTAGTATAGACTAATTTTTTTGTGGTCATGCACATACTAATTTATAGATTGGTTATATACTAAAATTATAGAATAGTAGATGGAATAAAATATGTAATTAAAATTAGTTTCATCTTTTGTCAAGTTTAAAATATTACCAATAAAATTTTGGTAAGTATTTTAAATTTCTATTGGTCAACATTATGGGTCTGTTCAAGGAGAGTCTCATGGTGCCAATGTATGATATGGTTATTAAAGAAAAATGTACTCTGTTTAGCCTTTACATATTAGAGGAGAGTGAAGGTCTTGAAAAATATGTGATACAGAAAACGCCAGACAAAAGGACCACTTATGATAAAAGCTCAAGAAAAGAAAGGGCTTGCCTCATTTGTGAAACATGGGTAGCCAGTTTGGTGGAAGTAATGCTGACTGAATGGAGAATGGGGGCCTATCATCTTGACTCATTGTTTGAATAGCTTCAGACATACCAGGTTGGTTTTTTTCCCCCTTTTTTCAGCCATTCTTGCCCATTGACACTAATGTCTAAATAGCCTCCATCTACTTCCTGAAGATGTTTTCACATAGATATGTACTAACATAAATAAAATAAAGATGGAGAACCTTATTCTGAAGATGTTTTCACAGTAAATTATAGTAAGTACAGTGTCATTTCCTAAGCAGGCACTGACCCACATTACAATTCTGGCAATACCACTATTAGTTGTTGACTTGACACTTAATGGAAAGCTTGAGTAGTGTATTACCCTTTATTTCATGATAACCATCATGCCTCAGTGACTCCAAATGACACCCACGTATATGGTCTATATTGTGAAGGGTTCATAGCTTTTGTGGGATTCTGTGGTGGCTCTTTTGGTCTAGTCTATGCCCATGCATGAATTCTGTAGTTAGATATTGTGTGACCAACAAACTGCCAGGTATAGGAAGAGCACATGCATTCTCATTTGTAAGGTCCTGTAAGATGTGTTTCATTAGCTTATTCTCACAGTGTGGCACAGGGATCATGAGGGAGCATAGGTAAGGCTCTTTGAGACCTTGGCTTGGCAAAGACATCTAAATTGGTTCTACTAAATTCTATAACAAAGGCAAATCCTAAGCCTCACCAGACCCCAGCTTCAGAGGATACATGGGTGTACTTCTTAAATGGAGGAACACCAAAACCACATTATGTAAGGTGAAGTTTTCAGGACCATGGTTGCCGTCTATAACAGCAAATGACATCCACTTGCTAGTGAATGGTATAAAGTTGCTGGACACACCTTTATATTGTAAATCATTTTTAAAAGATTGAGCACAAGTGACGCTTACCCTTACGCATGAGTCATCTCCAGTGTACCACTGGGGGGGGGGGAACTAAATATAGGCCACATTATGCTAGGGTTTCTGTAACTCACCAATTCATGATTTACATTAAGATTTCCCATCCTTCCTTCAAAAGAAAGTGAAATAGTCCAGAAAATGAAAATGTTCTCTAAGCCTATACTGAGTATATAAATTTGAGAAGTTGTTGCAAACTATGGGACACAGAGTGGAACTGATAACTCTCCAACTTCCCAGGTGGCTGAACAAAGTAATGTATGCATGTTCATGTGCGTGTGCATGTGTGTGTGTGCGTGTGTGTGTGTGTGTTGTCAGGGTGTGTGATGTGAGGGTATGTGTTGTGAGTATGTAAACACAAGGAAGTAGCAATCAAATTTATAACTTCTACGTGTTCGCTTAGACACTGTCACAATTAGAGACTGCTTATCTTTCTTTGGTTTCTCTGAAGGTAATTGATATATAGAATTTTATATTGAGCCAAATAACCTTATATAACCTTATTTTTGCCTCTTAAAGATCGATCAGAAGGGTCACAGAAACACTGTCCTAATTTTTCTTTTTTTTTCTAAATGCAGGTACTTGTTCCACCGCCTGGTGAGATCAAGGCCCCATAGAGACGGACATAGGCACAGTGTCAACAATTCTGCAATGTTCCCCCAAATAGGTTAGAATTGCTGGAAGACTTCATAGAATTGTGTATTTGCTAGTTTGGCAAGTTGCCCACTCCCCAAACCTCTGATTATATATATTTTAAAAGTAGGTCATTTGGTTCTTGTTGAAGATTCGTCAAAATAAGAATGGATATGTGTATGAATATATAGAAAGGAGCATCTTTAGTTAAATACTACAAAGTTGGAATACAAGTTCAGGCAAAGAACTTCAGTCTTTCTAAAAATTTTAGAATATTGGTCTATTTCACTGTATATCTATTTATCTAGACAAACAGGAATTATAGTTCTAATGGTTTGTTACCTGCAAAATGAAATTTCCATGCATTGAGAAGCAGGCCATAGTGTGGGATGCTCATCTGGCATCCCTCTTCCCATCTCTACCTCCACAGTACTCAGGTGTTCTAAAAGGGAGGGATAAGGATTCATCTGTCTGTGTGGTCCAAGTCTGACTAACATCCTTCCATACTCGCAGCCCATTTCTATTGTAAAACTTGCATTTGCATCTTCAGATTTTCATTTAAAGCCTGAATTCATTTTAATATTTTGTGTCTGTCACTTATAGCAGGTAAATGGAATTTCAAGCAAAAGAGGGAACTACTATGATTTGGAGAAGTCGTAAAGATACTGGCAGTGGTAGAAGCCATTCATTGGGAAATGAGAGATACTGAATTTCTAACTATGATTATCTTTTGACCTTCTTCTCTAAGATAACATGCCGACAGTCATGATTCTCAGTGGGACTTATAAATGTGGTTGTGTAGAATTATGACACCATCAAGAAGGTACTTGGAGACCAATTTCACAAGCTACACATATGTCATATGCTGCCCTTTCTTTAAAATGGAACACATCATAGAAATGATGTCTAGTTATTTCTAACTCCCAGTGCACTCAGGGATCACCACTAACCTGTTTTATCAAAAAATCATGTGATTCACTAATGTATAAGAACTGTGCATTGATCTGATGTAGAAGAAGTAGGAGGACATGATAAAGAAGCCCAGGTCTCTGAATTGTTGTGTGGAGGAGTCTTTACAATTAACTGGTCGCATATGCACTGGACTCTGCACAACCAAAGGTTTATAAGTCTACTAAGTTGAGTCCATGGAGGTTGGAACTAATGAGGCTGGAGGGAAACTCCGTGAGCCTAATTCACATGCTAGGTTTCACTACTGATAGCATGTTGCTTGACAGGCTTGACAGGAAAAAGGAAAAAGTCAAGTATTAGAGTGAAATCACTTGCCTAAGGTCACTTAGCTGGATGGTGACAGACGTAAGACTCATGCATCACTCTATAGATATTGAACATGTTTTCTACATTGTTTACAAGGCCTAGGAATAAAATGCAAGTATGAAGTTGTAGTAATGGTGATTATTAGGCCTTGTGCCAGTTTTCTGCAGTCACACCCCAAAACAAGACTCATTGAAGTTGATAATAAAATTATTATATGGCTTAGAAGGCAGACTCTACTGTGATATTTTATAGCAAATAATTTCCTTTAACATGTGGCTAAAGATAAAAACCACTGTGATGGCAAATTCTGCACTGGTTGGAGCCACAGTGTTTTATTTCCCACCAGTTTGATTTTATTCCAGAATCATTATGTTCCTGTGAAGCACTCCCACTGCAGCTGGCAGCTTCTTGGCCCTGATAAGATAACCCCAAGGAAAGAAAGATTGCCAGAATAATAATTCCTAATTTCTGAATCTTAAAGCTGCATCTGTAATGCATTGACTATGAAGTTTTAGGTAACTGGCATTTTCATTTTCCTGTATTTGTTATGCATAATAAGATCTCCTTTGAGGTTCAAATCTTTTGAAAACGTCCCAAATGCATCTTTCCTTCTGCCTTATTACTACTGTTTAATTTTGGCAATTTTTCTGGAGAATGGTGGGGCTTGGGTATCTGTTAGGTGGAAAGGGTCTAATATTCCTACTTTCTACAACATCAGAGTTACAGAATATGAAACCCCAGCAATATCTTCCTTCCTTAGAAAATGGAAGACGGGTTATACTTTGGGGCCCATAGCCACCAGCCTGTCCTTAGTTCTCATGTAAAGATGAGGAGAAAGCTTACATGACCACTGAGAGAGTCAACTCAAAACTATATTCCTTCAGTAGAAGACATTAGCTTTCTGAATAAAAGGAACATTTAAACTATTGCTAAATGCTCCTACTCTCATGTGCAGTGGATCCCACTGTCTAGTTGTTTAAGATTCCAAACCATGACTTGGCATTGGACAATCATTTGGTGTGCTCTTCCTTGGGGATGGCTGCCTCTCTTAACTCTCAGCTTTCTGAAGTTGCCTGTAGTTCTTTGTGTAGAGTTGATGTCTAGAGGACTTTCCTCCTACACAGGTTGGCAGGTCCTTTGGTGTCATCCTTGTTTAGCTCCTGTTTGGGTGGTCATGTTAGTGAGAATTTACAGATGTAGCTACTGATGTTACTAAGGGACACAAATTCACAGCAAAGTTCCTAATCCTCTGGTGGTTACACTCTTTCCATCCCCTCTTCCACAGTGTTCTCTCAGCATTTGGTGTTGAACTGTGTTTTAGATGTATCCATTGTGACTGGGCTCAGTCATGAAAACATACATAGAAATAACACTCAACAGGTTATATATGGGAATATATATGTATATACAACTACATATATACATAAAATTGATTAAAAATATGAAGGGGAGTAGGGAGGCTTAAGAGGGTTTGGAGAGTGGAAATGAAAGGGAGAGATATTGTAATAAAAAATGCAATGTCAAAAGTAAACCAACCAACTAAAGAATTCCAAACTCCTCATCATTCATACTCTCAAAAGTAGTAGACTGTGCACTTAAATTGCAATGTACTATCCCAATAGAAGCCTCACAGCAACCAGGAAAAATTAAATAGGAATGATTAACAAGTGTCACAAAAATAGTGTAGACTATACCCAGCTAAAATTAGTTCATTCTTTACCTTACATAGGGACATACATGTTGGGGCAAGTTCATGTCCTTACACACGCACACACACACACACACACACACACACACACACACACACACACACAATAAGTAAGTAAATGCTAAAAATAAAATAGATTATGTATACATCTAAGCCTATAAAGCTTTGAACCAAAGTCAAAGTCTCAACATTTTTGTAATCTCTCCAGATGTTTCAATGACTGTATAACCACTTCTCCATATGAGTAAAGTGATTACAGAGATGTTTCAGACCCTAGTGGTGTCCTATAGTAACCTAAACCCAAACAATTCTATCTACACAGAAATTCTTTACTTCTTTGCTGTTCTATGAATTAGGATATTGAGAATTAACAAGTCCGCCTTGACAGAAAGTATAGAATTGCAATAATATACTGTCTCTACTTCATAGTCTTTGCAGGAACAAACATTCTGGTTAGACAACGGAACATTGCTAGATACCTTGATCTGATAGAAGAGCCCGTCTTATTTTACTAGGAAACCAAGAGGCTTGCTGCTGCCATTTAAATTATCCCACAAATATCCTTTCATAGTTATCATTGTGTACCAAAGGCAATAGTCATATATTGTTGATCGTTTCAAAATAGCTACATGTCGTGTTTTATATCTTCCTAAATATAGGGCTAAAGGGTATTTAAAAAATAGAAAGATATGCAGTGAGATAGAGATCTGATCCCTAAATGTCAAGTCATTTTATTAGAGAAGAGTCTTTAATAAATGGGATGAGAGGTACTTGTTGGCAGAGCATCCTGTTGCATGCAGAAGAACGATGGAGGAATGGTATTAGTAGTCATCCCCATGCAGAAGTTATTAAAACTGGACTAATTTAATTAAGCAACAATGTAACATATAACCAGCTCTCCTATTCTATATCCTTCTTTAAATCTTTTCTCAGTCAAAAAAATGTTTGCCCAGAAAGGAATTCACTTGCAGCTAGCCTTCACTGTGCAAATGAGACATATGGAAATTATGTATTCAGTTTCTAGGCATCTTCTAAAAGCAATAGTATTACTTTCTCTAGTCTTGGTCCTAAAGTTTCTTTCCCATTGCTGAGGAATGGGGAAAATTCAAAGAATCATTCCAAATCACATCCTAAGGCTGCCAGAGAGACTGAGGTAGTCAAAAATCTCTGAACTGCATTGTGAAAGAATATCTATCTTATACCACAGGGCACCAAGAATGAGAAATAAACATGTATCCTGTTTGATGAGTAGTGTATTTTAAGACTCCTTATTAAAGTATTTGATATTTGACCTTAGTTAATCTTCTAAAACAGTACGGTATATATTTTTTTTTATTTTCTATATTTTTTTATTTACATTCCCAATGATTTCCCCTTTTCCGGTTCCCCCCTCCCTGAAAGTCCTATAAGCCGTCTTCCCTCCTCCTGTTCCCCAATCAACCCTCTCCCGCTTCTCTGTCCTGGCATTCCCCTACACTGCTACATCCAGTCTTTCCAGGACCGGGACCAGTACTGTATATTTACATGCAAGAAACCTAAAAAAAGGAAAGAAAAATAGAGTTCAGTATTCTAGGTTAAATTGAGAATGAAACTAATACAATGTAACAATGACTTTTTTGCACCTTATTGTTTAGAGGGAATAACTTGAGCTATTGAATTGAAATCAGCTAACCATTTTATTGAAACAAATATGATACAATATTCTATCTGGCCACAGGAGGTTTACAATGAATAGCAGTGGTAACTCCAGTGAGTGAAAATATCAGAAAGAAATGAATCACAGACACCACAGACACCATACTTCAATATTAGGGGAATTTTGGAAAATCAGTTTCTTTATTAAAATAAAAAATACTATAACAAAAAATGAGGCCAGACCTGATAGTTCAGTCTTGTTATCCTAGCACTTAGGAGATAACTTACTGCGGTAAGAGGCCTGCCAAGTGTTCAAGGTCAGTCTGGGTTAAAAAGCGAGACTCTCTCTTAAAAAACAAAACAACAAACAAACCAAAGTAAGCCAAATCAACCAACCAACCAACCAAACAAATACTCAAAACCAGAAAGATCAAGAAGCAAAGTTAAAATGGCAAATAGGACACTGCTTTGTCACATCATGCTGGCTGACCAATGGTTTCAATTTCTTGTTTTCTTATGGGTTTGCTCATTGCTAGCTAGTATATATTCCCATTTCAACTCTTATCTGCCAACATAACTCAGATTAACTTAAAAAAATAAAGTCCTATAGCAGAGGCTAGAGAGATGACTCAGAAGTTAAGATCACTTCAATTTAAGAACAGAAGATGTGGATTTGGTCCACAGCACTCAAATGATACACCATTTGTATCTCCAGTTCTAGACTCTCCAATGCTTTCCTCTGACCTCTGTAGCCACTGCATACACATAGTGTCTACAAAATATACTCAGATGTATGCATATAGAATAAATAAAATAAAATACAGTAAATAATATGAAAACTTGCTGACTTTGTGTATGGGTATGGGAGCTAAGTTTCTGATCACAATGACTCCATGAGATATGACTTAGTATTTCTTTCCTAAGTTGTTAGCTGAGGTGAATTCCTCATGTATAATGAGTCATATGGCTAATAGCTCCACATTCATAGTCATTCCTTCTTAGCCATGTTATGGGGAATGTTACATTAATTATGGTCACAAAATTTGCATAAATCTTCTCATCAGGATACATAGTATAATTGTCCTATTCTTGTGACTAAGACTCTCCTATGCATATGCCAGGATTTGTGCTTCATTTCTTTCTGGATTCAGGCCTAAAAGAGTTAGCAGCTTCTACCACATTCTCTTGAAACACGTTTTGGAGTACTGAGTCCATCTATTTTCAGAATATAATATATATTGGACAGGTATGGGTGCTTAAAGCAATCGTTCAAACTGAGCTCAGTGATCTGGTCATTTTTATCAATATCCGTGTGTAAAAGTATGGTTGACTTAGATATCACAGTCTACTTTTTAATTTAATGCTGCTGCTGCTGCTACTACTACCGCCACTACTATGATGATGACTACTACTACCACTAGTACTACCACTACGACTATTGTTGTGATGGTGTCATATTACCCGTCTGGCCTCAAACATACAATATTTCTCCTTCTGCCTACTGGGATTTCCTACCAGGCAGATACTAGGCAGTCCATCTCCTATTTGCTTTCTACTGAGTGTTTCCTTATAAATATAGGCAGGATAAAGAAATCATCAAACCAAGGAATGACTAAACGCCTGACCTATATTACCTTGGAATATCATAAAGTTGTTTCTTTAATTATTTTTTATTATTTAAGATTGTAGTACAATTTCCTCATTTCTCCCTTTCCTCTCTCTAATCCCTATCATACACCTCCCCTTTTTCTTTCAAACTCATGATCTGATCTTTCATTAATTGTTGTTAGATGCCTATGTGTATATACATATAAATTATTAAATTCCACCTGCTTTGTTTTAGTCACAAAATTTTGTTGTAATTTCTTACACATCAAGTTCCACAGAACATAACATTATCTCATTTAAAGTACATCTTGACTATATATACTCAGGAATTGTCAAAAATCCTCTTATTACATTACCTAGCCATTTTCTGCTTCAAATGATTAATAGCATCTCAAATCACTTAAGAAATAATAGCTGGTTAGTGATAAGAATGTTCATTTATGAACATACAATTCAAAACTATATCGAATAGACTAAAATTAAGGAAGTAAAAAAATGAGGTACAATTGCCTTAGATAATTGTGTGAGTTATTATAAATTTTACTTCATTTTTGCATTTATGAAAATATACAGTACATTTTGATCATAATATGTGCTTCCTTAAAATTCCTTTCCTATTTTGCCTATTTAATAGAGTAATAGAATAAGTTATCATGTAGGGCCTATGAATTATCTAGTCAGTTTCTAGGCCTTGCCTAGTGATTTGTGCAATATATGGACTCAACTGTGGAGCAGGTTTTAATCCAATAAGAGGATGGTTGTCTACTGTCATGACTCTGGTGCCACAGTAGGCATGTTTTGCCTGGTTAGTTGTTGTTTTAGTTCACAGGGTACACAACTGGGTAACATAATACTTTTCTCTTCCAGTAGCATTCATAGCACATTTTAGCACTATGAAATTTAGTCACAAAGGATGGCATATCCAGTATCAGTTTGATTTATGCATGGTCTAGAAATCACATATGTGTTACCTTCAGCAAAAGTGTCTTACCATTAATGTCTTCAGGGTATTCAAGAACACTGGCAATATTCTGTAATGTTAGAGGTCTTAGGGATCTCACTGGCCAATAACTCCAAAATAGGTAATATTTTCCTTGTACTGGAGTTTTTATTTGTTAGCCTGTAGTGGTTTTATTGACCCATTATAAAGTAATGCCCTTTAAACTCTTTTAAATATATATTAATGTATATATTTAGAAAGCAACTATAGTAGTAAGTTTCCATATGAATTCTGAGATGTCTTAGTATTAATTATCCTGTGTTCACTATTTGACTATCTTCTATCCCACACCTCATTCATCCCTCCCTATTTCTTTATACCACTGAGTTCTATCTCATTTCTCTTGAAATATATCATCTCGAGGCTCCTTACTAATTTCTTGAACTCTATACTTATTCCAAAATGTAACACATGCATCTGAAGGGATGAATAATATCCTGTTGGGTAAATTAACTACATTTTCATTATTCACCCATTAGCTGATGATCATCTAGGCTATTTTTATCACTTGGCTGTTATGAAAAGAACAACAATGAAGACTGATGATCAGATACCTCTATACAGGAAGACATTGAGTCTGTTTGTTAGATGTCCAAGAGTGGTATAGGTGAATCATGTGGTACATCTATTTCTAGCTTTTAAAAGGATCCTCCACACTGATTTCCATAGTGTCTGCACCAGTTTGCACTCCCACTAGCTGTGAATAACTATTCCTCATTCCCTACTCTTTTCCAGCTTTTGTCATTTTTAAAAATCATATTCATTTTACATGGCATAAGATGAAATCTTAAAGTTTTAATATCTACTTCCCTCAGAGGAAAGGATCTTGAACTTTTAAAAATATTTGTTCAGCCATTAATATGTCATCTTTTGAGAACTTTCATTTAGTTTCATGCCCTATTTTAAAATTAGGATTTTTTTTTTCAAAATTGATATAGTATTAGGTGAGAATGCTAATGAACTATTGTTATACCAAGAATTGGTGAATCTTTTCATCTCATTCCTTTTGCAATGGATGGTGATTAAAATAAAGACTCACAATTGGTACAGAGAGTGAGAGACTTTAGAATCCTCATATATAGGAATATCTAGAGTTGAGTCAGCATGCCTAAAAGCAGAAAAAGTTTAAGGCAGACAAAAATCTCAGCATGAGTTTCACCCCAGCCAATGAATTATTGGTTAATTCATTGTATTAATGAATTATTAATTGATAGGTCTTAGGAATGCAAGGGTCAGTATTTTTCTTTTTTATGGGTGTATCCTCTTATGGGTTGACTATAATTCTATAGACCACATATTCAAGAGTACATGGCCAATACCACATGTACTTGATGGCTAAACAAAGGCAAACAGATATGCAAGCAAACCAACAAAAGCAGAGCATAAAAACTGAGTAACTAATAGAATGGGGGTGTAGATTTATGGGGAGTGAGGGAAGGTGAGTAATATCATTAACATACATTATATGAAATTCTCAACAAGTTAATAAAAATACAAAAAAATAGAGTTGTTTTCAGTAAGATTTTCTCTTAAAAGAATACTCAAGTGCCCAACCATCGGCGTGTCCAACTTGAGGCTTATGCCTTGAGAGGGAGCCCATATCTGACTCTGCTCAGAAGTCTAGAGACCTAGGATAGAACCAAACATAACTGGGGAAAAAATCAATATAATGATTCCTATTGATATTCTGCTATATGCAGATAGGTGCCTTGATCAATTATCATCAGTGGAGCATCATCCAACAACTGATGGTAGCAAATGCAGAGACTCACAGCCAAATACTAGGTGGAGGCAGGGGAACTCCACAGGTGTCCATGATCGTCAGGGCTAGACAAGCCATGTAGGACATCAGCAGAATACAACTCACAGAATCAACGAGGCAGGGCTCATAGGGGCTCACAGAGACTGAGGCAACAATCAAAAACCCTGTATGCCTCTGAGCTAGATCCTCTGCATGTATGTTATGGTTGTGTAGACGTATTCTTGTGGGACTCCCAAGAGTGGGAGTTGGGGAAGTCTCTGACTCTTTTGCCTAGGTTTGGGACCCTTTTCTTTCCATTGAGCTGCTTTGCCTTGATGTGAGAGTTTGTGCCTTAGTCATAATTTAATTTGACTTAGTAATTTGTTAAGCGAAGTTTGATTGATGTTCCTGGGAGGGCTGCTCTTCTCTGAAGAGAAACAGAAGAGGAGTAGACAGGGGAGAGGGAAGGTGGTGGTAGGGGACTGGGATGGGTGGAGGGAAAGGAAACTGCAGTTGGAATGTTATGTGTGAGAAAAGATTAAAAAAAGAGTAGTCAAATACTGGGAACCAATTCAAATACATAGCTCTATGAAGCCATTGAACACACTCCTCAACTCATACATAAAGGGATGGAGACTAACTGAAAGGTTGAGAGAAACCAAACAAAACAATGACAGCTTCTGGGGTTTTGTTTGTTTGTTTGTTTTTATGTTTGATCTTTTTAAAGGAAATTATAGATCATGCATTTCTATACATTTTCTTCTGTGATCTTCTAACAGTACAGTGGATATAAAATAGTCAATTCTCTCCTGAATAAACACCACTATTGTGAGAAGGAAAACATAATGTTACATTTACGTAGAGAAGATAACCACTTGCCTCCAGCAAGATGCTGTATTCCTACTGGGGGAAGGAAAGAGTTGTTACCTTTTCTCCTTGTCCTTTCTTAGGACTTAAGAGATGTGTCAGGATTTGATGGGTGTTGATGGTTGGGCTATCCAGAGTAATTTGGAATGAGACCCATGAATTTTATAAGAACAAACATTGAGTGCTAGAAGCACATTTTTGTATATTGTCAGCCTTATGTTCCAAACATTGAGCAAAATTATTTTGTTCCTGTTTCTGGCACGAAGGCCCCACTGACTTAACTAATGTAATAATCTCTGTGCTACTTGGAAGGCAAATTGAGAGACTTCTAGTTTTGTTAGTTTGACCTGGGAAAGCTATATATAAAAAAAGAATTAGCCATATTTATTTGTTATATTTATATACAGTTATATTTATATACTGATCTTTTCTAGGGTGAGGCTGATAGGGTTTGCACAAAAAGCACCACTAAGATTTGCAGCAGCTGGGCAGTGCTCAGAATGAATGGCATAGTTCAGACTTGCTTTTGTTGCTAAATGTGGTAGTGCATGCCTATAATGCCTATAATCTTAACACTGGAGGGACAGAGGCCTGAGAGTTCATGGCCAGCTTTAGCTACACAGTGAAAACCTGCCTCAAAACCCAATCAAACCAAATAAAAAGACACCCCAATTCAAACAGGCTTTTCTTTCCTTAGAGTCATAGAATTAAAAGATATTTTTAATGCATCATGGAGCATGAAATATACCATGCTCAGCTGGTGGAGACAGTAGATATTTCTACAATAAAAACCTTAGCTTTGAATATGGTTGTAATTATAATTATATGTGTTAAAATAGAACAGTATGTAGGACATATGCACCCAATATTTAAGGCAGGCAATATCTAAGTTTTTGGAGTTAAAATGTGGTTTAATTTTAATTTCACATTTAATGAGGCATGTTTAGAGTGGTTTCTCTTAAATGCAGATAGTTGTCATATTTACTTTTAAAGTATAGCTTCTTATATGAATACATTGTTAAATATGAAAGAGTACTTCTAGAAATATCTTTGTGAAATTGAACACTGCTTTTATTATAAGTGACTCATATATGTTTTTTCTTCTATACTTAGGTACACTCTTATTAAAAGTCTTTATTCTCATGAAAGTAGAATGTTTTTTTTGGTTTCAATCTGAATAAATGTTCCTAGTGTCATGTAGAAAGTAATTTAAAATGCTCTAGTGTTTCTTAAAGAAAGGAATGAAGTCTTTTGCAGCAGCATTGATGCACTATCCAAACTGAGAGCATCTTCATAGAATAGGATCTCAAAACTGGCCATGGAGCTATTTCTTTCTTACAAGAAAAAGCCCCAGCAAGTGTGAAGCTTGTAAGGCAGCCAAAACTTTAATACAGCTGTCACAACCTTTCCATGGAAATAATCATATCCCACAGAAATTAAGACTATAGAGAGCTTTGTTTCTTTCTGGTCTTTGAATTTAGAAGAATAGAAGAAACAAATGGGAGAAGAGAGGGAAAATCAGTGACAGAGGAAGGAAGAAGGAATGGGACTTTCTTATAGAAACCATGTTGGAAATGAATATTAAATCAGAACACTCCTCCATTGCTGATGGATTGCAAACTGGTACAACCACTCTGGAAATCAATCTGGAGGTTCCTCAGAAAATTGGAAATAGATTTCCTGAAGACCCAGCTATACAACTCTAGGGAATATACCCAAAAATGCCTCACCATGCCACAGGGGCATATGTTCCACTATGTTCATAGCAGCCTTATTTATGATAGCCAGAAGCTGGAAACAGTCTAGATGTCCCACAACAGAAGAATAGATATAGAAAATGTGGTTCATTTACACAATGGAATATTACCTACTAATAACAAGTTCCACCTACTAAGAACAAGGACATCCTGAGTTTTGCAGGCAAATGGATGGAACTAGAAAATATTATCCTGAATGAGGTAACTCAGTCCCAAAAGGACATTAATGGTATGTACTCACTAATAAGAGGATATTAGCCAAAAAAAAAAAGACAGAATACCCAATACAGTCCACAGAACCCAAGTGAGGACACCACCATCCCCCTTGGGAGGGAGAAGAAAGCAATCACAAGTGGGGAGGGAGGGACCTGGGAGGGAAAGTAGAAGGGGTAGGGAGGGGAGGTAGAAGAGGGAGAGGGGAACCTGATCTGACACTGGGGGAGGGAAAAGGACTGAAGCTCTGAGGGCCAACAGAAAGAATGTAAACAGGCAACTCAGGAGACAGGAGGTTGGGGGGACCCTCCAGAATGCACCAGAGACTTGGGAGGTGAGAGACTCACCAGACTAAAAGGGAGGGACCTTAGATGAAATGCCTGACAGTAGGAATAGGGAACCTATAGAGCCTACCTCCGAAGACATGGCTTCAAATGAGGGAGAGAGGAGGCATCCCACAGCCATAACCCTGACCCATAATTGTTCCTATCTGAAAGAATTGCAAGGATGAAAATGGAGAGGAGCCCATGGAAAAGAAGGTCCAGCTACAGGCTCAAAGTGGGATCCAGCGCAAGGGATAAGTCCCAAGTCCTAACACTCTTACTGAGGCTATGGAACACTAACAAAAAGGGACCTAGCATGACAGCACTCTGGAAGACCCAACAAGCAGCTGAAAGAGTCAGATGCAGATATTTGCACCCAGCCAATGGACAGAAGCAGCTGACCCCTGCTGTTGAATTAGGGAAGGCTGAATGAAGTTGAGGGCAACCCTGTAGGAGGACCAGCGGTCCCAATTAATCTGGACCTCCGGACCACCAAATAGGCAGCACACACCAGCTGATATGAGGCCCCTAGCACACGTACAGTAGAGGACTGCCAGGTCTATATTCATTCAGAGATGATGCTCCTAACCCTCAAGAGACTGGAGGCTCCAGGGAGTTTAGAGGTCAAGAGGGGCTGGGGGTAGGGACATCCATGGGGAGACAGGGGGAGGGCAGGAGATATGGGATATAGAAAAGCCTGCGGGTGGACAGAGGTTGGCAGGGTGGGGAATAAAATATGGAGTATATAAAAATAATTAATAAAAAAAAATCTCGCAAAAAAAAAAATCAGAACTTAAAGGAACCCAAGATAGAATGTGTCAAACTTTCAAATGATTTCTAAGAAACATTTTACTCTAAAACACCCTGAAGAAATTCAGAGGATTCAACCTATGAATAGACATAATGTTTCAAAGATGCCAGATATACAGCAATATTTATAGTTATTTTATTTAATACATGATGGGTCAGACAGTGAAATTTTAAACTTAGCATGGATATGCGTATCTTCTCAGCCTCAATCTCATAATAGTGAGACTTTTTTTTCAGTCTTCATTTTGCCCTTAAACATAGGAAAGAATTATGGTACAAACAGACAACCCATGGACCTGCCTGTCTGTATCTTAGTCGTGTCTGCAACAGAAACAGCTGCATCATGAAGGATACGGAGAACGCAGCTGCCTTATAAGATGTAAAAGTGATTAGAGAGCCCAGGAGAGTTCTTCTACTTTAAGGTGCAGAGACTCAAGTAACAAACCCACTTTCCCTTCCATTTGGTCACCTTTGTGCATAGTTATTTCTCATGCAAAGGAAGCATTACATGGTTAAGATATCTAAACACTAAGGGATAGATGGGATTTTTTTATTTTGACATCTTATTGGATTTAAAATGACTACAAAATACCAGTTGTCTTTCCTGCTATAACAGATGGAAGGAACCTGGCACACCATCCTTAATGTGTTTCCAGGAAAGGGACTCATCATCCTGTTCATCAGGAAAAAGGAAAGAAACTTAAACAGTAATGAAACCTCAAACCTCTTCCCTTAAGTAAAAGCCATACTTAAAAAGAATCACAAAACTGCTCAATAAAATAGTCTTCAGCTATATTCAATCGCACACTGAATATATCTGTCAATAGAGCAGTTATTAACACAGGGCCTGAATTTTCATTGCCTCAAATTTTAATTTTATTAAATTTCAATAACTGTGTGTGTCTAATATATTGAACAGTGTATCTTTGAAGCACTGGAATTTGTCATGTGAGATACTAAAGAATGTAAACAATTCCTTTACAAATTTTGTGATTGATTTAATGGCAATTTACCTGCCTCCTAATGTTTCCAGGAATCTGGTCCTATAATAATCAAGTGCAAAGGGCCTTTTCCATTAGAGTAATGCATTATGCATTTTGTGGGACATGGAAGAGTTATGACCACAGTCCCTTTCTTTGCAGTTTGCCCTGTATCACAGTCTTCAGAATGGGAATTTAGTTGTATGTTCCATGACTTCTTCTATTAGCTTCTAACAGCTCAAAATGAAGCCTATTCATAAATGACCAATTAGTAACTTCAAATCTGTTGAGACAAATTAAACTGGATAAATTGGTCATGTGGTTTGGGGAGGTTCTGCTAGTCAATATGCAAATGACATCAGAACAACACAATACAATTTGTTTCCTTACAGAAGAATCTGGGCAGCCTAATGGCACTATATAAACTGAAATTATGAGGAAGAACACTCCATAGAAACCAGGAACCCAGCAGTAGTAGTTGAATGAGTATGGTAGAAACTTGCAGAGTTAGGTCAGCAAGATGGCTAAGACTTAGTTTCCAATGGTCACTGTTTTTCAGTATTATTGAGGTCTATAGTTCTCTCAATGATACCTTGTCTTTTTTATATGTTAGTCCAAGAAAGTCTTGTGGAGAGCCATATTGGGGTGTCATGTCAACTGGCAGGAACTTGACATTGACCAAGATGAAGTTCCTTTCCCAGCTTTTGAGTGAGGAATTTCTGTGCTAGTCACAATCTTGCTCCACCTAGGGTGGAGTGAAGGTGAAGTTTATTGTTCCTCCAGATATATGAATTCCTGAATTAAGCAGGTGACCCACCCAGCTTCCTGAGCAGTGGTGTCAAGGCCAGTGAACAGCCAGACCAGTTCTGCAGACCTGTTTCCAGTCTTTGGGGGGAAGGGCTTTTTTCCCTGTCTATATATATTTGGAAAAGTCCATTAAACTTTGAACCTTGAGCAGGAAATATAGCCTTGGCTTCATATTTCTCTTGTCACCCCCTCGCTTTTTATCCCCAGCTCTCTGTCCAGGGAACCCAATAATCCATTTGAATGTAACCACAGGTGGTTTCAGATTGGCGCCCAATGTGGGGTGTGGAAATAGGGAGATCAACTGAGGGATGCTGTCTTGGGTGGAGCTCCATGGAAAACGAAAAAAAAAAAGTTATGTATTCAGTCTGGTAAGCAACATAGAGTATTAATTTTAGTGCTAAAAATGTCAGTTTTTAAAGGCTTCTGTTGCAGGGGTGCATAAGGGATATGGACTACTAGACTGAATCAGCGTAGACTCGACGCGGAGATCAGCTAGGTTGTGATGGCAAATTGAGATGGGGAATTCTGTTAGGCAATTTGTCCCGCGGTCTAGATCTACATCAGGTGAGAGAATTAGGGCATAATATAAATAAAATAAAATAAAATAAAAAGAGTAAAAAACAAAAAACAAAAAAAAGGAAAAACAGATTTTAGAAATATGAAAGAGAAAGAGAAAAGGAAAATAGATTTTAAAAGTGTCCTAGGGACAAGGAGAAATATAGAGAAGTCCTGTTTCCTCTATAGACCTTACTAGAGATATTTTTAATACAAGTGTGCTTCCCGCTCTATGTATTGTCTTTGGTGTACCAATTTGCCTACATGTTGATTTGTGTTTTTGTTTCATTGTTTGAGTGACTGTTCTATGTTTCATGTTAAAAACAAAAAATAGTAAAAACTTCATCTGCTGGTGGTCCATCTCTTAATACAATTGCAGTTTACACAGTGGAGGCTGATTTACACTGTGCCACATTTAGCTAGGAGTTAAACATAGCTAGAGAAAAAAATGCCTTTAAAAGGGCCAACAGCATTTTAAATAGGGCAAGTGAGCTGATGGTTATTTATCCTAGAAAAATCTATGCAATTGTGATTATTGAATCCAAAGTGCTTTTTTTTCTCTTGAAATTAACAACTAAAAACAGAAAGAATTTATTTAGTTTAAATTTATAAGATTTGTGTAGTTGCTTCATTTTTGTTTCTAATTGGTTTTAAAGGTATAAGTATATTTTATATGTCTTGACTATAGAACATTGACTTACAAGTTATTGGGTATAAAAGTTAGTTTAAAACTGGTAATTCAGAGTTGGAGCCATCTTAAGCAACACGTGACATGACCAACCCAGGAAAAACAGGCCTCTGAAGATATTTCCAAATTGGTGTAATGTTTTATGTGGATCTTATCCTAGAAATTAGTCTTATAAGAGATAAGATTTAAAACAATGTTTTCTTAATGAGATATTATAAGTTATACTGTCATACATTCAAACATGAGAACTGGCAGACAAATTTTATAGTGTAAAAGTAATGTGTTTGCCATTGATTTCAAAGGAAATAGATGGTTTAAAATTGGGTTCTGCTTCCCAAAGTTGTAGATATGTTCTAATATTATAAGAGAAAGTTAGAAATTATGGTTAAAAACTGCCAGTATGCCATCAACTGCAGTTTGCAGTCTGATTGAAGGCTCACGATTCTTAACATATTTTGTAATTAAGATGATTTCTAGAGTGAATAAAGGTTAAAAACAGCTGTGGCTGGTATAGACCTGTTGCCACTTTTTCACAAGTTTATTAGATACAGTTATAAAAGTAAAATTTACTCCAAGAGTAAAAAGGAGATTTCAGTGAGATTTTATTTGGTATCAAACAGGCCTTTTTTTTTTAACTGTTTCAAACAAAACAAAACAAAACAAAAAAACCTACCAAAAACAGCTAGTAAAATTTTTCCAAGAACCTTCAAATTATAGGTTTCCTTTAGTCATTCAAACCTCATACAATGGGGTTTGGTTACAGGCTACTGCCCTACAGGACAGGTAGGTGTGAGTCTGGCCTTAGACAATAGGCTCAGATAAAAAAATATTTACATTTGAGTTAATAGGAAGCTCAGAGCTGCCTCAGTGTGCAGACTTGTGAGGTACTGCTTTGTCTTACAAACCCCACCTAAGGAGTTTCTGGCCAAAACAACCTTCTCAAAGATTTATCCAGGTGTGGTTCAAAATACAGTTCAAACTTAAGATCTATGAAAGATTAATGAGGCTATGTAGAACTTATGAAGACATTAAAATTTGGCCTGCTTACTCCATACAACATTATTATAGATTTAAATGGTTGTTTTTTGCTTTGCGGATCCCGATAATTGTAAAAACATTTACTTCTAATGAGCTAAGAAATGGCTGATAGCCTTATCTTATGTGAGAAAAGATGTTTGGTCTCTGCTTCAATACAAGAAGCTAAAACTTTAAATATTTCAGTATATATTCATAAAATTTTATTACAGGCCTTTGCTCTTAGCAATAGACTTTAAAAATTTTTTAAGTAGTTGTTACTTCAAAAAAAGATTCAAAGGTAATGTATCAATTATATATTAAGCATATTGATACTAAAAATTCAAATAAAAGATAATTTGCTTATTCTAAATAATTTTCAAAAGTTGTTAAAATAAATTAATTGGCCTTATCCTATATGTTAATTTCATATTAAGCTTGCTACAGGAGAATTTAAACCTCTGTCCTCAAGGTAGATACAAATTAACTGGTTAGAGACAAATAACTTGGTGGAACCTACTATAATCATTTGCCAACAGTTTATGTTATATGTTCATTGCCATTCCTTAACAAAGAGAACATTAATGTAAAATCACTTTTTTTCATCTCCAAGTAAAGTTTTAACATCCTCCGATAAAGATTGTGTTAATAAAGTGTTATAAGATAAAATCATAAAAATATTTTAAAAAATGTTTTAAAAACCTGATGAAACATTTGTTTTTTATTTCAAATGACAATCAAGTTGGTTATTATAGAATATTGATAGTTGATCTATTACATGATAAGCCTTTTAGACAAAATTAATAATTGTTATCCAAAAGATAAGTTGTTAAAATTTGCTTCCATACATGCTTTTATATTTCTATAGATTTATACATACATCCTTTAAAGAATACATCTACTGTGAGAGTAAAGCTCATGTAATTAAATCACATGTTTATACTTTTGAGTTTCCCCCTGCTTCAACATAGATAATTAAATTAGGTGCTATAGCAGTTATTTTTAAAATGTTAAAAATCAAGCTTTTAATTTATATACTGATAGCCAATATATATATATATATATATATATATATATTAAGCAATATATAATTGCTTAAAATTATTTCCTTTTTTTAGATACTGCTAATTCTTACATTTTACAATTATTTATACAAATACATTTCAAGCTAGGAAAAGATATATTCCTTTAAATGACTGTCCTCTAAACATTTAAAAATTTATCCAAGAGCTAGAGAGATGGCTCCACGATAAAACAACTGGCCATATAATCATATTCTTTACATCATCATCAGAGCAACACAATACAATTTGTTTCCTTACAGAAGAATCTGGGCAGCCTAACGGCACCATATAAACTGAAATTATGAGGAAGAACACTCCATAGAAACCATGAACCCAGCAGCAGTAGCTGAATGAGTATGGTAGAAACTTGCAGAGTTAGGTCAGCAAGATGGCTAAGACTTAGTTTCTAACGGTCACTGTCTTTCAGTATTATTGAGGTCTATAGTCCTCTCAATGATACCTTTTCTTTTTTATATGTTAGTCCAAGGGAAGTCTAAAAAAACTGTATCACTGATATCTATATATATAGATATCTATATAGATATAGATATATAGATATATAATAGACACTGTATAATTGAACCCCTCCCAACTCTTCATTCAAGAATGAATTTAAGACTAAACAGGCCTTAGAGTTGGTGACGTCAAAGGTCATTCTTTTTTTTTTGGAAGACTGGATTTATTTGGCTTAATGTACATATCATAGCCTGCCATGGATGGAAATCAGGGCATGAACAATATGCATAGCACTAATTTCTTATCAAAACCATTATGAGAGTGCAATTCATTAGTGTTGAGTATATAAGTCCATGAAGGAATGCTGATTACTGGCTCATTTCCAGGTACATGGTCTCAGATAGTTTTCTTTTTTTTTTATTTTATTTTATTTTATTTTTTTAATTTACATTCCAAATCACTTCCCCTTTCCCGTTTCCTCCCTCCCCGAAAGTCCCATAAGCCCCCTTCCCTCCCTCTTTTCTCCATTCAACCCCCGCTCGTTACTCTGTCCTGGCGTTCCCCTACATCCAGTCTTTCCAGGACCAGGGGTCTCTCCTTCCATCTTTTTAGAAATCTATTGATATGCTGATTGTGTCTAGGGTATTCTGAGATTCTGGGTCAATATCCCCTTATCAGTGACTGCATACCATGTGTGTTCTTTTGTGATTGGGTTACCTCACTAAGGATGATATTTTCAAGTTCTGACCATTTGCCTAGGAATTTCGTGAATTCATTGTTTTTAATTGCAGAGTAGTATTCCATTGTGTAGATATACCACATCTTCTGAATCCATTCCTCCGTTGAGGGACATCTGGGTTCTTTCCAGCTTCTGGCTATTATAAATAAGGCTGCTATGAATATAGTGGAACATGTGTCCTTATTGCATGCAGGTAAAGTCTCTGGGTATATGCCCAGGAGTGGTATAGCCGGATCCTCCGGGAGTGTCATGCCCAGTTTTCTGAGGAACCGCCAGACTGCTTTCCAGAGTGGTTGTACCAGCCTGCAATTCCACCAGCAGTGGAGGAGTGTTCCTCTTTCTCCACATCCTCGCCAACAACTGCTGTCTCCTGTGTTTTTGATCTTAGCCATCCTGACTGGTGTGAGATGGAATCTCAGGGTTGTTTTAATTTGCATTTCCCTAATGACTAAGGATGATGAACATCTCTTTAGGTGCTTCTCAGCCATTAGATATTCTTCAGGTGAGAACTCTTTGTGTAGCTCTGTACCCCATTTTTTAATAGGGTTACTTGCCTCTCTGGAGTTTAACTTCTTGAGTTCTTTGTATATCTTGGATATTAGCCCTCTGTCGGATGTAAGGTTGGTAAAGATCATTTCCCAGTTTGTTGGTTGCCGCTTTGTCTTTTTGACGGTGTCTTTTGCCTTGCAAAAACTTTGTAATTTAATGAGGTCCCATTTGTCTATTCTTGATCTTAGAGCATAAGCTATTGGAGTTCTGTTCAGGAAATTCTCCCCTGTGCCCATATGTTCAAGGTTCTACCCTAGTTTCCCTTCTATTAGTTTCAGTGTGTCTGGTTTTATGTGGAGATCTTTGATCCACTTAGAATTGAGCTTAGTGCAAGGAGATAAGGATGGGTCAATTTGCATTCTTCTGCATGTTGACCTCCAGCTGAGCCAGCACCATTTGTTGAAAAGGCTATCTTTTTTCCACTGGATGGTTTTAGCTCTTTTGTCAAAGATCAAGTGACCATAGGAGTGTGGATTCATTTCTGGGTCTTCAATTCTGTTCCATTGATCTACATGTCTGTTACTGTACCAATACCATGCAGTTTTTAACACTATTGCTCTGTAGTACAGCTTGAGGTCCGGGATATTGATTCCCCCAGAGGTTCTTTTACTCTTGAGAATAGTTTTAGCTATTCTGGGTTTTCTGTTATTCCAGATGAATTTTTGAATTGCTCTTTCTAACTCTATGAAGAATTGAGTTGGGATTTTGATGGGGATTGCATTGAATCTGTGTATTACTTTTGGTAAGATGCTCATTTTTACTATATTAATCCTGCCAATCCATGAGCATGGCAGATTTTTCCATCTTCTGAGGTCTTCTTCAATTTCTTTCTTCAGAGACTTGAAGTTCTTGTCATACAGATCTTTCACTTGTTTGGTTAGAGTCACGTCAAGATACTTAATATGGTTTGTGGCTATCGTAAAGGGTATTATTTCTCTTACTTCTTTCTCAGCCTGCTTATCCTTTGAGTATAGGAAGGCTTCTGACTTGCTTGAGTTGATTTTATATCCGGCCACTTTGCTGAAGTCGTTTATCAGCTGTAGGAGTACTCTGGTGGAGTTCTTTGGGTCGCTTATGTATACTATCATATCGTCTGCAAATAGTGATAGTTTGACTTCTTCCTTTCCAATTTGTATCCCTCTGACCTCTTTTTGTTGTCTAATTGCTCTAGCTAGAACTTCAAGTACTATATTGAAAAGATATGGAGAGAGAGGGCAGCCTTGTCTAGTCCCTGATTTTAGTGGGATTGCTTCAAGTTTCTCTCCATTTCGATTGATGCTGGCTACCGGTTTGCTGTAAATTGCTTTTACTATGTTTAGATATGGGCCTTGAATTCCTGATCTTTCCAAGACCTTTAGCATGAAAGGATGCTGAATTTTGTCAAATGCTTTCTCAGCATCTAATGAGATGACCATGTGGTTTTTTTCTTTGAGATTGTTTATGTAGTGGATTACATTGATGGATTTCCTTATATTGAACCATCCCTGCATCCCTGGGATGAAGCCTACTTGATCGTGGTGAATGATCGTTTTGATGTGTTCTTGGATTCGGTTGGCAAGAATTTTATTGAGTATTTTTGCATCGATATTCATAAGAGAGATTGGCCTGAGATTCTCTTTCTTTGTCGGATCTTTGTGTGCTTTTGGTATTAGTGTAATTGTGGCTTCATAGAACGAGTTGGGTAGTGTTCCTTCTGTTTCTATTTTGTGGAACAGTTTGAAGAGTATTGGTGTTAGGTCTTCTTTGAAGGTCTGATAGAATTCTGCACTAAAACCATCTGGACCTGTGCTTTTTTTTGGTTGGAAGACTTCCAATGACAACTTCTATTTCCTCAGGGGTTATAGGACGGTTTAGATGGTCTATTTGATCCTGATTTAATTTTGGTACTTGGTATCTGTCAAGGAAATTGTCCATTTCCTCAAGATTTTCTAGTTGTGTTGAATACAGGTTTTTGTAGTAGGATCTGATGATTTTTTGAATTTCCTCAGTTTCTGTTGTTATCTCTACCTTTTCGTTTCTGATTTTATTAATTTGGATACTATCTCTGTGCCCTCCGGTTAGTCTGGCTAAGGGCTTATCTATCTTGTTGATTTTCTCAAAGAACCAACTCCTCGTTTTGTTGATTCTTTGTATGGTTTTATTTGTTTCTACTTGATTGATTTCAGCCCTGAGTTTGATGATTTCCTGCCTTCTACTCCTCTTTGGTGTATTTGCTTCTTTTTGTTCCAGGGCTTTCAGGTGTGCCATTAAGCTGTTAGTGTATGCTGTCTCCCGTTTCTTTTTGGCGGCACTCAGGGCTATGAATTTTCCTCTTAGCACTGCTTTCATTGTGTCCCATAAATTAGGGTATGTTGTGCCTTCATTTTCATTAACTTTCAAAAAGTCTTTGATTTCTTTCTTTATTTCCACCTTGACCAAGTTATCATTGAGTAGAGCATTGTTCAGCCTCCATGTGTACGTGGGTTTTCTTTTGTTTTTGTTGCCATTGAAGACCACCCTTATTCCATAGTGATCTGATAGGAGGCATGGGATTATTTCTATCTTCTTGTATCTGTTGAGGTCTGATTTGTGACCAATTATATGGTCAATTTTGGAAAAGGTACCATGAGGAGCTGAGAAGAAGGTGTATTCTTTAGCTCTAGGATGAAATGTTCTATATATATCAGTTAGTTCCATTTGGTCCAAGGCTTCAATTAGATTCACTGTGTCCCTGTTTAGTTTCTGCTTTCCTGAACGATCCATTTCAGAGAGCGGGGTGTTGAAGTCACCCACTATTATTGTGTGCGGTGCGATGTGTGCTTTGAGTTTTAGTAAAGTTTCTTTTACGAATGAGGGTGCCCTTGCATTTGGAGCATAGATATTCAGAATTGAGAGTTCTTGATGGTGGATTTTTCCCTTGATCAGTATGTAGTGTCCTTCTGTGTCTTTTTTGATGACTTTAGGTTGAAAATCAATTTTATCCGATATTAGGATGGCTACTCCGGCTCGTTTCTTGGGGCCATTTGCTTGTAAAATTGTTTTCCAGCCTTTTACTCTGAGGTAGTGTTTGTCTTTGACACTGAGGTGCGTTTCCTGCATGCAGCAAAATGCTGGGTCCTGTTTACGTAACCAGTCTGCTAGTCTATGTCTTTTAATTGGGGAATTGAGACCATTGATATTAAGAGAGATTAAGGCATAGTGATTATTGCCATCTGCCATTCTTGACGCTATCTTTATGTTTGAGTGGTTATCTACTTTTGGGTTTGATTCAAGAAGGTTATTATCTCATTTTTTCCAGGGTGTTGTTTCTCTCCCTGTATTGGAGGTTTCCACCTATTATCCGTTGCAGGGCTGGATTTAAGATATGTGCTGTCTTACATGTGTCCTCCTAAGTCTCATAATGGAATCGTCATTGATCTAAACTGAATGTGCCATATTGATGCATGGGGATACATTCTGGGAAGGTATCACTAACCATAGAGTGTACTTACACAGAACTAGAAGTCTAGGCCACTTAGTATGACCTCTTGGTGCAATCAAGAAACCAATTGAACATGGGATGCATGAAGCTGTTCTGTCATCATGGCATACTGTACCACAGTAAACTTTGTTTTATAAGTCAACAGACTGATCTCTAAAATAGTGATTAAAGCTTTTTAGAGATCTAGTGCTATAGAAGCTTTAGTATAATATGTGTGTATATATATGTACATATGTATATATACATACAGATATATGTGTATATATAAGTTTAATGGAGATACTCTACAGTGGAGGAATGATAACTCAACTTGACACCTCATGTAAGCAAACAATAACTCCAGTATCAGGAATGAATTATCTCTTTTTGAGCTGTTGGCCAATAGATTACCATAGATCCCAAGCATTATAGGCTACTGCTAATAGTTTTGGTTACCTTATAGATCTTGCTTATAAGACCTTATTGCTGAAAATGCCATTTCTGTGATGGAAAATTGACCTAAGAAGTAATGGTTCAACATTCAGAGGAAAAAGAATTTATTGCAATCAGTTTTCAATTATGTTCATATCTAATATATTTCATGATAATTAATATGAATTTATATTATATGTGAATTCCATATACAATTTTAGACATTAGAGCTTTGGTCTAATGAGACAAACTGTTGTTTTATAGCCCAGGCTGGACTTGAATTTGAGAACAATTAATCTCAGCCTTGCCCAATCTTCAGCACTGGGATAACAGGCCTGTGCTCAGTGCTGTGTTTTATGGGTGAAATACACATATGCTATGAGTAAGAATATCATTGGACCAAATTGCTATAAGCTAGTATTACATACTGTAACACAATACAAATGAAGAATATCCATACACAGGGAGGGTTGCTGTGGAGTAGGAAAAGAGTATCCTTTAGAAACATTCAAAGCAACAAAAACATTCCTTTTCTACTTCACAATATATTTTGTGTTAAAATGAAGCTTGAGTTTTCTTCCATACTAGAATACTCTCTAAGACAGAAACAGTCTGACATTAGGTCATGTGCACTGGGATTTATGTTGCCACCAAGCTGAGCTTCTCTGGGCTTCCTGGAGGAATTAGACTAGCCAAAAGAAGAAGTTCAGTGTGGTTGATCCTCAGGGATATTTGCTTTATCTTCCATCTTCCTGTGTGAATGCTGTCTGCTTAGATTTACAACTTCTGCTACAGCCATCAGCCTTAGATGTGAAGATCGAGTGTATGACCTCATTACGGCTCTAAAGTAAGATTTCTAACTGGCCATACATTGAAGATGTGGTCACTGATGAAGGCTATATTGAGAGGTAGTGAACCTTTTAGGGGCTGGGCTTAGGGCAAGTGAGTTAATTCATTTGGGAAAGGATGTGCACTCAAAGATGTTATCAATACCTTAAGTCACTCATGACCCCTTGGCTTTCCTGCTGCAATGAAGTTAACAAACCTCTCATTCCCACCATAATTTACTTGCCACCCACATGATTAGACCAAATGATCATGGGATGAACCTCTGAAACTATAACCCAAATAAGAATTTCTCACTGTGAAGTTGATTGTTTTAGGTATTCTGCTACAAAGGGAGAAAGATAGCCCACAGACCATAAAACTATATACTAGTTCTCACTTGGGTATAGATAAAATCCTAAACTATTTCACATATGTTAATTTTTCCCAATAAGTTTTAAGCATATGACTTCTTAAATTTTATGAAGTATGGAACAGGGTCCCTTCACCCCCCCTTTTCTCACCTTTTCCATTAGTCCTCTGTGTTTCCTAGGATGTTTTACTTTTAATGTTTTATATATATATTCACATCATATTCATATATATGCACACATGAACATACATATACATATTTAGAGTCCTTAGGATAGATGTTATGCAATGGTATAGCTGGGTAGAGCTCTGATGAGAAGTATTATTACGCATTTTGAGACCATAGTACTGAGTGATTGTTTCCTAAGCGCATCAGCAGTACTCGTGACTTTTTTTTCTCATAGAAATCACAGAGGTTTTATATTTTGGACAATATAGTGGTTTTCATGAACTATTTTTTTTACACTTACCATTAGTTAACATTATAGTGGTTATTATGGTTATATCTAGGTCTTATTACTTAATGTATTAATAAATAAGTGTTTATTTTATGCCACAGTTTTTCCAGTGTTGTATCATCAGGTTGCTACACCATAAAACGAAGGTTAAGACTCTGATCCAGTCTCATTTTCCCTTGATTCTCTATGCTTACTTAATACTTCTATTAAAGTTGCTATTACAAGATGCTTATCCACTCTCAAAACAACTCTTGGTGATTTATTACTTCTTATTTTGATCTCTGTAGAGTTTTGAATAAAAATGAAAATTTCAAGTTCACGGCCAGTCTGATCTATAGAACACATTCTAGGACAGTCAAGCTTAGGCAGTGAAGGAAACTGTTGAAAACAGAAAGCTGGTGGAAATGTATTTGAATGACTGAGGCATGTTCCAGCGCTGGCAAGCAGCAGAACTTGGCAATTTTGGCTATGTGGTTCTGGCTTTAGAGTCAAGGATAGAAGAAAGAGGTTATGGAATCTCCCTTTGTTTCTAAAGAAAACCACTGCTATGAGGCTTGGTGCAGGGGTGTCCCTGAATGGAGGACTAGATAGGTCATTGTGTGAAACTGGGAAGAGATTGCATGTGTCTCAGAAGAGACTTTGAAATTTGGATATTTTATTTACTTACATTTCAAATGTTATACCTTTTCCTGATCTCCTCTCCTGAATCCCCATCCTCCCTTTCCCTGCTTCGACTAGGGTACTCACTCACTCCTACCTCCCCACCCTGGCATTCCCCTACACTGGGGCATTAAGTCTTCCTAGTACTGAAGGCCTCTCCTCCCACTGATGCCCAGCAAGACCATTCTCTGCTACATATGCAGCTGGAGCCATGGGTTCCTTCATGTGTACTCTTTGGTTGGTGGTTTAATCCCTGGGAGCTTTTTAGGGTCTGGTTGGTTGATATTGTTGTTCTTCCTATGGGGTTCAAACCCCTTCAGCTTTTTCAGTTCTTCCTCTAACCCCTCCATCGGGGAAGACATGCTCAGTCCAATGGTTGGCTGCGAGCATCCACCTCTGTATTTTTCAGGTTCTGGCAGAGCCTCTCAAGAGACAGCTCTATTAGGCTCCTGTCAGCATGTGCTTCTTGGCATCCACAATAGTGTCTGGGTTTGGTGACTGTATATGGGATAGGTCTCCAGGTGGGGCAGTCTTTGGATGGCCTTTCTTTCAGTCTCTACTCAACAGTTTGTCTCTGTGTTTCCTCCCATGAGTATTTTTCCCCCTTCTAAGAAGGACCTAAGCATCCACATTTTGTTCTTACTTCTTCTTGAGCTTCATGAGGTCTGTGAATTGTATTTTGGGTATTCTAAGCTTTTGGGCTAATATCCACTTATCAGTGAGTGCATACCATGTGTGTCCTTTTGTGACTGGGTTACCTCACTCAGGATGATATTTTGTTTTGTTCCATACATTTGCCTACGAATTTCATGAAGTTGTTTTTAATAGCTGAGTAGTATTCCATTGTGTAAATGTACCACATTTTCTGAATCGATTCCTCTGTTGAGGGATATCTGGGTTCTTTCAAGCTTCTGGATATCATAAATAAGGCTTCTATGAACATAGTGGAGCATATCCTTGTTACGTGTTGGAGCATCTGTTGGGTATATGTGCAGGAGTGTTATAGCTGGGTCCTCAGGTAATACTGTGTCCAATTTTTTGAAGAACTACCAGACTGATTTCCAGAGTGGTTGTACCAGCTTGCAATCCCATCAACAATAGAGAAGGGTTCCTCTTTCTCCACATCCTCACCAGCATCTGCTTTCAACTGAGTTTTTGTTCTTAGCCATTCTATTTGATGTGAGGTAGAATCTCAGGGTTGTTTTCATTTGTATTTCCCTGATGGCTAAGGATGTTGAATATTTCTTTAGGTGCTTCTGAGCCACTTGGTATTTCTGAGATGAAAATTCTTTGTTTAGCTATGTACCTCACTTTTAATAGGGTTATTTGATTCTCTGGAGTCTAACTTCTTAAGTTCTTTATATATATATTGGATATTCGCTCTCTACCAGATGTAGTGTTGGTAAAGATCTTTTTCCAATCTGTTTGTTGCTGTTTTGTCCTATTGACAGTGTCCTTTGCCTTACAGAAGCTTTGCAATTTTCTGAGGTCCCATTTGTCGATTCTTGATCTTAGACCATAAGCCATTGGTGTTCTGTTCAGGAAATTTCCCCTGTGCCCATATGTTCCAGGCTCTTCTCCACTTTCTCTTCTATTAGTTTCAATGTATCTGGTTTTATGTGGAGGTCCTTGACCTACTTGGACTTGAGCTTTGTACAAGGAGATAAGAATGAATTAATTTGTATTCTACATGCTAACTGCCAGTTGAACCAGCACCATTTGTTGAAAATGTTGTCTTTTTTCCACTGGATGGTTTTAGCTCTTTTGTCAAAGATCAAGTGACCATAGGAGTGTGGGTTCATTTTCTGGGTCTTCAGTTCTGTTCCATTGATCTACCTGCCTGTTTCTGTAGCAATATCATGCAATTTTTTATCACTATTGCTCTGTAATACAGCTTGAGGTCAGGGATGGTGATTCCCCCAGAAGTTCTTTTATTGTTGAGAATAGTTTTCGCTATCCTGGGTTTTTTGTTATTCCAAATTAATTTGCTAATTGCTCTTTCTAACGCTATGAAGAATTGAGTTTGAATTTTGATAGGGATTGCATTGAATCTGTAGATTGCTTTCAGCAAGATGACCATTTTTACTATATTAATCCTGCCAATCCATGAGCATGGGAGCTCTTTCCGTCTTCTGAGATCTTTGATTTCTTTCTTCAGAGACTTGAAGTTCTTGTCATATAGATCTTTCACTTGCTTGGTTAGAGTCACGTCAAGATATTGTGTGTTATTTGTGACTATTGTGAAAGGTATCATTTCCCTAATTTCTTTCTCAGCCTGTTTATCCTTTGAGTAGATGATTTGATACTCAAAAATTCTACCAGAGAACTCCTACAGCTGATAAACAACTTCAGCAAAGTGGCTGGTTATAAAATTAATTTAAATTTGGATTTTTAAACAGTTCTGATACAGTGATAGATTATGGGAACATTTGAAGTTAGACTAAACGCATTTTGCATTATAATATGGCTACCAGCCTATGGGGGCCAGGTAGTGTAATGTGGTGGCTTGAAGGGAAATGGCCTCCCTATGCTCATAGAGAGTGGCATTATTAGGAGATATCACCTTGTTGAAGGAAGTGCCTCAGGGGGAGTGGGCTTTGAGGTCTCAGTTCCTTAAGCCTGGCTCAGTGTTACTCTTTCTTCTTGCTGCCTGCCCATCTTGATGTAGAACTCTCAGTTCCCTCTCCAGTACCATGTCTGCCTGTGTGTCACCATGCTTCCGGCCATGAGAATCATGGACTAAACTTTTGAACCTGTAAGCTAGCCTCAATTAAAAGTGTTTCTTTATAATAGTTGAGATGGTCATGGTGTCTCTTCAGGGCAATAGAATACTAAGACAATCTTATAACTCTTTACTCGGCATTTTATCTCTTGGTAAAATGCACCCGTTGGGACTATTTTAGAACACACAAGCTGAAAGCGGCTTTAGCTGTCATTTTAAAGCAGATTTTGACAATACTTCTATAATTTTAAGATTGTTGACATTTGCCATCTTTGGTATCTAGCATGTCTTACTTTTGCATATGCCTCTATCTGTAACATTACACCTTTTGTCTCTGGATGATAAGTTATTTGGTTCATCTCTCAGTTTGTGATACGGCAGAAATTAAACAAGACACACTTGTTACACTGCAGACAGTAAGCAGATGTTGAAAGGATTAGGGGGCAGGGTGTGTTTTCCTGGGGACTGAAGGGTGGTAAGTCTGACAAGCATTTCTTCTCAAGGCATTTACTGACTCAGAAGCGCAAGAAGCTAAGCACTAAGTAGCGGTCAAAAAAGTGCAACACCCATTTGAAAGTTCACTGACTTTATTGGACTTGGAAGAAAAAAATGGATATTAAGACACAAAAATTTGAGGATCTAAAGTTCTGGAGAAATTGAAAGCAAGTCAGTTTCTCCAATTCATTGGGAATAATACACACATATCCCACACATTTCTCTTTGTAGGTTATAGAAAGAAAGAGATAGTTGCCATCTTGTGCATGGCTCCTTACTCACTGGAATGGCAGCATTTTATATATGGCATGATTATGGACCAAGTGGGGATATTTAACTGTGTTCAAGTTCCAAGAGGTAGGCTGATGGATGCTGTAAAAGAAGCTACATGCTGAGCATTTCCCCCAACTATATCCTGGACATCAGGGTGAAAGTTTTTAGAATGGTGTTTAAGTACTTTACTATCTTAATATATTGGGGAATTAATAATGGACCTGATACTCTTTTGTATAGGAAACTTTCAGAAGCTATTGCACAAACCCACTGAGGAATGCTGTTCAAATATTCACACAAGCTGCCTACAATTTTTATTTAACTAAAAATATCTCATGCTGCAATTTAGTCTCCTGCTTCTGGTTCTGTTCTCAGAAGAAATGGAAGGAAAAAAACACACACATGTCCTCCAGTCTGTGAATAATTATGCTTTTAGCTGGAGTCAGACTCAATTAGTCATTTCTTGGAAATGAATTTCCTATATAACTGATTTGTTCTGAACATGATCATTATTTCTCGGAAATTTCAAAAAGTGAAACTGCCTATGTTTGAATATAAGTGTAAAATCTCTTAAGTCCAGCTCTGGAGAGATGTAAATTTTATTCCTTAGATTATGGGAGGCCTACTCTCTACCTCTTTCTCACACTTTTCTCCCCTTTTCTCTTTATACTCATTACCAGTGTGAGATATGAAGCTGTCATCAAAACCATTTCTCTTTGTTTTCCTGGGTACATTTCTAAGATGACTAGTTCCTTGTTGCTAGTTGAGGTCCACGTGATTGAGTTCAGACCAATGAAACATTTTCCTTGGTTCTTTTTCTCTGGCTTTGGAGCAACCATAAAACAGAGTGTGCCTGTGTCCCTGACAGAGCACGAGGAAGGAAGGCTGCCAGAAAACACACCTTCCTTGTGTTGAGCCACTGGTGTCTCAGTGTTTGCTACAGATATCCCCCACTTGTGGTTGTACGGAGGCTGGCCCAGCTGCAGGTTGTGTAGAGCATGCTGATATTCAGCAACAGACTGCCTGCAGGCGACAGTTCTGTCACTTAGACTACTGATCTAACTGTGACTGTAAAGGTCCCCAAGGGTTCTGCTTCCTGAATGAATGTATGCAAAGCTGATGAATTGTGTTAAATTGGCATAGTGCTTTAAATGAGAATTACCCATAGGCTTATCTATTTGAACACTTGTTTCCCAGTTAGTGGTGCTGTCTGCAGAGGTTTAGAAGATGTGACCTTGCTTGGGAATGTACCTTACTACCTTCAGTCTCTGAGAGTTTAAAGCCTCACCATATTGCCAATTTGTTCTCTTTGCTTCCTGATTTTATTTGAAGATTTGAGCTCTCAGCTTCCTATCCACTTGCTAAATATTTCTACCATTATGGACTCTTATCACTCTGGACTCTTTTAGAGACATGAGCCATATTAAACTCCTTCTATAAGTTGCTTTGACATGGCGTCTTATTTTCACATCAACAGAAAAGTAAAATGGTCAAAAAAGGTTAAAAAATAATGTACACATAGAAAGATTAGAACTATACATGAAAATGGAACAATATACAGCTATCTAATGGAATGCAATAGTATTTGCAAAGAGAACAAAAGAAAGTCTTACATTTAAAGGACTAAGCAACACTTAGAAAAACAAACCCTGCAAACCTCACTAAGGAAATATAAGAAGCTGATTTCACAGAGGTTGAGAGTGGAGTGGCTTCTACCATGAGATAGCAAGATTAGTGAGGGATGTAGGGTGGGTAGGTTGATCATTGGCTACCATGTTAGAGGTATAGTATTCAGACACTCCATGACCTGCTGCACAGAAAGCTGAACAGGATCGCAGCTCTCAACTGTATATGCAGAAAATGTAAAGTACACTGAATATTTTTCCACGGAGAATTTGGAAGCTCTTTTTTACAGTGATATGCCCACTCTGATGACAAAATGATGTTAGATATAGAAATAAAGAAGCACACAATACTGGGGATTGAACCTGGGGCTTAGCATATCTTTGACAAGTGTTCTTTCTCGGGGTGGGGGGGGAATTGGGAAAGGGAATAACATTTGAAATGTAAATAAATATCCCCCCCTCAAAAACCAGAAAAGAAAAATAAAAAGAAATGAAGAAGCAAAAGGCTGCTAGGAAGAATAGCATCCTATACTGAGGACCATGTAGAAAGGAACCGACCAAACTTTTCCAGCAAAGCATTCACTTCATCCATCCTTTCTTTCCCTGTGTGCACATGTCTGCTAACCTAGTACTTTGACCTTTTCCTCCTCCCACAGATGCTAACGATGCATTTCAAAGGGCTCCTGTTGCTTTCTAGAAATGCATTCTCTTCTTTATTTTCAGAAAAACATGACTTTTATAACTACGCACCAGCAGTGTCATCACTTTCGGCCCAAAGCAGGAAAAGCACAAATCTGAGGCCAAACTGAGCCACATAAGCAAATTTTAGGCCATGCTGGGGGCATGTGATTCATGGAAGGCTAGTGGGAGCCGCATAACGAGACCCTATCTCAAAATCAAAACAAATCCCACCAAAGATTAGTGACCAAATTGTTTAAGCATCCCCACCCTGGGTCTTTCTTGAATCCTGGCATCCTCTGTGTGTTTATTTAAGCCTCTTATTGGATAAAAGCATCACCTCCTTTCCATAATGACCATATGTTCCTTACCTTTCCATAGTTCTTCACAGCCTAAAGCCAGCATGAAGGCAGACCTGGTGCTTGGGGTCTTGGAGGAATGGCTATGCCTATCCTGCATCTGCTTTTCATTCTTGGAGAAACACAGAAGGTCTAAGGTGATCAATCTTCTCCCCCTCACCTCCTACAGCGCTCACCAGCATCCGCTTCCCTAGGTCAGCATGTTCCATCTCCTTTCAGTCCACACTTTTGAGGATAGCCAATCCAATTCCCCAAATCATAATCTTTCCTTAATTTCACTTATCCCTACCTCCTTGAATATACTAAAAGCTTTTTAGCACACAGAACATTTTTATGCATTTTCTAGGTGGGCAAATTGTACAGTGTTCACTCTTGTTTCTGACAGTGTCAAGACAGGCCTGTCAACTGTGTTTCACAAATTAGCATAGCACATTAAAGTTTTAACTCCTAGTTTATCAGTGTGACTGTATCTGGAAAGAAAGTCATTATATTAATTAAGATAAAGGATCTTAGAGTGGGCCTTATCCAATGTGCTTGTAGTCCTTACAGAACTGACAATTTGGGCACAGGTACTTGCATACACAATGTGCACACCATAGGATCATCCCCAAGTCAAGACATATATGGGATTACTAGGAAATCCATAGAAGCTCCAAATAGAAATGCAACAAATTTTCCCTCACGGATCTCATAAGTGCTTTACATCTTGTACTGGCTAATTTTATGTCAACTTGACACAAGCTAGACTCACTTTGGAAGAGAGAACATTAGATAAGAAAATGTACCCACTGGATTTGTCTTTGGGCAAGCCCACAGTACCCTTTCTTGATGGATGACTGATAGGAGAGCCTAGCTCACTGTAAGCAGTGCCACCCTGGACTGGTAGTCCTGGGTTCTATAAGAAAGTAGGTTGAGCAGATCACAGGAATAAGTCAGTAAACAGCATTTCTCCTGCTTCTAGTTCTTGCCATATTTGAGTTCCTTCCTTTACTTCTCCCAGTGATGAAGTGTGATGTGGAACTGTAGGTAAAATAAACCTTTTCCTCCCCGGGTTACTTTTGGTCATGGTGTTCTATCACAGCCATAAAAGCCTTAACTAAGACTTGTAGCTGAGACTAAGAACTTAGAAACAATGAGATTTCATTTGATCTAAAGTGTCCAGTCTGTGGTTCTTTGTTATGGAAGTCCTAGCAAAATGATGGTGTGGGAACAGAAAGAATTTGATGTGACTGGACTGTGTGAGGATGTCAGTAAGTTATACACAGAGCAGTTATAATGCAGAGTCTAGAATCTGGCAAGTAATGAATGCTGGCTGTGAGTCCTGTTATTGCTGCTGCTATTGAACATGTCCTGAACACATTATCTTGGTTTGGGCACACTGAACCATTCTGTCTTCATTACTTCCAGCTTTGGCCTGGAAGCATTTTATGATAAAACTATTGATTTGAAACCCATCTTCTTAATCATCAGTGGGAAAATGGAATTGATTATCCAGAATGCTTGCATTTAGCTAAATGGCCGTTGAATATTTTTTTTCTGAATGGATCTTAAGGTGCTAACTTTGTGATCATCTTTTACATTAGTGATGAAACAATACTCAGATTCTTCATAAATAGAATATAGGATAGGATGTGTCAATAGGAAATATATCCTAGTGATACAAGATGTAACAAAAAAAATCATGTGCGCTACTGATTCTGCACTTTGCCAAATCCAGTATACTATTTTCTCGCCCCTTGGAGGTAACCACATAAAGGACTTGATGCGTACTCTCTTGCTCATGGGTGATCCAGTGGACTAGGGTACTAGAAGTCTTTGGAAGGTAATTGATCTCAGAGATCAATGAGTGGACATTTCCCCCCTTTTGCTTTTTTACATTGTTATAGTTCCTAGAAATGGCCGAATCTACACCATGGCATTCTTGATCCTCCTTGTCTCAGTAAAGTAAAAACTTCTCACTGCTGCTAGGTCCTTGGGAACTTACAATCTTTGCTCTCTTTTCTTTGTCCATATCATTTGTGTCTGGTACTATAACTCAGCCCACCACCTATGGCTAGGAAAGTCCTGTATCTTAGAAGAAAACATACAGTTGTCACTTGAAATTTAAATCTGTCTTTATATCCACATATATACAGCTCTTGTTATATATCTGTTGTTGCAGTCTCTTTATTTGAGCCATCCTGGTTGGTTTCTAACCTTAACCTTGATTAGCATATTCTTGAAGGAGAATATCTCTAAAGGATGTGGAGGGGGATAAACAATATTAATGTTGAATGTATGAAGTAGTTATATGGAATCATATTATTTTATATTTACCTGAATTACATTATGTATGTATATATGTATATATGTAGGTATATATACACACAAGTGAGTTTATACCACTTGGCGTGATAATATTTATTCTGTAAACTATCTAACAAAACCCCAGTAGCAGGCATGAGAAATTACCTTCTGAGTTGTTGGTCAGGGAAGTCCAAGAGATTCTCAAAACAGTGCAAGTTATTGCTTTTGCCCTTGGTTGCCTCTCAGAGGGTGAAGTTATGTCCCCATTGCTAAAGACACCACGCAGAGTGAATACAAGCCTCAGAAGATTTGATTTAGGTGTGATATGAGAGACTCTTCAATGATGACTAGCTTTCATAGTATCAGAAGTTTCTATGCAAGCTAAGGGAGGAAAACCATCTATAACCCTACAGTCCTGTTATACTTCTCCCCATCAATGACCAGAATGGCAATATATCACTTAAGTTGCAATAGTGAAACTTATTTTCTGGTTGTAATGAACAGATATATAATTGGACATAAGATCTGATCAATAGACAGAAATTATATTTGGTACTATAACCCAGTCAACCACTCATGGCTAGTATTATCATAAATCTCAGAGGAATATTTCTCCAAATCTACAAATGAGTGCAACTTTCACCCCTCATCAAAGAAGTTTTTTTTTTGTTTGCAGGAGATGGAAGCCATTATAGACAGTCACAACTGGTCACACAATGCATAGGAACACTGACCACAAAGTGCCCAGAACCAATTAATATATACCTATAGCCCAATCCATCCTCTTAAGCCTCAGGGAACACTGTAGAAATGGGGCATAGAAAGATTGCAAGAGCTAGAGGACTAAAAAGTGTGCTTGGAGATTGTGTCTTCTATGTAAGACTGGGAAGTTATACATGTGAACATGAATAGGGGAAACTCATGGGGCCCCACCTCTGGTTGAAGATCTACAGGAAATTAATGACTGCTGAGATAGGCAGATTAGATTTCCCCAGGGATGAGGCACCTAAATGATTAAGCAGGATTAACTTGTGTATCCAATTCAAATTTATTCAGCATATTCTATATACTTGGGACTAAGGATGTACTGGTGGGATAATAGGAGACGTGTGTGTGTGTGTGTGTGTGTGTGTGTGTGTGTGTGTGTGTGTACATATATGGAGCAGTCAGAGAGACAAATACCCATATTGACATACAGTAAGTACTTAGATGAAAAGGAGCCTGGAGTGTTAGGTTAGGATGTATGAGTTGCCACCCACTTCACAATTGGGACCTAGATGAAGGAAAGCTCTAAGCTGATATCCGGGTTGTCAGGAGAATGTGGACTAAGGATGTGAGGAGGATGGTATAAAGATGATCCTCATATTTACATAGACACCATTGCAAGAGAAGTTAGTGCCTTTTGAGGAGATTAGTGGTCTAAGGTTCCTTGAACATAGTCATAATGTGAATGAATGACAGGAGCAGTGATATATAGATTGAGGACTTACCTTATGTTTCTTTCTACTTCCTATCTATATGTCTTCTGAGAACTCCATGAAAAGGGATTGCTTTTGGTTAAAAAGGGGGTGTTTTATTGTAAATATTTTCTACCTTCTTCTGAGCACTTTCTATCACTGGGAGATGACAAAGAATTTTCTTTAAACTTGAGTATTGCTGTGCAGCTATAGGAACTGCAAGGAACTGAGGGGAGATGCTTGTGTGTCTATGAACCTGGCAACTATCTCTGGTTCAGATCATCCCGGGATAGCTGCTCAACTGTCTGGGAAAGTATAGGGTGCTTTACACTGGGTTTCTTCCCAAGGTATATATGTGCTTGTCTGCACTGTAGTGACCTCTTTCTCTTGTTATTCTCCAGCTAATGTTACCTCAGGAAAAACCTGAGAAACAGATACTCTTCTCATTGCTCTGAGCAGTAAAAGCTTACTAATCTTGTTACAGGATAAGATTCAGATCAATACATTTCCACATTTGAAGCTTGAACTTCTGTGGTCCCAGGTTCCAATTAGATTCAGTTCTCAACTTGTCACAGTCTAAAGTCATCTGAGGGAGTCTCAACTGAGGGATTGCCTGGCTCAGATTGACTGTGACCATGTTTGTGAAGGACTTGATTGATTGATGATTGATGTGGGACAATTGTATGCATCACAGTCCCTACACCTGTGGGTCTAGGTTGTGAGTCTGTAAGCAATCCAGTTAGCAGTGTTCCTCCATTGTCACTGCTTCAGTTCCTACCCTAACCTCCCTCTTTGATAGATTGTGACCTGAAAATGTAAGTGAAATAAACTCTTTCCTCTCCTGGAGTGGATGAATGAGAAATGCCCTTTATATTCTAAGGTATTGAACTCTTAAGCCTTAGTTGGTGGTGCTTTGGCGGGGAGGTTATAAAACCTTTGGAATGTGCAGCCTTGCTTGAGGAAATATCTCACTGGGGAAGGGCATTGGGAATTTAAAGCATTACCCTAATTTCTGTGTGAATGAAAATAAAGTCAGCTGGCTTCTGCTTCTGTGATCATACCTGTCTGCTGCTGTGGCCTCTATACTATCATGGGCTCTAACCCTCTGCAACTGCAAAGTAAAACAACCCCCTTTTGTCCTCAGTTGCTTTAGGTGAGTGTTTTACTCAATCAACAGAAAAGCAAACTAGATCACTCTGTTTCCCTATCATCAAAATCAATTCAGGATTATTATTGAATATTGTGTTGTATGAAAACAATTCATTTGTCAAAAATATGTGCGGTATGGATTTTAATTTGTATTTTCCTATGTAGTTCTACTCATTGACAATTCTCAGATCTCTTACAGCACAGCTTCATTCTTGCAGATAGAGTCCTATCATTGCAGGTGCAGTGACCTTAAGGTTGACACCATCATTGCAAATATGTGTTCTGGATCATTAGGAGGTAGCTCTTTAGCCTAGCTAATTCATTTACCACAATGAAGTGGTGTTTAAAGATGTTCCAAAGAACCACTGGCTCCCATTATCTTTGTAGCCTACAATTAAGATCTGTAGGTGGAAAGCTCTCCCCTCAGGTACTACTTTACATGTTTCTACATCAGGAGATGTCATTGGTCTGCAAACATCCTCCTCATTGCAGAAGCTGAGAAAGTTTCTGTCTGTCACATACACAAACTGCTGCAGAATGGCAATGCAGGGCAATGCTTCTTTGGCATTCTTCCATTTTGTGCCCAGCTTAATTATCTAGTCAAGCAAATACCAATTGCCTGCATGTGATGTTACAGAGTGGTTCAATAGCATATAGATCTTCAATTGATTTCAGATTCTTTTAATTACTTCTCCTTCCTTCCCCCTTGTCTTCCTTTGTGTCTATATCTGGCTGCCTAATTCTCTCTTGGCTTCCTTATCCACCCTTCAACTTCACCAAACCAGTAATTATTCATTTTTCTTGCTTTCATGCTTCAAGTGTTTAATGACTTGGAGCCTGGTAAGCAAACAGTTTCCTACACATTAGCTTAAAGAAAGCTATTTTGAAAAATTCAACTAGACAAATATTAATCTAAAATTCTCTTTTGATCTTTTATGTACAATAATTGTTTCTTTTGGGCTAGAAAGACCTTAGGGTTTAGAGGATAGTTTTCAGCAGCAATATATCTTGGATTTTTCAGTGAATGTATGTGTAAAATGTTTTGTTTATATTGGTAGTTATGGTAGCTTGAATGAAGATGACCCCATAATCTATAGGGAATGGCACTATTAGGAGGTGTGGCCTTGTTGGAGTTGGTGTGACTTTGTTGGAGGAAGTACATCACTAAGATGTGGGCATTGAGGTTTCAAATGCTCAAGCCAAGTAAAGTATGACATTCATTTCCTGCTGCCTGCAGATCAAAGTGTAGAACTCTTTACCTCAATCCCCAGGACCGTGTCTGCCTGCATGCTACCATGCTTCCTGTCATAATAATGACCACACCTTAGAATTGTAAGCCAGCTGCAATTAAATGTTTTCCTTTATAAGAATAGCTATGTTCATGGTGTCTCTTCACAGCTCTGGATAGTAATAGCTTATAGGAACATTTATATACAGATTCATTCACCCCAAAATCAGCTTGATTGTGTATTGCACACCACACCAGTTTCACAATAGCCTTTGCCTAGTAAGAAGTCAAACGTTTTGTATAGTAAGACTTGCCTCATTTAGATAAGTCAATAGAAACCTTGTCAGTATTTCTGCTTCTCATCATGTGGAGATGAACCAATATGATAGCCATCACCATTCAGAATGCAGGCTGACGGTGTTATAGCTTATACAGTATTGCTAACTTGGTTTGTGGTACCTGATGATATTTAACACATAATTCTTTTTTTTTTTTTTTTTTGGTTTTTCGAGACAGGGTTTCTCTGTGTAGCCCTGGCTGTCCTGGAACTCACTTTGTAGACCAGGCTGGCCTCGAACTCAGAAATTTTCCTGCCTCTGCCTCCCAAGTGCTGGGATTAAAGGCGTGTGCCACCACTGCCCAGTTTAACACTTATAATTCTAATAAGGTTAGATTAAGAGGAAGTTATGGAGAGGGAAAGGAGACCAATAGGAAGAAAGGAGACCTTCTTAACATTAAAACAAGTATAAAAATCTTAGGCAACTGCAACCAAATCATAGCTTCTATAAAAATACAGCATCCTAAAACAGTTTGTCAAATATTTGATAGTCTGTCCGTAGTTAGCTTAATAGCCTAATCTTGGTATGGTTGAAAGATAAATCAAACTGATTTTTAGAACCACTTCCAAATAACTTTGTTAGTATGGGTGCCTGGCAACTTTGTTTATAAAATTATTAAATCTCATGATTAAGACTCATAAATTCAATCACAAAACTAATTTATATAAAAAGAGACAATCAGAAGCATATGCTAAAGTCAGGCCCTTTTATATTCTTTATACCCCAAAACTATTGCTCACTTCATTATAGAATAATAGTTATTTTCATTCAAAATGGCACCATAGTTCTATCTGTAACTTATTTATAATTTGATTTTTATTATTTGAAAATAAATAAATAAATTTAGATATATTTTGATCATGTTATTCCCCTCTCCTAAGTCCTTCCAGATCCTAACCCACCCAACTTGACCTTCTTTCAAAAAAAAAATCCAACACAACAACAGAACTCCCCCAAAACCAAGAAAACAAAACTTTAAACAACAAAACAAATACCACACCAAGCTATTACCAAATAAAAACACACAGAACAAATGTGGAGTCCATTATATGTTGGTCAACTACTTCTGAACATGATGCTTGTCCTGGAGTGTGTATGTGTGTGCGTGTGTGTGTGCACCTATGAATGTTTTTTTATTTTATTTGATCTTTAATTTAAAAACAAGGCCATGCTCCTAAAAGATTGACAAGTGATCTTTTTTTTTAGTATAAAATAGTTTATTTAGGGCATGGAGAGAGGAGTTGTGGGAGTAGGGACAGAGAAATGGTATGGGGGGGAGAGAGAGAGAGAGAGAGAGAGAGAGAGAGAGAGAGAGAGAGAGAGAGAGAGAGAGAGAGAGAGAGGAAGAGGACAGGTAAGGAGCAGAGAGGAGGGGAGGGGAGGGGAGGAGAGGAGGAGAGGAGAGGAGAGGAGAGGAGAGGAGAGGAGAGGAGAGGAGAGGAGAGGAGAGGAGAAGAGAGGAGAGGAGAGGAAGAGAGCTAGCCATGAGCACTGAGAGAGATGGGAGTGGGGTGGAGAACAGACAGAGGGGGAAGAGGGTAAGGAACAAGAGAAGAGAAGAACTTGATCGAATTCTTAATTGTGCCTGTGTGCAAGAAGGGATGCTGATTCTTTCTTGGGAATGCTGATCCTACCTTTTTCTATAGCATCATATATAAGCTCATGCACAACTGCAATAGATGTCATTATTGAAACATGTCTCTACCTGGTTCTCTGTGTTTTGTGATTTGAATAAATAAACATTAAGAAAATGAAGGTAGTGGATTTTTTTTTGTTTTATGCAGACAAGTAAGCAATTTATGGGAGCAGACTATAATTGATCACTTGAAGTTCTTTTGATTATGGTTCAGAGGTGAAATGTTCCCCATACTCTCATCTGTTTGAGCACTTGGTTCCACACTGGAGTTGTCTGAGAAGTCTGTTGGAATCTTTAGGTGGTGTGACTTATGACCTAGCTTGAAGATATGAAATTCTTAGAAGATAAGGATTCTGGATCTTTGGAAAGTTCTACTTTTGACTGTGCTCTCAGTCTTGATGTATTGAAATGTAAACAAATGGTCTCATGTACTTACTGCTATAGACAGAAGTCAGCCTCATTGCCATACCTTTCCTGCTCTGATAGACACATCTCCTGTGCCCTTCCTAAAATTTCTGCTGGACATTCCACAAAAATAATGAGAAAAGCAAACAAAATGTTGGTTTCAAGAGTAGGGTCTTTGGGATCAACCTGACCATGTGACTCACAGGTCTGTGGAACTGGTTTGAAAGAGAAATAGAGAAGAGTTAGGAGCTGGAGTTCTTCAAACGTGACTTAATGGGCCATAAGGAAAGACCAAAATGTCTGGAATATGAACAAGAGATTTTAGAGGAGAAAAGGATTCTGTCAGGCTAGAGCTCAACTAATGTTCTGTTCTGACAAAAAAAAAAAATCTTGGTATACAGTGCTTGTGTCCTGAAAGAATTGACTAATTCTGAAATAAAAATAATGAACAATTTTATTGGCAGAGGAAATTTCATGTCAACATAGCTTTCAGGCTGTAGTATCATTAGACTGTTCAATGCCTTTAGCCAAATTTACAGTCTGAGACAAAAAATAATAGAGTAAAAAGATGGGAAAACATGGTTTGGAATAAAAAAAAAAAGGAGTGAATTTAAGGTTGCTGATAAAGAAGTTATGGGTAAAGAGACACATTGTGAAAGTTCTTAGCATAATTAAGAGAAGCCTGCACTGATACAAGCTCCCTAGAGGGCAAGATTCATTTATCAAAGGTCCCAGGGTATAAAATTTAAAGCTGATTTTGAAAAACTTTATTTAAAATTATTGGAGAACAAAATGCCTTCACAGAGTCATACAATAGTTAGATTATTCTGCCACAGAACCATCAAGGGAAATGTTATCCTAGATTCAGCTGTCCCAGAACAGAAAGGCTATTGTAGATAGGAGGCACACATTTTATCTTAAATTGGAAGCAGAACTTGGCACTATCATATAGGCCTTGATTTTCACAGATACAAGATGTAAACATTATGATGCATTGGTAACCTGTATTAAGGTTCCAAATCCAGGCAATATATAGCATGCCTGCATGGATTCCTCAAGAATGTAATGTATAAAACTGTGAACATAAGACGTAAATCTATATGGACACCATTGAATATCATAGAAACCAGAAGTGTAGGATCTCTTTTGTGAGTACAGAGTGGAGACAGACCAACATAGAGTCTAAAAGAACTGGAGGGGCAGGGCTACCCAAGAATGTTGGGGAACAAATGATGTCCCTGTAAATTTCAGATATTAGGCATGGAGTTATGAAATGTACTGTTTGCCTTTGTGGGTTTCAGTCTTGTTTTGACTAGTCTTTTCAGGATATACCCCTATGTCCCCCTTTTAGAATGTTTGAGCTTAATCCAGGCCATTGTATATTGGAACTTACCTTTTTATTGTACAGAGGCTCACAGGAGAGTTCGTCTTAAGTCTCAGAAAATACCTTGAATTTGTGAATCATGTTACAACTGTAAAACTATGGGGCCTTTTGTGATTGAACTGAATGAATGCATTTTGCATTATGAGATTGTCAAAACCCTGAAGTAAATATTATGGGTTGAATTTGAAATGTCCATTGCAGGGTCATGTATTTGATCACTGATTCCCAGTGTTGCTGGTCTAGGAAGTTGTAAAACGTTTAGCAGGCAGAACCTAGTTAGAAGATGTGGGTTACCAGTAAAGGAAGCATTGAAAATGATACACTGACTAAGCTTTGTTTTCTGAACTACCACTATGTGAGCAAACAGCCTATATAGCCTTGCTACCATGATAGGTAGCTAATGGTTCACTGTCATGCCTTATCCACCATGATGTACTGTATCCCCTGAACCATTGGCCAGAATAAGTTTGTTCTCTCTTAAGGGATTTCTGTTAGGCATTATGCCATGCAGATGATAAAAGTAACACTTTTTCTTCTTCAGAAAAAAAGAGAAAAGCCACACATCTTATATCAATCTGACATCATCTTGATCTGACAGCATGATTCTCCTTTTAGGTGGTTCTCTGAAACACAGTAAAGCAAACACACCAGGAATTGACTCTCTACCTACACAGTGGAAGAAGTTAATGAAGAAACCATAGTCTGATGTTTCAATGTTTCTCTCCCTCTTCAGATCAGTTGTTTTTCTTTTTTTCTTTCTATTTTTTTCCTCTGTCACAAAGAGGAAATCACTCAGTGACTCCTGAGTGACTACATAATCCTAATAAATCTAACAACCTCAATTACTTTCATTTCTAATGGAAGGAGGTATGTGAAACATTAAATTGGTTTACATTTGTCAGGAATGTGGCATTTCAGTGGGTCATATGTATGTATGATGGACTACTATATTGTAATCATACACTGTCACAAAAAGACAAAAAGCAACTGGGCAAGTGACTTTTGAGCCAGAACATAAAACTCATTAGTATTTTATAAACCTATGTATGAAGACCAGTTTTTAATGATAAATAAAATAACCACAGTCCTATACATTTTTCAAAAGCTGTACTGACCCCTCCCACTAAGACTCAGGGATTATCTTGGAAGACAGGACAGAAAGGCTGAAAGACACAGACATAGTAAATGTCTACAACAGAATAGTATTTGTGGAAGATGCCAGGTCTGTTGCACACAAGAATTTACAGGGGCTATGACTACATTCACAAGAAATGCACAGGGGGAAAGTTAGTCAAAATCCCAGCATGTAGTCCAGTCACTAGCTAAGCCACTGGCAACTAATAGCTGTTGGGAGAGGGAGGGAGAGTCAGCTTTCTTCCAGGATGTGGCCCCTGACAGGATACCCATGCTCCAGCAGATTGTCCTGCAATTCAGTCAGCACTGAGTGGACACTGAATTTTTTTTTTTAAGAACAGAATAATTAGGATAGAAAACTGGATGAGAAAAATAAGGGAGAAGTTTTAGGGGAGAAAATATTTGATCAAAACACATTATGTGCACATATGAAATTCTCAAACAATAAAAACATAAGCATCTGTGTTGAATTAATTGTAGTTTTAAAAATAAAACCTCTTCCTATTTTTCTGTTTAGTATCTAATATAAACTTGGCTGTTAGATACTAATGACTCTCATACACCTTTTGGATTATGGGACTATTAAAATTTCATGATCTATAAAGCATGCTTATCATTTTTTAAAATAAGTTGAATCATAAATTGTGTTTATTGACTGCACGCAGAAGGATGCAGAACTTGATCTTCAAGAGTACCCGATTTGGTGATTGTTACATAAGTTTTGTGTAATTGGAAACAAAGGTGAATTGGAAATAAGTCAGTTGTAACCTACTAGTTTTTTTTTTTAAATTGGATATTTTCTTTATTTACATTTCAAATGTTATCTGCTTTCCTGGTTTCCCCCTGGAAACCCCCTATCCCCTCCCCCTCCCCCTGCTTCTATGAGGGTGTTCCCCCACTACCCCATCCACTCCCACCTTCCTGCCCTGGCATTCCCCTACACTGGGGCACCGATTTTCATAGGACTAAGGGCCTCTCCTCTCATTGATGCCCAACAAGGCCATCCTCTGCTACATATGCGGTTGGAGCCATAGGTCCCTCCATGTGTACTGTGATTGGTGGTTTGGTCCCTGGGAGCTCTGCTGGGTCTGGTTGGTTGTTCTTCCTACGGGGTTGCAAACCTCTCCAGCTCCTTCAGTCCTTTCTCCTCCATTGGAGACCCCGTGTTCAGCCCAATGGTTGGCTGCGAGCCTACACCTCTGTACTTGACAGGCTCTGGCAGACCCACTCAGGAGACAGCTATATCAGACCTCTGTCAGCAAGCACCTCTTGACAACACAAGACTCTCTGGGTTTGGTAACTGTCCCAGGTGGGGCAGTCTCTGGATGACCTTTCCTTCAATCTCTACTCCACACTTTGTCTCTGTATTTCCTCCCATGAGCATTTTGTTCCTCCTTCTAAGAAGGACCTAACTATCCACAAGAAGAAGGTCTTCCTTCTTCTTGAGCTTCATGTGGTCTATAAATTGTATTTTGGATATTCTGAGCTTTGGGGCTAATATCCACTTATCAGTGAGTGCATGCAATGTGTGTTCTTTGTGACTGGGTTACCTCACTCAGGATGATATTTTCTAGTTCCATCCATTTGCCTAGGAATTTCCTGAATTCATTGTTTTTAATAGCTGAGTAGTACTCCACTGTGTAAATGTACCACATTTTCTGTATCCATTCCTCTGTTGAGGGACATCTGGGTTCTTTCTAGCTTCTGGCTATTATAAATAGGACTGCTATGAACATAGTGGAGCATGTGTCTTTATTATATGTTGGAGCATCTTCTGGGTATATGCCCAGGAGTGGTATAGCTGGGTCTTCAGGTAATACTATGTCCAATTTTCTGAGAAACCCCCAGACTGATTTCCAGACTGGTTGTACCAGCTTGCAATCCCACCAATAATGGAAGAGTGAGCTGTAACGTATAGTTTTAAGTCATGAAATATAGCTATAATAACAACCCTAGTCACTCCAATTTCTCTCTCTCTCTCTCTCTCTCTCTCTCTCTCTCTCTCTCTCTCTCTTTCTCTGTCACTTTTGAAAGTTTCATCAATATTTGATTTTGTATTTCTCTTATGTTTGTTAAACATTCTATTGAGAATGTATATAGAGAGACTATATATATAGAATGTATATGAATATATAATCCATATATATTGAATGAAATATAAAATTAGTTATCACAAAAGGAACCTACTCCTGAAACCTCATTGTGGGTGGTTGAAAAAGGAAAAGGTGTTAAAAGCTTCCTTTAAACTGTACCCAAGCCACCATTTCCACTAAAAGTAAACCATCATGCTGAATTTCCTATGGGAGGCTGGTCTGATTGACTTTTTACATGATATCAATTGAACTATGCATCATAGATTCTTTTAGATCAGATATCTTTGATGTGACATTCTATATTTGTGAGATTTATCCCTATTCGATACCATATTCTTTCATGCTGCTTCAGCTTGACTAACCCACTGATTCTTGCTTCATCCTTCTGTTGATGAACACTAAAATTGTTTTAGCATACACTGCTTTTGATAAAAACATGTTTTTTGTTTTGTTTTGTTTTGTTTTTTTAAGATACCCAGTAGGTGAATTGGGGTTCAAGGGTATGCACATACTTGGCTCTACTTGAGAATTTTAATCAATTCCCACATTGCTGTTACAATCTATCCTAATAGCACCTTACTTACTCCTCCACATTGTCACCTTCCTCAACTATTGTCAATATTTATTATAGATGTTTTACTGTGAGTATCCTGACATACCATTGTGCCTTTAGTTTACGTGTCCCAAACTACTGACCCCAAACATTTTTCACATGTTGCTGCTTGAATGTGAGGTACCTGTTTCCCTAGATTTTATCCATTCTCTATGGATTCTTAATAAAAGTATTTTATTAAGTATGTGTACTGAAACATTTCTGTTTACTATTTTTATTTCTCACTCTCAGAGATGTTGAATCATGTTTCTTAGTCCATTATGGCTATCTTTTCCCACTGTGTTTATTTCTATACTATTGCTTAAAGGACTGTGCCTGTCACATTAGTATATATATCCTGCTTGGTTTAGATTTCTAATCCATCTGTAATTGACTCATATATATTGCAACTAGAGTCCAAATGAGGAATACTCAGTGGCCTATAATAATATTTGTCTTTGACAGAGAATATTTTTTAGTAACTCAGAGGACTAATGATCAGAAGAAACTAATTTTACAGCCAAAGCATCTACTGCAAAAATCTTTTAATGAATATTCTCTCATTAACTGATGTTCAAAACAAACCAAATAAAAGAATAATCCTGAAAAGTACATCAGTTATTTTCAAAGGAAGTATAACTTCTTAAAGTAAGGGAAAAAAACCCTCTAAACTATAGGAGTGGCAAGACGGCTTAGTCAGTGGGTGAAGGCACCTATCACCTATCATCATATGAATTCCATCCACAGGAATTGCATAGCAGCAGGAGAGAATTGACTCCCTCAGATTGTTCTCTGAGCTCTACATACACAGAGCTGAAAAAGTTCCATTAACCACATTGTTCAAGAGACATTTGCAAATAGGATGCATATGCTGATTTACTATTTTTCTACTTATCATATTACATATTTTAAAAATTCAGTAAAATTGTGTGTGTGTGTGTGTGTGTGTGTGTGTGTGTGTGTGTGTGTGTGTAGCCATTAGTGTGCATGAAGAGGCAAGAACTAAGTTTTTAAAAATCATTTTCTGCCTTATTGTCTTGAAACAGGCTCTCTCATGGAACTGGAAGCTCACAGGCTCGGTTAGGTTTGCTGGCCTAAAATTTTCATTGAAACTATGGCTGTATGTTTTAGAATAACAGTGACTTTCAGTGTTTAACCAACCAACAGACAGTCAGAAAAGGCTTTATCTGGGATGCTTGTTGTGCACATTCTTTCAGAATAATCTACAAGGATGGGTCTAGCCATCTGTCTTTTCGAGAAGCCTACAAACACACACCCCAACTTTTGTTTGATACAGTAGCATTAACTCAGCATCACACGGGTTTTGCAAGCAGAAGCAAGGCGGTGGTGAATAAGCTCACAGGTGATCATAGCTTATAATCCAAATAGGCCCTCTCATGGCATGACAAATTGTCTATCATTCTCTGAAACAGACATGTAGGGAAAACTTTCTGTTTCCTAATGATTCCCAATTGCTACAGGCATCTATTAAATTTGCAGAGACAAGGATCTAGACCCACACAGTGGTATTCAGAGTAAGAAAACTGTATTACAGAGAAAATCAAATAGCTATTTTCCTTTTATTAGCTTTGCAGGCATAAAGTGAATATGTAAATCAGTACCAAAAGACATTTATTGTTTTTAATATAATTTTTCTGTCTTGGAGTATATGATTAATATTGAGATGCCCAGTATTACTAATTAACATCCTTTCAGAGTTAGGGAATCTGTATCCTGTTTCTCACTGTAGCATTCCTGGATCATAGAACAGTGACACATACCTGATAGGCTCTCAGGAAACATTTGAGACTGAATGAATGTATGCTGGATGAACCTCTCTCTGCTTCATATTCTGGCTCCAGATGATTAGTCGGTACAGAAACTCATTCTTCCAACCCTACATTATTCTGTTTTCTGCATCCAAGGAGCATTTCTTGCTATGACTACCATCTGTCTAAAAGTTCTTTGGGAGAAGATTTAAATGTTTAGGGGGATTCCCTCTTATCAAAATTTAAGCCTGTAGGAGTAAAGATATTATATGAATCACGGCTTTATCCCTACCTGTAGAACATTACCCATAGATCAGATAGATGATCAATAAATGTTTATGGAAACAATAAATTTTTACCCCCCCCAAAGTATTCAACATACTTAGACATCAGAGAAATGCAAATTAAAACACTTGTGACAGTAAGAATGACTGTCATCAAGAAAACAATGGATAGCAAGTGCTAGTGAGAATGTGGGATTAGAACAGATCCTGTATAGAGATGTAAAGTTGTGTAGCCACCAAGAAAATTAGCATAGAAGAGCTTCAGAACACTGAAAATAGAATTATCCTATGACCCCAGCTATACCACTTGGGGTTATACCCGAAGGATTGTAAGGTAGTTTACCACAGAGATGCTTGCACGTTCATATTTACAGCCACACTACTCACAATACTTAAAAAATAAAACTGGCATTATGTATATCAACAGATGAATGGATAAAGAAAGAGTGGTAATTTACATAAAGGAATTTTGTATAGCCATCAAGAAAAACGAAATCATGACAATCTAAGGAAACTGAAACTATTATCTTAAGCAAACGATCCAGACTCAAACTAATAAATACTATATAGTTTTCTCATTTGTGGAACTTGAAATTATATATGTGTGTAAGTGGAGGTCATGACTAGTAAGGGGATCATGAGAACAGAGGGAGTGGATTTAAGGGAAGTAGGGAACAGAGGAAGTAATAAAATAAGTGAAAAAAGAACAGCAGAAATGAGGTCTAAGTGTATAAAGAACAAGAAGGAAAAAGGGTGGAGAGAATGGTGAGGAAGTTGAACAACTGAAAACAAAATGTACAAGATGACATATAAATGTATATATATTATATACAAATGTATATATGTATATAAATTTTACTCCTCTAAAATGTTCAACATCCTTAGACATCAGGAAACACAAATTAAAATTGGTTTGTGCCAGTAAGAATGATTGTCATCAAGAAAAAAAATATATATATATATGGTTTTAAGGCTCTATAACATCCCCAGGCAACAGCAGCTGGGAGCCATGAGCTCACATATGAGACGATGGGGGACATTTCTTATCCAAACCACCCTACTGGTAAGGATTTGTTTCTAATTTTATATCTTGCTTCTTCATGCAGTTCTTGGTGTCTTTGCTATAGAGGGGTTTTAGTTTTCATAAGGTCACAATTGTCAGTTGTTAGTCTTACTTCTTGCACTAATGGAATCTTAGACAGTCCTTCCTGTGCCTATAAGAAAAGTATAGTATGCACTTGCACTTTTTCTCCTCTAATAGATTCAGGCCTTATACTAAAATCATCCATCTGTTTGGAATATATATATATATTTATATGCTACTGGCTAACTTTCATAATGATGGAACTTTGTATGCACACTACCGTGGAAGAAAATTAATAAATAGTCTTACTCAACCATGAACCTTGTAATTCTCAATAAATTAGACTGGCCTGCCAAGGTATGACCATTGGTCCAATAGTGGCATAAATATCATGGACATAAACAATTTACTTTCTGACTAGATTTAAAGTCTGCACCACACAATGGAACTCATGCCTGGGGCAGGTAACCACCCCCACTAAATTCTTGATACCAGAGATTAGTGTATCTCTCAGTTCTCATAAGAGAAGCTTTTTTTTTTTTTTTTTTTTTTGTAGATGTCAATTACTATAGAGATCCAGACTGGACAACATGCAGAGGATAACTCTAAACTGTTCTAAACTGTTCAGTTCTAAATAGAACAATTTTTTTCAACTGAAATTGTACTACTTCTTTTTTTGTTTGTTTTTTTTTGTTTGTGTTTATTAGTTATTTTCTTTACTTACATTTCAAATGTTATCCCCTTTCCTCATTTCCCCTCCACAACCCATCATCTCATTCCCCTTCCCCCTCCTCACTATCTCACCCACTCCCACTTCCCTGTCCTGGCATTCCCCTACACTGGGGCATTGAGCCTTCACAGGACCAAGGGCCTCTCCTATCATTGATGTCTGACAAAGGCCATTTTTTTAAAAAAATCATATCTTCTCCCTAAGGAATATGGACCATGATGGAAGAGGGGATAAAAATTATAAGAGCCAGAGGAAGTGTATATCCATAGAAAAACAGTATTTTCTAGCCAGGACAGGGGTGTTGCACACATGAATTCAATAGCAGCTGTGATTGCATGAACAAGACCTGCACCAGATCAATAAAGCCAAAATTCTGTATGGATGGTGGAAGGCCTTATGAAGTCACAAACCTAGCTAGGATTTATTGGCATGTGGAGAAGAAAGAAAACTTTCTATTTTTTTTAAAAGGTTTTGTCCCCTGGAATGCTGCTCATGCCCCAGTAGATGTCCTATGCTGACATATAGGCAGCAGGAAGTGGACTCACTCGACTTAAAAAAACAGTATGAAGTTCTAAGGGGAAAATGAAAGGACAGAGGAAGCATGACTTGGAAGAGAGGACAGATTTGATTAAAAGCTTTATATGGATGTATATAAGTTAAAAATTAATTAAAATTATCTCTTGTCATAAAAATATTAAGTGTGCTTTCAAGGAATGACTGTATGTATTGAGTATTCATCCTATATGATTAAGAAGGACTGTCAGGTGAGTCTCTTTAGACAAGATGGCTTCGCTCAGGATGTGTGTCCACAGGCCCAGGCTTCTGATAACCACCTACTAATCCTGTGAGTATGATTTTTGACATGGGATGAGAAAAATCAGACTCTAATGCACTCAAATAGACACTTCCTGAACTAAGTTCACTTCCATTATGATTCATGCACTGGGCAGCTATGAATTGTTTTTTATTATTTTTGTAGTGACAAAGATACAAGGAACCACATTTCATTTTTGCTCATTTGATGTCATAGTATAAATCAAATAGATCCTGGATACATTTTTGAATTGTGATGAATTTTGCCAGGCTCACTACTTAATAAACTAACACTAGAACTCCTTTCCACTATCCACAAAAGTAAATGACGTTGAAATAAAAACAAGAACTTACAAGAGACTAACTGAATAAGAATGCCAACACTGCACAGAGGAAATGTAACAGTGGCAATTCTACCTGGGGACCAAGTGTCTATGCAAGAGCAAGGAAAGATGGAAAGACTGGGCAGATAATTCTGACAGATAGAATCTAGAATTAGGTCCTGGAAAAGAGCTTGTGTCTTTTATGACTTCCATGGGAATCAAAGAAACATTCTCTGTGGGAAAATATTCCTATTGTGGTTCTGAAAAATTGTCGCAAATTAACCTCAGTTAATATCAACTGTTACTTTTAAGATAAGGAGAAATGCCACCTAAAGATTAGTTATCAACAACAACAACAAAACCAACTGATTTTCTGAGTTCATTCTACCTCATGTATTAGAACTAACAGACAAATGCAAACTAAACATGTTTAAACAGAAATATAATTACAACAAACATAAACACAAGCTATAACATAAATAGAGTCCTCTGCATTTATGAGCCTGATTAAATGGAGATACATTGAAAAGGGTTATGTTAGTATATGGTTTCTGCCAATTATCAAAATTATGTAACATTTCACCCAGCTGTCTAAATATCTGGTTACAAAGACTTCCAGGTCTTCTTTGTGATTTCAGATTATGCTTGCTTAAGGCATCATGACTAGTGATTTGATCATGCTGCCAATTACAGTGTAAGTTATTGCAATGAATAGTTTTATGTCAACTTGACACAGGCTAAAATCATCTGAGAGAAGGGAGACTCAATTAAGAAAATGCCTCCATAAAGATCAGGATGTAGGCAAGCCTGTGGGGGCATTTTCTTAGTTAGTGATTGATGGGGGAGGGCCCAGCCCATTGTGGGTGGTGCCATCCCTGAACAGGTCGCCCTGAATTGTGTAACAAAGCAGGCTGAATGAGCCTTGAGGAGCAAGCCAGTAAGCAGCACCTCTCATAGCCTTTGCATCAACTTTTGCCTTCATGCTCCTGCCCTATTTGAGTTCCTGTCCTGACTTCCTTTAATGATTGGCTAAGATGGAAAGTGTAAGCCAAATAAACCCTTTCTTCTGTAAGTTGCTTGGGTCAGGCTGTTTCATCACAACAATAGTAACTCTAACTAAGACAAATTCTATTATGCCTCTAACAGTAAAGTTACTATTTACCTTCTGTTCTTTGTTCTACCAGCATAGCAATATTGGGCAACTCAACTCCCTCACAGCTTCTCTAAATATCACCTGCAGCTTGTAACATTCTCAAAGGCTGATAATTGCACTCACTTGCTTAAAGGACTAGCCTTTGGGGCCTATCAATGAAGAATATGGAGAAGTATTTCATGAATTCATTGTTTTTAATAGCTCAGTAGTATTCCATTGGGTAAATGTACCACATTTTCTGTATCCATTCCTCTGTTGAGGGATACCTGGGTTCTTTCCAGCTTCTGGATATTATAAATAAGACTGCTATGAACATAGTGGAGTATGTATTCTTATTACATGTTAGAGAATCCTCTGGGTATATATGTCCAAGACTGGTATAGCAGGGTCCTCTGGTAGTAAGTACTATGCCCAATTTTCTGAGGAACTGCCAAACTGATTTCCAGAGTGGTTGTACCAGCTTGCAATCCCACCAGCAGTGGAGGAGTATTCCTCTTTTCCACATCCTTACCAGCATCTGCTGTCAACTGAGTTTTTAATCTTAGCCATTCTATTTGGTGTGAGATAGAATCTCAGGATTGTTTTGATTTCCATTTCCCTGATGGCTAGGATGTTGAACCTTTCTTCAGATGCCTCTGAACCATGATATTCCTCAGTTGATAATCCTTTGTTTAGCTATGTACCTCATTTTTAATAGGGTTATTTGGTTCTCTGGAGTCTAACTTCTTGAGTTCTTTGCATATATTGGATATTAGCCCTCCTTTGGTTGTAGGGTTGGTAAAGATCTTTATGGATGGAACTAGAAAATATCATCCTGAGTGAGGTAACCCAATCACAAAAGAACACACATGGTATGCACTCACTGATAAGTGGATATTAGCCCAGAAGCTTGAATACCCAAGATACAATTCATAGACCAAATGAAGCTCAAGAAGAAGGAAGACCAAAGTATGGATATTCTGGTCCTTCTTAGAAGAGGGAACAAAATACCCACAGGAGGAGATACAGAGACAAAGGGTGGAACAGAGACTGAAGGAAAGACCATCCAGAGACTGACCCTCCTGGGGATTCATCCCAGATACTATTTTGGATGCCAACAAGTGCTTGCTGACAAGAGCCTGATATAGCTGTCATCTGGGAGGTTCTGCCAGTGCATGACAAATACAGAGGGGGACACTCTCAGCCAACCATTGAACTGAGCACAGTGTCCTCAATGGAAGAGCTAGAGAAAGAACCCAAGGAGCTGAAGGGGTTTGCAGCTCCATAGGAGGAACAACTATGTGAACCACCCAGTACCCCCAGAGCTACCAGGGACTAAACCACCAAGGAGTACACATGGAGGGACCCATGACTCCAGATGCATATGCAGCAGAGGATGGCCTTGTTGGACATCAAAGGGAGGAGAGGCCCTTAATCCTGAGAAGGCTAGATGTCCCAGTCAGGGAAGCAGGAGTGGGTGGGTTGGTGAGTAGGGGGAGGAGGGATGGGTTAGAGAGTTTTCAGGGGAGACCAGGAAAGGGGACAACATTTGAAATGTAAATAAAGAATATATATAATAAAAAATAAGACACAAACCTAAAAAGAAAGAAAAGAAAAAGAATATGGTAAAGTGACAGGCTTTCATATTGTATTCAAGGCCATTCTTACATTCCTCTTCATGACACATCCAAATATTAAGAATGTCCAAGAAGACTTCTGGGTAAGATGGGTACTTAGAAATCATCTGAGAGCATGTGGGAGAGCACAGTTAAGAACACAAAGGCAACAGTGTCCTTAACTGTTAATTTTATCATTTCACCCCATGCTTCTCCCAACCCCATGATACCTTTACACATTGCCTAAATAAAATTCTCTCATCAGACTCACAGCCATGACAACCAACCCTGCTCTCATAATGGCTACTGGTAGACCAGCCTTAACAACCTCTTCAGGCTTTCTGGGACTCCATATCCTGAAAGATGAGACTGTTCCACATTATCTGCTTCTTTACCATTCTCTTTTCATTTCACCTTCATTTAAACTCCAAATTTCTCCACCATTTTCCAAAAAGTATGTAATATTTAACTTTTAATGCATATTCACTTTTTCTACCTTTTCTACTGTCTATCTAGCAGCTGAATAGGAACTACTAGGTGCACAGTATTCATACACACACACACACACACACACACAAACTCATACATTTCCCACAATTATTAGTATCCTTTTACTTCCTTAAAAAAACACTTGATACTAAAAGAACAAACATTTGTTAGCAAGTACTATTCTTTTTTGATAGTGGAATTACTTTTGAATGGTAACTGCTATTGCAGATGGTACTCAATGCTTTTTTGTTTTGTTTATTGACTTTTTATTGATTTTTTGTGAGTTTCACATCATGTATCCAAATCCAACTTAATATTTACCCTCCACCTTTGCAACCTCCCCCTGGAAGAAAATAAAGAAACCAAAAATATAAAATATATATATATATATATATATATATATATATATATATATATATATATATATATATATAAATGTCATATGAAAGCTGTAGTGTGTCACAGTGTGTCACACAGTTTTTTTTCTACACATCTTACCTTGAAAATGTTCAGCTGGGCAGTGGGGGTGCACACCTTTAATCCCAGCACTTGGGAGGCAGAGGCAGGTGGATTTCTGAGTTTGAGGCCAGCCTGGTCTACAGAGTTCTAGGACAGCCAGAACTACACAGGGAAACCCTGTCTTGAAAAACCAAAAAAAAAAAAAAAAAAAAGAAAGAAAGAAAGAAAGAAAGAAAGAATATGTTCACTGCAATGAGTCATAGGTCTGGACATTGGATCAAGGCTTCTGGTTTCTGCTACATTATAAGTATTGGATCTTCACTGAGACTCCTCTCAGATATCTTGTTGCTGCCCTGTGTCATGGACATCCTGTAGCTTTGGATCTGCAGGACCAGCCTTTTCACATGTTTCAGAAGTTCATAGATGTTCCTAGATGAGGTAGCTGTTGGAATTAGCCAAGTAAAGTCCCTGGATCTGGGCCTGGGTAATAGCTGAGTTGGTCATCCTGCCAGCTCCCTTATACCCACACATCGCAGTGAGTTTTGCAGCACTGCCCTGGCTAGCTCATCCAAAGCTAAAGCCAGCAAGGGGCAGGTCCAGCTCTCCCATTCTCACGCCCTCAGGCCTGGCTCTCCAGCACCTTTGCCTTAGGGCCAATTCTACTGTGCTGCTCAGATGAGGTGCAGGGCCCACCCTCCTGAGTGCTGCTTCAAGTGAGGGGCAGGGATAGCTCTTCAGCTCTCATGACCCGTGGGGCTAACTCTCCTGCCTGCTGTAGGTGGAGACAGTGAGGTGGGGGCTGGGTCCACACCATTGAATAGCAGGCAAGTGGTGGGGCCAGTTCCTCTGCTCCCCTGCCACCAGGGACAGCTCTAGTGTGCTGGCTAGGCAGAATGCAAGGTTCACTCTCCCAAATACAGCAGCTGGTAAGAGAGTACTCAACTCTTATGAGAAGACTAGAGATGGAGCCTGGATGACATGAACATCAATTTAACAAAGGAAAATATCTCAACTCTACTACAACCCAGTATCCCATGAACACTACAAATAACTTTGCTGAAAGAAGAAAGGAGACTTTAATTAATAACAGAAACAAAAAGAATAATACCAACACACAAACAGGCTAAGCAACAAGCTAGCCTCAGATGAATGTTCCTCAATGCAAAAACACAAGTATCATAAGAAGAGATCATGGAGCTTCTCAAATTTACATGTCCTATAGTAATCCCCAGTGGCAAAGATTTACATGTAATTATAGACAAAGGATATAAAGATAAGATTATAAGTATGTTTAAAGAAGACATGTACTTGAGCATGGAAGCTCTACCAGAGGCCATAGTTTTTGTAATTATACCTCCTCAGCATAGGGTAGGTCTTGTATATTTATTATCTATGTCAGCTACTTAGATTTGGTCAGGCTTGATCTCATGTGAGCTGTGTGCAGATAGCTGTGGCTTCAGTGAAATGATGACCCCCAACAGTTATGTTTTGTCAAGAAGAAAGCATTTCATAGCATTAAAGCAGCCACTCCACAGCTCTCACTCTTCTATTTCTTTCCATCTCCTCTTCTATGTTCCCAGAGCATTGGTATTATGGAAGTTAATTTAGATGTCCCACTTAAGACAAAGTACCAAGTATCTACTTTTCAGCACTTTCATTAGTCATGCATCTTTCCATTGACAGTTGTCTACTAAGAAAGGAAGCTCTGTCCAAAGCTGTGAGAAGCCCAAGTCTATGTATACAAATATAAATATATAGACAACACTTTGACAGCATGCCCATTTAGCAAATTAACCAAGGCCTATGATCTCGACAGCCATAAGCTAAATCCACCCTTTCATGAGAAAAGCATGCTAGAGGAATGTATGACTGTCAAAGCAGAATGGAAGGAATAATTTGGAATGAGGAGAAAGATAAACATATCTAAGAGGCTATGCAACACACACACACACACACACACACACACACATACACACACACACACACAAACAGTAACTAAATGATGTAATGATAGTTCTTAAGCATAAGAAGACTAATAAAACACCAAATATTATGAAAACGAAAAGAAAAAACGAAAGGAATCAATACAATGATAACTCCCAGTATTACTGCTTTCAGCTTAAAAGATGCAAACGAGTATTTGATAGTGAAGAATCTGATCCATCGTTTTGCTTTCACTCACTCTCAAAGATAGTCAGAAAGTTAGGAAGAAAATTTGGAAAAAGATATTCCAAGCACATGGAACCAGGAAATAAACAAGTATCAATATTCTAGAGTATAATTTGAACCAGATCTAATAATAAGAAATAGAGAGCACTACTTCACACTCATTAAAGGAACAAGCCACCTGAAGGACATGCCAATTCTAACATACATGAACTAAACACAGATGTACCTGGTTTTATAAATAAAGCTTAGATATACAGCTTAGATTAAACTCTATATAGCAATACTCCATTTTCACCATTAGATAGATGATCTGAACAGAAAACAAACAAATTTCAAAATGAATGATACCATACATCAAATGTGCCTAACAGAAATTTAAACATTCTACTCAAACACCATTGAATATATATTCTTCTTACTAGGCCACAAAACTTTCTCTAAAACCATATATATGTATGTGTATGTGTGTGTGCATGTGCATATACATATATAGATATACATATCTATATATGTATATATATGTGCATATATATACATATATCTATATCTATCTATCTATCTATCTATCTATCTATCTATCTATCTATCTATCTATATATATATATATATATATATAGAGAGAGAGAGAGAGAGAGAGAGAGAGAGAGGAAGCAAACCACAATAAATGTAAAAAAACTGAAATCATGTGTTATATTCTATCTGACCATGATGGAACAAAGCTAGAAATCAAAGACAAAAAACTCTACAGAAAATATTCAAACAGAAAAATTAAATAACATACTTTGGAATTATTTATTTATTATTAAAGAATTCAAGAAGGAGGTTTTAAAAATCCAGAGCTGAATGAAAAAGGAAAATCAGGCACACAAAAATCTAACAAATAAAGAGGAGGCACTGCTAACAGGGAAGGTTTTAGCTAAGTTCCTACATTAAAAAATCAGAGAGATACTAAATACATTAATTAATTAGACAACACAGAAGACTAGAAAAAAAAAAAAGAACAATTCAACCACCAAACCAGATGAAAAGTTGAAGGCATAAATTATTGAAGTAGAGATTTAAAAAAAATTACAAAGAATCAATGAATCAGAAAGTTCTTTTTTCTTGAAAAGGTAGACAAGATTGACAAATCCTTAATCAAATTAAGCAAAAAAGAGCCAGACAGTGGTGGTGTATGCCTTGAATCCCAGCACAAGGGAGGCAGAGGCAGGCAGATTTCTAAGTTTGAGGCCAGCCTGGTCTACAGAGTGAGTTCCAGGTCAGCCAGGGCTACACAGAGAAACCCTGTCTCAAAAAAACAAAAACAAAAAAAACCCCAACAAAACAAACAAACAAACAAACAAACAAATTAAGCAAAAAAGAAAGGGCTTACCTAAAAATTTATATTTTTAACTAAATTAGAAAAATCTAAAAGAAATGAATGAATGTCTAAAGACATGTGGCCTGTGTATATGAAAAGATAAAGTAAATGATTCAAACAAATCTCAAACAATGGTATTGACAGTAATAAAAATTCTCCCAGTGAGAAAAAATTCAGGTTAGCTGGGTGGGATAGTCCACACAGTTAGTTCCAGTACTCTAGACGCAGATGCAAGCAGATCTCTGTGAATTCAAGACTACCCTGACATAAGTTTTGAGTTATATGACAGCCAGAGCTATGAAGAGAGATCCTCTATTGGGTATTTGAATTCAACATAGAGTTTTACTAGACTTTCAAAATTCTATGAGAATAATACTAATTCTTTTCAAATATCCTATAAAATAGATGATAAATTAATCCTTTCATGCTTTTCTTACAAAGACAGTACCAAATCACAAAAAAGAAAAGCAAACACTGATCTACTTGATGAACATAGACACAAAATTTTGGGTAAAATATTTGAAATTCAGGTTTAATAATCTGTCAAAAAAGATTATTCACCATGATCAAGTTGACTTCATTCTAAAGATGCAGACAAAGCTCACTAGAAAAATCTTAATAGATGTAATTTATCACATAAATTACAGGGAGAGAGATTACATAATCATTTTAGTAGGTACAGAAAAGGCTTTTGAAAAAATCCAATATTCTTTCATATTAAAACTCCTACAGAAACTAGGCACTGATGGAAATAGCTCAATAAAATAAAGACTATATACAACAAATGTATTGTGAACACCATACTAAAACTTGAAGCATTTCTAATAAGATCAGGCACAAGGTAAATGTGCCCCATCTCTGGACTCCTATCAATATATTACTGTAAATCTGAGCTAGAGGAGTAAGAGAAGAGAATGGAACAAGAATACACACTGGAAAGAGAAAGTTCCTAGATGACATGATTTGTATTTAGTAAACCCTGAGGACTCTACTACAGAACTCCTAGAGTTGATAAACACATTTTAGCAACATGGAAGTATGTGAAATTACACAGAAATAAATTAGAGAACACTGAAAAATAATATAGGGAAACACTTGCAATCACATAAAACACTCAAATGTATGTGATATATAAATATATAGTGCATATACATATGTATGAATATATATGTGCATATAAAAACATTTTTTGAAAAAAAGTCCATGAATTTGAAAGACATCAAGGAAGTATTTAGAGAGAGGGAATGAAAGGAAGAAATGATTTATTTACATTGGAATCATAAAAATTAAAGAAAATGAAAAAAAAACCCCCACATAGCTGGAATAAGCCTAAGGAAGTGAAGGACATCTACTATAAAAAGGGACAGTGGAAAGAAAATACTAGTAGATAAATAGAATTCTCATGGTCATTTACTGACTGGAGAAATATCACGAGAATAGTCATCCTACCAAAGGCAACCTATCGATTTAATTTAATCCCAATAAAAATTTCAGTGTCCTTTTTCAGAGAAAATATCTTAACATATTTCTGGAAGCATAGATGATCCTGATAGCCAAAGTAACCTTGAACAAAAACAAACAAAGAAACAAAGCACACTAGCATGTGTCACCACATTTGATTTTAAGCTGTAATATAAAGCCATAGTAATAAAGACAGCATGGTACTGGCACAATAAGAGACATGTGCATCAGTGGAATACTGAGATGACCCAGATACTACAGCCACTTGATTTTTGTCAAAGAGGCCAAAAATACACATTGGAAAAAAGACAGCATCTTTGAAACTGATGTCTACATGTAGGAGGATGAAACTATCCTTATCTCTAATCCTGCACAAAAATCTACTGCAAATGGAGCAAAGACTTCAGCAAAAGACACAAAACTCTGAAACTGCCAGGGGAAAATTAAGGAGTGCACTTCAGGATTATTACACTTATGAAATATATAGTCCCAAGAAGGATTCTGGTAACTGAAGAAGTAAGCCAACAGTTGACAAGCAAGACCTCATCATATATTTTTTTAAAAAAGCATATTTATATAAAAAATGAAGCTACTAATTAAGGTAATAAGCAGTCTATAAAATGAGATGAAACCTTTCAGAGAAGTAAAATCTAGTTTATACAAGGAAAAAAATTTAAAATCCCAATATTGAAAAAACAGACAATCCAAACAAAAATGGACTTTGCCACTAAACAGAGTTCTCAAACAAAGAAATGTAAGAGCTAGTAGATATTTTATTAGCATTTACAGAGAAAAATACTATGATAAGATTCTATTTTACTATGCCAGATTGACAAGTGCTGCTAAGGTTGTAAGGAAAGCAGAACCCTTCCTTATTCACTGTTGGTAAGAGTGTGAACTCTTACAACCACTAGGAAATTCAGTAGATGTTACTTACAAAAAAATAATCTAAAATGGTCGTTCCATTTGGACCGACCATAAGACCCACAGATACAATTGCAGGGCATGTACTCTAAGTACTCTATATCCTCCATACAGATACTGGCATATCCCTGCTTATTACTGCTCTTTTCACACAGCCAGGGAATGAAACCAGCCTAGGTGTCCATCAACAGATGAATGGATACTGAACTTGCAATGCATGTACAATTCAGACACAGAGAAAAATTTCTGGGGGCTAGAATGGATTGGAGAATTCTTGGATGCACTGAGGATGGGATATGGGCATTTTGCCCCTTAGCCAGGGTCACACCAGGAAAGGGCATGTATAGATTGGTAAGAGGGCCTTGAGAAGATGTAGTCTAAGAACTGGCACTTGACATTTCCCCCATATGTATGTGGTCAGAGGATTCAGACACTGAGAAGTGAAATACTGTGTTTGCCATCCTAGAATGTACCTTACTAAAGGGGAACTTTAGATATTTTAAGATCACTGTAATTCTGCTCTCTGATGCTCTTTACTGACTTATTTTCTGGTTTCCCATTTGGGGTATAAAGAAGCCATGCTGCTAATAGCTTTTCTGGCTTGGCTTATTAGCCTTTGTTATCCTCCTGACCTCAGCTTTTGACTCTTCCCCTTTGTTGCCTCTCTATTTCTTTTTCATCCTCTGGACTCCACCTTGGGACTGAATCCAGAACCCCAATTCAGGCAGGTTAGGTCAAAAAGTGCAGTTATGAAATTTGTAGGAAAACAGACAGAATAGGAAAATATACTGAGATAATCAATTATCAGAAAGACAAATATTACATATTCCCACTTATTTGTGGATTTGTGTCATAAGAGAGCAGGGATCATATGATATTTGTGATATGAAAGTAGAGTAAAGAGTATGGGGTGGTATCAGGAAATATATGAAGGGATACAGGGAAAGTTAATCAAAAGTAATTATGTATGGAAAAGCCATGTAGATACCTATTGTTTTGCAAGCCCATTAAAAATAATAACTTAAAAAGAGTTTGAATGGTAGTATTCTACATAAGTGGATAATTCTAATCTACAAAAGCTAGAGGTTGTTTAATAACAATAACTAGTGACAGTGTGGCCTACTGCCCTATGAATTGTTGGTGAGGGAGGCTGCAGAGGCCCTAAGACAATATAGGATACTGTCATTACTTTTGGCTGTGCACCAGAATTATATGGCAAGACAATATTGCCGAAAACACCACATACTTTTGTTATAGTACAAAGGGATAGCAAGCTTCCTTCTTTGTGGCTACTTCACAAAAAGTAGTATGCAGATTTCTGAAAACAAAAGCTATCAATAGTCTTAACTAGCTCCTGGATTCCATGACCTGTGGTCATTATCTTTAATGCAAGATCAATCTATGGTTATAAAATTTGCACAACTGTTATGGGGTAACCAACTTCTTTCTGATTGAATTTCAAACCTGTTTCACAAGAAAGTACTTAGGTTAGGTATAGAAAATCTGCCCAAGTGCCTAGGGCTTGGGAGGATATATGTTCTAGATGAGAACCTACTACTCAGTTCTGCCAAGTATACGTTTTGTTAAGCAACTTTGTAAATATGTAGAGATTATTGTTACGGACATCAGAGAAACTTTCTTTGGCAATGTATGGCAGTTAATACAGAGACATAACTGACCAAAGTGCTGAGAAAAGTATCAATGACTGTCAACTGCTCTACCCTCTATATTATCCTGTCCAAAGTCCAGAGAACACAAAAGAAAAAGGGACAGCTAGAACAAAAGAGATAGAGGATGGGAAGGCAAGATACAAAATGATGTGCTTTAATCATGATATAGACATTGAACTTATTAAATAACTGACTCTATGGGTGTCTAAAAAATACCTGCACATGATTGGGCCTGTCAATATTTCACTGTGGTTATAGACTGGCTCATGAGGTCTTCCCTTTCTTGAGGGGCTACTGATAGGTAATGGATGCTATTAGAGGCATGTCATTTTCTTCATTGGTGTGACTACTGACAAGTTGTCCATGCTCCAATTAATAACCCACTACCCAAGCTCACTAAAGTAGCCCCAATTAAAGATATAGGGTCCAAACTAAAAACCTTAACCCAGGATAAAAGGTAAAATTTGGGGTAAGAAAGATTTAGTTGGGAACGGGGAGGGAAGGGCATAAAGTAATGGATGAAGAAAATGTCCAATATACATATAAGAAATTGTCAAGAAAAATAAAGCAATGAGAGAAAAAAATGTCAAGAAAGTGAATCCTTTTCTTTTTTATTGTTTGATGTAGGACATTGTCTTAGTTACTTTTTTGTTTCTGTGATAGGACACCTTGACCAAGGCTACTTACAGAAGAAAGAGTTTATTTGGAGCTCACAGTTTCAGAGGATTAGAGTCCATGACCATTATGAAGGTGAACATGGCAGCAGGCAGGCAGGAATTGTACTGGAGCACTAGTTAAGAGCTCACATTTGAGAGAAGAACCAGGAGTCAAAGAGAGAGCTAACTGGGAATGGGATGGGTTTCTGTAACCTTCAAAACTCTGCCTAGGGTTATACTTTCTCCAACAGGGCTACACCTCCTAATCCTTCCCAAATAGTTTCACCAAATTATTCAAATAAATGAGGGATGACCAAATATTTAAATACATTAGCATAAGGACTAAACACCAATCAAACCACCACAGCCATCATAGAACATGGCTTTAGAGAACCATCCCAGAAGTCTATGAGAATCTACACCAACTGTGTTTGACAAAACATTGAATCTTCAGCTATAGGTGATTATCTTTATGTGACTATAAAGTGGTCCTTTGTGATCTCTCCCTACTCCAATTCTCATGCTCTGAGTCTATTCCGAAGTGTTTTTCACAGTTTATATGATACATAATAGCCAGATACTCAAGTTTTTAAAGGATAGTGCTTTTATTCCTGGAGAAGATTGAAGAAGTCTCTTCTCATGAGACTACCTTCTAATTATTGGGTTCTATGTAGTGACAGAAAAAACTCCTAATGGAGATCAAAAATATCTTAGATTCCTGTACAACAATTGACAAAATGAGGCTGACCTCTATTAAAGAAGGAGTGTTCCTCTCTGTTATGATGGGTCAGAGGATTTTAGTTTCCTATTATTCTCAATCTTATCGATTCAAAGGAACTCATACTAGGTTTCAGAATAATGGTCATAATGGCCTTAAGCTTGAAATGAAAAACCATATGAACCATTTACACAGAGTTCTGTACAGCTCTGCTACCTTTATAGCCAGACTCTAGACTTGCCTTTGTATCACTGTCTGCACTCCAATGACCAGAGATTAGAATGCGATGAACTTGCTGTATATGCTCTTTCATTTTCACAATATATCTTACTGGCAATTAACCCAAGAGTGTAACATTTTTCTTCATATGGATCAAAGGCAGAACTCCTAATTGACAAGGTACTTAATAATCACCATTTTAATGTTCACTGTGTATGCAACTTCTGGAAATCCCAGCCCCTGACCTGTTCCTAAGCTGGAACCCAGGAAAGTTTAAGTAACTTTACATTACATTCCAGACTTTATTTTCATCAAAATTTACCACTATAAATGTTATTCCTGCTGCTATCTGACAGGTTAGTAATCCAGTTCCAATCTTATCCACAGGACACCTTTGCTACAATTGTTTGTATTAATTCAGTTTCCTGAGGAAATGCTAAGACTAACAGTTGGTGTCAACACTTTAATTGGAATATATAATCCTAAGATAGGGAGAAAGGATGAAGGCAAAGAGGTAGGTACCACAGAAGGCAAAGTTCTTATGTTACTGTTCTGGTCATTACATGTCTATGAGCTATTCAGTTACTGGACAACAATGCATCTACTAGGTTACATGCAACTAACTCTGAACATCTACAGATAAATAGGCTTTGGAAGAGCCAATCAAAGAAAAATAGAGAGGGAATTTATTCTGTGTTCATTCTTCCTGCTGAGAGGAGTTGTTATGATGAGTTATAGGTTAGTTGTTCTCAAATAGGGAACCATTTAACTAGAGATATTTTTATGTCTAGGGGCATTTTTTTTTATTCTCACTTTTGGGCTGCTATTGCAGATAGTGAGTAAGGACCTAGGAGACTGCTGACCATGATGCTGTCTTACAAGAACTGTTCAATCTAAAATGCAGCGGTGCTAACGCGATAGAATGTAAATGATCGTAAAAGCAAGAGAGAGAGTGACAAGATGCGTGAGATGAATCCGATGACACAATTCCACAGAAGGGAGAGGGAAGATGGGAATAAGGAAGGCACTTCACAGAACAGCAAACCTGAATGGTGAACAATACATGAAAAGTTGCCAAACCTCATTAGTAACCAGGGAAATCAAATTGCAGCAAGATTCCATTTCACACTCAACTGATTGGCAAAAGTTAAGCTGTTGAGAACAGCAAGCATGAAGAAGAAAACGGTCCTGAATGACATCACTCACAGACTACTTGCTGGCATTAGAAACTGCTAGCGACTTGGAGGGAAAGAGCTTAGATCATATACAAAGCAACCACGTACACAATTAATACAATCAGTTGTACCATTTTGCCTGAGCAAATAAGTTTAGTAATAAACTTCGTGCATCCTGGGAAACCCTTAGCTCCAGAAAATTGATGTTTTTCACCTTTACCTCCTATTCTACTATAATCTGCTCTTGCTTTTCTCTGAAAAACTCTTGTATGAGAAGAAAATAATGTGTATGAAGTGCCCATCACAGCACATGACAGAAGCAACATAAATGTCAACACATTCCTCTGTTTATATTTCACACAACATTTATTCTGTAAGTGGATAAAAGACACACATTTAAGATGGACCTACTTCTAGAGTGAAACTTGAAAGACAGAATGGGGATGCTCTGCTCATCAAATGAAAAATTAAATTAAATTAATGTACTATAAATTAGAGTACTCATTAAACTTCCTATAGTTGTTTTTCCTATGTTATCTATTTCCCTCTGAATGTTATTTTATGCTGATTTGCTTCTTTTTCTACAATTTCAGATCACCTTTTAGAAATAGGGATCAAAGAATTATCAAAATGTTTGGGAATGAAGAGTGAAGGCGGTATATTTCTACATCAGCAGGAATGAGGACATTGGCTCAGGTTTTAAATTCCCAGCCTTTCCCAGCATTTCTTTCCACAATCAAGTTCCCATTCTGTGTCTGTAAGGCTTGAAATGCTAATGTTAGCTTGCTAAGCCTCACTCTAACATTGGCCACACCTGCTGACTGGGAGCATACCAGTCTTAAACACAGACCCTGGAGAGTGATGGAAGCAGTTCAGGAAAACAGTAGAAGGGGGATGCTCTTAATTTTCACTGTTTAGTTTCCAAATAAAAAAATTCCTGAGTTGTAAATCCAATTTCATCCCCTCCCTATGGAGAGATCTCATTACAATCACACTTCTAATGTCAATGCACCTGTCAGAGGAGACATGGACTTATGACCATCTATTGCCTTGGTATAGAGTACCCAAGAAGTAAAAGAAATAAAGTATAAATGAAGGGATTAGTATAGTACCTAGCTCATGACATCACAACTTTTGTTGGCCTAGCAGAACCAGACTGCTCTATCCACAGACTCCGAACATTCAAGTTGATTGTGTGCTGATCTAATGATGGATACTAATACCAAATATACGGGATTGTGCCTGAGCACTTCCTTTGGCTGTTCTTGTGGTTTAGTTCAAAAACTTGTTAGGCCATAAATGCCAGAGAATTAGTATTTCTCCATTTTTTCCTTGGAGAGTAGTCCACATTAAACCAAGACAGTTGTGAGAAGTTGACTAAATACCCTGATACTTCTCCATGGTGGGATAAATGAAAAAGATCCTCAGGACTGTATACTGGAAGTACCTAAGGCATTGCATCTTTCATGTTCACAACAATTAAACAGCACCTTTATTTTATCTTTCTTTTCCCTGTCTCATACCTTCACTTCCTTAAAGCTGTATTGACATCATCTCCTTAAGATATCAACATCCAAAGTTTGGAGTAAACAAAGACAGCATTACTTTTTTCTGGCTTATGCTATTCTTATTGCTTCAGAATCCAACCACTTCTAGAACTGTTAGCTCCTTTTAAATATTTCCAGGTAATTAGAGTTGTATGCTGTCCACTGGCTAAAAAGACACATGATAGAACACACGACATTGCTTTAGGTCTTCTTTGATGTTCTTTTAAAGATTCATTTCTCTGAGCTGCGAAGGTAGTGTAAATTGCAGTTGATTGTAGGTAACTCTGTTTTTGGCTTCCTGATACCTAGAACTGTGGTTTTAAGTTCAGGCCCAGACACATGTGGCATGTACTAACCAGTCTTTTATTATGTGTTGTTAAAAAAACTCCTCCCAGAACTTGACTATATTGTTCATTGATAACTGGGGTAGTGAATCACCTCAGTAAAGTGCTTGATTTGGAGCATAAGGAGCTGAGTTTAATCCCCAGAATCCATGTAAAATAGCAGGTGTGGTTGCACACACATGTAATCTAAGTACTGGGAGGCAGAAAAATTTGGATTTCTGAGGATTACTGGTTAGACAGTATAACCTACTTGGTGATCTCTAGGGTAACAAGAGACCCTGTTTCAAAAGCACCTAAGGAATGACACCCAAGATGGACCTTCACACATGCACACATGAAATATACATGTACACTCACATACACATGTGCGCTTACATCCTTCGTGATGTAGAAAGGATGCTGGATGCCTCAGCATCTCAGACTTCTCTGATGTTTTCCTACACTTTCTTTTTTTCTGTCATACCTATCATTCACTTTTACTCCTGCTTTATATGTGTATATTTTGTAACATTTCACAAGTCTTCGGTTATCTGACGCTATATAACTGCTACACTAGAGTTACTTTATTACCCAAGGCTTTCAAAAGGGATCTGGAGTAGAGAAAGGAAAGAGTCCATGGCATTTGAGTTCAAAGCCACCTAAGAATCATGAGGTTTAGGAAACTGTATTCTGTAATTCTTTATGATTTTCAAATATTATTCAGATGAGTTATTATGAGTTAGTGTCCTAAACACTAAATTTGAGGAGGTCCATGCTCCATTGGTGAATTTCCTTACATTTTATATATAAGAAAAACCCCAATATGAAAGTGTGTGTTTTTAAGACATTCTTTCTTTTCATTGAAAATAGATTTTTTTCATACAACATATTCTGATTATAGTTATCCCTCCAGACTCTTTACAGATCCCTCTCACCCCTCTTCTTAGCTGACATAAGCCACCATTCCTTAAGATTTTCCATACTTCTTATCTGGACGGGCCACCATTTACACAGGCTACATCTACAAAGCAGTTTTTCAATAACACTTTTTTTCCAGTAGTCAGGAGCCACGCAGGAACCAAGGGAATATTTGCAAGTAGCCCCTCATCTAGCATTTGTCTTATTAAATTGTATACCATGGTTAAATACCATCAGTGACTACTAGTTTCCTTCCCACTCATTTGCATACTTAACCTTTCCACCACTACACTGTCATTTATTCCAAGGCCACATCATTGCTGTTTTAGTTTGTCATTGTATGCCTAGAACGCAGAACAGATTGCATGCAGAAGTAAATCATAACATGTTGTTGAATTAATAACTGCACTTTTATGTCTTATTAAGTATAATGTTATTAAATCATAACATGTTGTTGAATTAATAACTGCACTTTTATGTCTTATTAAGTATAATATTATTAAATCATAACATGTTGTTGAATTAATAACTGCACTTTTATGTCTTATTAAGTATTATATAAATTGAAGTCAAATTTAAAATTTCAAAATTATAATATATTTCCTTACTTTTTGTTTTGCGATGGCTGGGGATGAATTAAAGACTCCAGAAGAGTTTGGCTACTTCTGTTGTGCAAATTTTTTGTTGGAGTTCTTCAGTTTTCTTCATTTTTCTTCAGTGTTCATTTTGGCAACAGACAGAAGCATTTCACCACAGTGTATTTCTGTAACAACATGGTACCAACATGACTCATAACCCACCAAAATTATGCTTTTTTTTATAAAGAAATGTATATACATTCATTTGCTTTACATTCTCCAACATCATATCTCTCAAATTCTCAAGCAACATATCTATCTGTATGGTCTTATTTGGATTATCCTGTCTATGGTGTTTCTCTCCCATTAGTACTTTGTCTGCACCTGTAGTGTACATTTTTCTACTCTATATGATCATTGCACTGTGAATCCACAATATATGATAGACCATGTTGGGGCAGGGAATATGACCTTTTTATATGAATTGCTGGAGTCTACCCAAATAACTGGACTGTATGTCTGACTGTCTATGTGTATATGTGTACATATATATGTGTATATATATATAGAAACACATTACACAAGACCACTAGGTCATACAATGATATCTTTCACACAAATACATAGTATGCTTTGAGTTTATATTTTACTAATATACCCCCACTCTCCTATTTTTCACTCTTGTTCAATTATGTTATCTCCTATTGTTCTCCCAGATGGTTAATAAATGCAATATGTCACAGAGATTTGAGGTCAGAAATCACAGGATTGGGTCAAGTGATGCAAAGATGCTTTTTGAGAAAATCCAATGTTCCATCATGATAAATTCCATGAAGAAACTAGGAATAAAAGAAATATATCTTAACATAAAAAGCTATATATGGCAAGCTTATAGCCAACATTACATAAACAGGGGCAGGAGGACACAGTAAAAAAAATCTCCAAGAATTTACACTTTCACCAGAACAAGACAAGACTGGCTACTTTCTCTATTCTTACTCAACAGAATACTTTAATCTTAGCTGGAGTGATAAGAAAAGAAACAGAAATAAAAGTGCTAGCAAAAGGAAAGGTGTGTGTGTGTGTGTGTGTGTGTGTGTGTGTGTGTGTGTGTGTGTGTGTTTGTGTACTCAAAGGCATGTATGCCCTTTTTGAGATTTTTTTAAAAATCTGATAAACACTTCTAACAAAGTAGCAGGGTATAAAATCAACTCAAAAAATCAATAGTCTTTCTGTACACAAAAAGGAAACATTTTTAAAAATAATAGAAAACTAACCTCATTCACTTTTGCAATACAAATCTCTTGGAGCAAGCCTAACAAACATGCAGTGGCGTTCTTGTCCTAGTTAGATTGGTTTTTTTTTAACTTGACACAAGCTAGAGTCATTGGGAAAAGGGACCATCAATTTATGAAATGCTCTAAGTAGAGTAACTTGTGGGCAATCCTTTGGGACATTTTCTTGTTGAATGATTGATGTGGAAGGGCTCAGTGCATTGTGGATGGTGACATATGTGGACTGATGGTCTTGGATTGAACCCAAAGCAAGTTGAACAAGCCTTGAGGAGTAAACCAGTAGGCAAAGTTATTCCATGACTTGTATGTCAGCTCCTGCCTCCAGTTTCCTGCCCTAAACTCCTTTGATGATGTACTATGATATAGAGGAGTAAATGAAATCAACTTTCTTCCCCTAGTTACTTTCAGTCATGGTATTTTATTATAGTAATAATAAAATAATAAAATAATAAAAAAGGATACTTGTACAATGAAAAATCTAAAAACACTAAAGAAAGTAGTAGAGAAACATTAGAAAATTGAAAAAGCTCTCTCACATAGTTATGTAACAGAAGAATTAATGTTATTAAAATGAGCATCTAACCAAAAGCAATCAACATATAGATTCAATTTAGTATGCATCAAAACTGTAAGTCTATTTTTCACAGAAATAAAACACAAAATCATAAAATTCACATGGAAGTACAAAAATCCCAAGATAGAAAGAAGCAATCCTAAGCAAAAAGTGTAATGTTGTAGGTATCACCATACCTGGTTTCTAATAATACTACAGAAAAAAATAGTATTGTACTGACCCAAAGATACATACAAAGATCAATGGTGATAGCATCCAAATATAAACCTATAGAGTTAAAATGACCCATTTTTGGATAAAAATGCTAAAAATAAACACTCTAGAAAAAATACAGTCTCTAAAGCTAATAGTACTGGGAGACCTAGTTATCCATCCATGTGGTAAAGCAAAGTGATGAAAGATCTATCTTTCCTCCTATACAAAAATCAACTCTAAATGTGCTAGAAGAAAAGCCGTAGACACACCTCCATGTATATAAGCTTAAGTAGGGACTTCCTGAATAGGATTCCAGTTACTCTGGAAATAGTGCCAACAAGCAATAGACTGGATCTCATGAGATTATAAAAGTTGTGTGAAGCAGCCTTCTAATTTGAAGAAAATCTTTGTTATCTATTTATACCTAACAGAGAAGTAAAGCCAGGATATATAAAGAACCAATAAAACAGTGGTATGCCTTAATATAGTCAATTCTTGTTATTTGCAAGACTTACGTTTTCTAAAAGTCATCACAAACACTAGTTTGGAAACATAGAACCATTCTCCATAGGGAACATGGGATTAGGGATCTGAAAATCACTAGTATCAAGATTTTAATCAACCAGTTGGCACATAATCTTGTTTTCCTTCAGTGGCTATTTCTGCAAGGTATTTGATCCATCATTTTGATTCATTTATACCAATGAGATGCAAGACCTACTCAATCTTGGAACTGGTCTCCATCTTAAAAGAAGAAAAAAAAAGCCTGAGAATTTGACCTTCAGCTAAACCCAAGCACCAAGAAGGACACCACGGCTTGTCCTTGGTCCGAGTTACTCCCAAGCTATTTCTACCAACAGTTAATCAAAGATTAGTCTGATTGTTTCAGATGTACTACCAGAGTTCATGATTGAATATGGTTTTGCTTCAGAGCACTCACCTGTTGGCTTAAAATAGTCATTCAATTAGGTGCTTGCCAGGATGATTGCCCCTGCCCCCTCCCCCCACCCTTACTTGCTTCCATTTTTCTACAAAACTGTATCCTGTTGAGAGTTCAGGACTGCTTCACCAAACTGTCCTGTGGGTTGGTGGTTTATAATAAAGATACCCTAATGTGATTGTATCAGAGTCAGCTCCTTGGTGGCCTCTTGGGGTTCTTGAATGCTTCTTGGCACAACAGCAACAACCAACAACATTGTACCTGGTGCCTGCATAAAGCTTATCTAAAACATATTTCTCTATGCAGCACATCTTGCTTAAAAACACCAACAGCCCAACCAACTGACCAACCGACTGACCAACTCCCTAAGGGCCCCACCGCTGCCCCCTCCCCCAGAGGTGGAAGGGCAACACCTCCCCCCCCCGGGGTCTTTGAACCTACTTGCCAAAACACAATAGTTAGGTACCAGGTAGTGTTTGCAACAGAAGTCAACAGGGGAATGTTGGTGGACTACATTTTGCTTTATGAAGAGTCCCCAGTTGACAATTCACCAATAAATGTGATATCTATTAGTGTGTCATCTGGTTTAATGTTGGTCAGAGTTGCATGCATGGAGATGAACTTATCAGGTGTCACAAAACTGTTCTTTGTTACTGTCACTATTGATAATTTGCTACCTTTCTAGTAACCCTGTGGAGAGTTTTTATAATAATCTGTGAATATGGCATGTGATTTCTACAGTATGCAAACATTCCAATTAGGGTATTTATCTGAGTTTTCTCCCATGGTGGTAGGATTAAAGGCATGCACCACCATCACCTTGTTGACTGTAACTCAAGAATTTAGAAAACAAGTGACTTATAGAGATCTACCTGTCTCTACTGGGATTACAGGCATGCTGAATGAAAGGCACTGCCCTGCTAAATTATTTTATTTTAGTTCCAAATCACTCTGACTCTTAGAGATTTAAAAGACACGTTTGAATTGTAGTATCCTTTAAATTTACATAAAACATGTTAAATTTCTTAACTGTATTTTTAATGCCAAACAACAAAACTCTGCTTTTTATTTAAGAAAAAAACCTCAAAACCTGATGTCCAAGATGGCATGGCCCATGTGGCAATCTACAGTCTAGCACTCTAACATGGAATTAAGATACATGGTTTAAGAAAATATGTTTTTATTTTCATGCCATTAAGGCAAGTGTGCCTTTGGTAATTTATCATTTGGAAATATTATTATTTTTTGTTTTTGTTTTTTCATGCCTGGTCAAAGAAAAGACATTTGTTAGTCTTTATAATTTAGTTTGGACTAAATGACCAGGCTCTCTGATGAACTATTGCTTTTTCTTATTCAGAAGGTCTCTCCTGTTTGAATCTAATCTTTATCATTTTTGATATTATCCACAGCATTTCTTCTCCCATGGAAACAAAGACAAAACCTCTTCCCCAATGGAACACCACCATTCTGAGGTCAACACATCTTTAAAAATATATAGAATGATTTAATTCAGCAGTTTTTTTTCTACTATCCAATGTCTCTCTGCAGCTGTCAATCCTTTATCATTAGCATTTAAAAATGTAAAGTTAATAAAACACACACACACACACAAACACACACACACACACACACCAGACAGCATTTCAGCACTTCAGTGTAGAGGGTGGCATTTCAAACTGACTTTACCAACTGAAATCACAGGAATGAGGAAAAACCACATTGTGGACTTGAAACTACAGAATTTACAAATTATGATAATCAGCTGTGTGTACATGAGCCATATCTGAGTTTTAGATTTAAGTAGTTCTTTACTTTGCTATGGGTCAGCACAGTACTGCCAAGTAAATAAGTAAGTAAATATTACAGACAGGTATGCAGGATAGTGTAGTGGCAGAAACTAAAAGCATCTGAGAGGAGGGTGCTTCAATTAAAAAAAAAAGAAGACTCCTTAACATTAGCTGTAAAGAAACCTTCAGAGCATTTTCTTAATTAGTGATTGATGGGGGAGAGTCCAGCTCATTGTAGATGGTGTCATTCCAGGGCTGGTGGCCTGGGTTGTATAAGAAAGCAGGCTAAGAAAACAACATGAAACAAGGCAGTAAGTAGCAGCCCCTCATGGCTTCTGTATCAAATCTTGCCTGGAGGTTCCAGCTCTGTTTGACTTCCCGCCTTGACTTCCTCCAGTAATGGACTGTGATATGGAAGTGTATGTCAGATAAATCCTTTCATCCTCAACTGACTTTTGGTCATGATGTTTCATCATAGCAATGGCAACCTTAACTAAGACATGGGTTAAGAAGAAACCAAAGATATCTTTGATATACATCATGAAAGATCCAAGAATTTTTAAAAGCTACTGTTTCCTGTCAGAGTAGAAAGACAAATTGCAGACTGCACATCTTTTCTTCTGCCTGGTGCTAGTCTTTCCTCAGCCACTTCAGGTGTGATCAAAGCAAGTTTCCTCAAAGCAATTCCAGAGTGACAGCCCATGCCCTCCATCACAGGACTGATCTAGATAGAGTACTCACTGAAGATTGTCCCAGTTCTTCCTTGTGTAATATTTTTGCCCTTATTTCACCACACACACACACCAGTTAACAGGGCCAAATAATGTATGCACATAGCAGAAATAATTCATTTTGAAAAATGTCTGACATTTTTGAGACATGTACAAAAAATTCACATTTTACCAATTCCTATTTCAATTAAAATTGTTTACAACTCTCTTAAAGCTGTTGCAAAGACTGTTTACTTCTCTACATTTTTAAATGATTAAATTTAACCTTGATTTATTTGAATTTTATGGTAACTAATTGGCTGGTAAACCTGTCAATTCAAAAGCACATTCTGTGTGGTAAAGATCCTTGGTAAGAACAGCATAATTTGCAATCAGTAAAATACTGTCTAAGTAAGACATCTTGGGAAGAGGGTCCTAAAAGGCCCTACATGCTTTGAATTAATACAAAATTGGCTAAAATACAAAGTAGAAGTAATTACTTCTTAGTCTTGTGACATCCCTTTCTTATATTTTAGAATATCTGAAAACAATTCACCTTGACATGGAAAAAATTTTATGCGTAACTGAGTCATGTAGCTGTGACATATAAAAAAAAAGACAATTTGACATATTTTACAAAAGCAAAGCTTTTGATCCAGTTCTGAACCTGTTACTAGTGTCTGTCTTAATAGGAGGTCATGATGCCAATTGACTTCAATGTGTGCATGTCTCAGCTTCAGTAAGGGGCTGCCTCTGGTACAGACTCAGGTTTCTTCTTGTACTAGCTGAACCATTTGATGTGATGGATTATTCCCTAGTTCATCGACTTATACAAAAAATGAAGACAAGATGTGTCTTTCTGGAAAATGTAGTAGTCTATGGGATAAAATGGAAGTAACCAATGACCCTTGGGAAATAGAAAAGGGTAAGTTAGCTCATGTTTTCAGTAGTATATATAATGTAGTCCACACAGCCTTTAATCGATGAATTTAGATCCCAAGCAAAGACGAAGGAGGAGGAGGAGGAGGAGGAAGAGGAGGAGGAGGAGGAGGAGGAGAAAGAAGAAGAAGAAGAAGAAGAGGAGGAGGAGGAGGAAGAGGAGGAGGAGGAGGAGGAGGAAGAAGAAGAAGAAGAAGAAGAAGAAGAAGAAGAAGAAGAAGAAGAAGAAGAAGAAGAAAGAAGTAAAGGAAGGAAGGAGAAAGAAAGAAAGAAAGAAAGAAAGAAAGAAAGAAAGAAAGAAAGAAAGAAAGAAAGAAAGAAAGAAAGAAAGAAAAAAAGAAAGAAAGAAAGAAAGAAAGAAAGAAAGAAAGAAAGAAAGAAAGAAAGAAAGAAAGAAAGAAAGAAAGAAAGAAAATGAGCGAGCAAGCAAACAAGCAAACAAGCCAGGGACATGTCAATCAGGAACAAAAAATTATAAGTCCCAGCTCAGCAGTGGTGATTTAAAAAAAAATAAGAAAAGAATAGAAAAAGAAAAAGTCACAGCTCACCAGCATTTTTATCATGTGAGGACATAGATATCTCTGTGGTTGTAGTATCTGTGTGTGAAGTTTCCATATCTCATAGATTCTCTGAAAATTTGAGTTTTCAATATTGGATACAAAGAACTTCATGCATTATATTTTGGAAGCACAAAAATTTCATTAGAATGACGACTCAGATATGAACATATAGGTTGTTATTAAAAATTTCAAAATTCTACCTTATATAAAACAGAACCAAGCTTCCCAACCAACTGTATATCCCACACAGTTACTGCCACACCATGCTTATCTTCCTTCTCCCACTGAAGGATAGACACACCTGAGAAGATGGGTTATAAGGGGTTTGGCCAGCACAGGTCTCTCTAAGCCTGAAATCTGATAATGTCTTCTGCATCAGGTACCTTTTACCCCATTGTCTATAGTTTGCAGAGATGCAAAATTCAGAATGGAAGATTTGATATATAATATCTGTGCTATGTGGAAAAAAAGTTTTGAAATCACAAAAGATGTCAAATCCATTGACTTGAAGTCTTCTAACAACCTGGAGGCTTTGGAGGGAAGAGAGAAAAAAAATGGCTTCACGTAATAAGCCTAACACACCATTTATGTTTTTCAACTGTTGTTTTCACAAAGATACAACTTTTCTAAACAAAATTACTATAGACCATCCTTCTCAAAATACATATTCAGCACCATACAGCAGCACTCACTTTACTCCCCAAAGTGGCTAAGTTAGCATTCTCAGATGCTGTGTTCCTCCGCTCACCTGTAAGCATTCACCGGCACAAGGTTCACGAAGGGTTCCACAGGTTTGGCAGTGTAAAAGGGTAACAGACAGCAAGCTGGCAGGGGCAGTTTTCTACACTCCTCCTCCAAGGATCTGTAAACAACATCACATTTGCTTCCCAGCTACTCTACTCATCTGCCCCTCCGTGATCTTCATCTCTGTGTACAATGAAATATTTATAACCAGAACTCAGCATCCTGTCCTCTTTCCTCTCTGATTGAAGGAGGTGTGCTATACTTTCATGGGAGAGAGCAACACAACAGAAACTCTAAACATTTCACTAAATGAAATTGGGGTGGGGTTGAAAATATAGTTCACTCAGATATGGATTTTCTCTCAGTCACAGTTTGGAAACTGTGGCATATGGGACCACATTGTTGTCATAATTATTTATGCACCTGCAGAGTAAAATCTCTCTGGGGAGACTTCTCGGAGCCCACAGCTCCGCACGCTGCACCTGGGTCACCTCAGATTCGCGCCGACAACTAGTCTTTGTTTTTGTTTTCATAAAACAATGAAGACCATTTTTTTTTAAAGGTATGCTCACCTTTTCTTACAGAATAACCCCCTGCTTGAGCATTTGTCCTCTTTACTCCTCTGGGACAGTGGAAGGATTGTGTTTTTCAAGGAGTGGGAACTGCACGTTCTCATGTAAACACTCCTTTTATCTGGCAGAACACTAATAATGGGTTAGCTTTGATTTTTGGAGTAACTATTCTTTATACATAGAATCAAAGTGAACAATCAGGTTTGAATAGACTTTTTTTTTTTTTCTGGTCTGGTGGAAAAGCACTAACGTTTTTGTGTACTATATGCCCCATGTTTCAGGTCCATTGAGATGAACTTGATTTTTTTTTTTAAACTTATCTGGCTACACTGTTCTGAATGTGGACTTCCTCAACATAACCCAATGTAATGGCTGCACTCACATATATAATTTTAAGAGAACTAAGTGATACATGAAAAATCATCTAGAGTGTCATACAATAAAAGATTTATAAAGTTATTTTAATTCTTAAGTATTTGAGGCTTAGTAATTTATCTGACAGAAAATGGAAATTGGTTCCCTCAAAACCTGATGTGATATCTCTGGAGCCTGAAGATTCTTTTATCACTTTTAATAGAAGAGCATGGATAACAGTTACCGTGACTTGGGCTTGGATACTTGAGACACTGGACAAAATGAGAGAATGGTGGTGTGGAAAGGCAGACAGAGGGACAGCTATGAAGAGCGGACAGACTGTCCCCCAGCAATGTTCATGATCGTCCTTCTGATCATGATCAGATGGGGTTCAACAGCAGATCCTGAGAGGTTTTAGATTAGAGGTTCTCAGTCTTCCTAAGACTGAAATCCTTTAACAGTTATTCACATTGCGGTGACCTCCAACCATAAATTTTTTTGTTTTCTACTTCATTACTGTCATTTTGGTAGTGTTATGAATTGTAATGTAAATATCCAATGCATGACCCCCAAAGAAGTCGAACCCCACAAGTTTTAGACTGGATTCGTGTGTGTGTGTGTGTGTGTGTGTGTGTGTGAAATTGTATCTGAGTACAAAAACCATCTCTCCCTCCCCTCTCTTACTATGACAAGCAACCGACCTAGATATTGGACATACCTGTGCCCAGAGAAAATCCAAACTTTGCTAAGCCACATTAGAGTCTCTCTGGCACTTTTGACACAATATTTGCACTGTGAACAAACAGCAGTTACCAGAAATTTTTTTATACAACGATATCGAGAAAAATAATCACTACCACAGCACAAAATTATTTTAATGTTTCTTATGAGTCTTCCAAGTTCATGGATCTCCTTTGGAACTCTAAATATTTACTAACATGTCTCAAAACATTACATGGCTGCTATGCTAACACAAAAATAATTCCACGCCTCAGTGTATACCTAGAAGATCTGAAAACAGGCTCATAATCCGTTGTATAGGGGTGTTCATAGTGCTACTATTCATAAAACATAAATGGTAGAAACAGCACAGATGTCCATTAAAAGATCAGTGGATGAATAAGATATGATATATTAATATAATGGAATATCATTCAGGCATAAAAGTGAATGAAGCATTTCAAACTTGCTATAAAGTGGTTAAAATTCAAAATAATTACACTAAAGATAGAAATGGTGATTCACATCTATTATCTCAAGGTCTCAGAGGCTGAGTCAGGAAGACACCAGCCTGGACTACACTGTGAGTGGACGAAAGAACAGTAAACTATTGCAGAAAGGTTGGGAAGATGCTCAGGAAAGGAGTATCTCTTAATGACAAAGCTCTTGTCCAGTATGCCTGAGGCTCTGAGTTTAGTTTCTAGCACAGAAAAAAAGAGCTTCAAGATATTCAAGAAGAAAGTTGAATGTGGTATGCAGTGGATGTTGTGGTGTTTAGAATGCAAATGGCTCAGAGGCTCAAATAATTGAATATATGGGCCCAGGTGGTGGACCTGTTTAGGAAGGACTAGGAGGTGTGACCTTGTTGGAGAAAGTGCATCAAGGAAGGAAGGTTTCAGAAGACTCACAGCATTTCTAGCATTCTTTTCTCTGCTTAGTGGACATGAATCACAGCATGAGCTCTCAGCAGTTCCTACATGCCTGTGCTCCACCAATATGCTCTGACCCTCTGAAACACTAAGCTCCAAATTAAATGCTTTCTTTAATAAGTTGCTTTGGTTGTGGTGTTACCAGAGCAAATAGATAAATAATCAAAACACAAAAACAGGGAAACATTATAGCCTTTCCCCTGGAATGTTGGAACATTTTTTTTAACTAGTAACATTTAGAAAAGTTTATTTCATCCGTTATCATTGCTTTCAGTAATAATACATGACCATCTTCAGAATCTCAAACTTAGGAAAACATCAATTGTATTTATTCAACATCAGATTTCAGAGTACATTAAAGTCATTTCCTAGTATCACCAATTGTGAACCACAGTTGCTCGTCCATACCATCTTTCTTTTTTTTTATTAGATATATTCTTTATTTACATTTTGGATGTTGTCCCCTTTCCTGATTCCCCCCCCCAAAAAAAACCCCATAAGCCATCTCCCCTCCCCCTGTTCCCCAATCAACCATCTCCCACCTCCCTGTCCTGGTATTCCCTGATACTGCGGCATTGAGCCTTTCCAGGACCAAGGGCCTTGCCTCCCTTTGATGTCCAACAAGGCCATCCTCTGCTGCCTATGTGTCTGGAGCCATGGGTAAGCCCATGTGTACTCTTTGGTTGATGGTTTTGTCCCTGGGAGCTCTGGGAGTACTGGGTGGCTCAATATGGCACTGCAAACCACTTCAGCTCCTTGGGTCATATCGTCTTTGTTATGTAATGAGCTTTGCTTGTAATGACCTTCATGTAACTTCCTAATTGTCAGCAGTTTGTGTCAAATAAGTAAGAATTCATCACTTGTTTGGTTTGTTTTCAAATGCACATTTCATCAGTCCATTATCCAACAAGAAGCATGTTACTTCCATTCACAGTTATTTCTCCTCTTAATGATTGGTTGTGTTTAAAGAGATCATTTGGGTACATGAGATTTCTTGATGTCAGAATAGCTTTAATGTATTGATAATTTGAATTTTTCCAGATTCATCATCTATTAATTTCTAGTTTTTCTGTTTTTTAATGAATAGCTCTAAGGGAGAAGAGACCATAGGTTTTTATATTAAATGAGTTTGAGATAGAACTTTCTGTGGCATTTGAATGGCCTTGTGTCTTCAGCTTCATTGGCCTCACACTACAAGCACTTCTATCCCTCATTGTGTAAGAAAGAAGACAGAAATCCTCTAAAATATTACATTTAGCATAACTTTCTAAAATTTGACAGTAGTCCTTAGAGATAGATGTCAGTGATGAAACTTAAACCTGTCTAAATTACAAATTTATTTTGTAACCAGTCAACTTTTCCTGAGTTGTCATTACACAAGTGAAATAAGTAAATTGTGAGTCTTTTATTAATTTGTAATTTAGATTATAGTATTTTATTGTTACAATTTGTTTGTAACACACAAGAAACCAGAATATAAGAGCTGTATTTTACCACGCAAAGGATTTAGTATTTGGCTACCATGGAGGTACAATAGCATTGCTTGTATTTTGGGGATAGAGATTTTCTTGCATTAGGTTCAGCTGATCTAGGATTGATTTAGTAATGTGACCTTAGTCAACTACTGTCAGTCAACTAGAGGACTCATCCATGGTGACACAAATAAGGAAGATAATTTCTGGGTATATACTTGAATCTAAGTACGGATATGATAGAGATACCTACATATTCAAATTTATTGTGACAGTATTTACAGGATCCAAATTATGAAATCACTCTGGGTAATTATCATTTTTTTGACGTACATATACAATGGAGTTTTATTCAACCATAAAGAAAAAAAAAAAAGTATGTCATTTGTAGGATGGAACTGGAACTTAAGATGATCATGTGAAGTCAAATAAGCCAGGCATAGAAAGATAAATACTGCTGCTTTTCTCCCATATGGTGTGTGTGTGTGTGTGTGTGTGTGTGTGTGTGTGTGTGTGCATGTGTGTGTGTGTGTGTGTGTATGTGTGTGTGTATGTGTGCATGTGAGAAATAGAGAGACAGAGAAACAGAGAGAGAGAGAGAGAGAGAGAGGGAGGGAGAGAGAGAGAGAGAGAGAGAAACAGAGAGAAACAGAGAGAGACAGAGACAGAGGGAGGGAATATTTGGGAACAGGAAGGGGAACAGCTGGAGTAGGAAGGGGAGGCAAGAGAAAATAATGTAGAGGACATGACGCAGTAAATGATGTACACATAGAAAAGTGTTGTAACGAATACCACTATTTTATGCAGTGAATATATATAAAAAGTAACAATTGAAAAACCATGTAATATGTGAAAATAGAAGGCAGGATACTAAAAGAGATTAATGGGGATTAAAAAGGAGAATAGACAATGATGTCCCATTGACCAAGTCGCAATGACTAAACCCAGAGTCAGAGGGAAAGACCTGTAAAATACTTGATCTACAGCTTGGTTAAAGTGACAGAGCAAGGGCTGGGTAATTTTTGAAAGTCTCTTTCTTTATCTTTTTTTGTTTGTTTGTTTGTTTTTTGTTTTTTTGAGACAGGGTTTCTCTGTATAACCCTGGCTGTCCTGGAACTCACTCTGTAAACCAGACTGGCCTGAAAGTCTATTTCATTGTATAGATTTACCATTGATTTTTCTGAACTGATAGATTCACTACAACTACCTTACAGTTTTGACCAATATTTTCCTACATCTCAGAGGCAAACATTGATGAGTCATCTATACCATCAATATTTAGAATAAAAATGTGTCTTATTGTTATCTTCCATCACATTTTGTCTGTATAAAACTAGCCCTAACAGGTCTCTAATTATTTTCCCTGCTTTAATCTTACCCCAAAAGAGGATTTCTGCCACACCCAGGAACACTTTTAACATATCAATTATATTATATGTGTTTAAATCACAAAACTCTCCAATGTCTTCCCCATCATATTTATAATAAAACATTGAGTCATTAGAATTGGTCCAATAAATCATCTAGAATCTGGTTTCTAGCTCGTCTTTTATATTATCATCCTCCCTGACTCTGCTACAGAACAAGCACCTTCAGTTTCATTTGACCATTCCTGACTTTAGGACATTTTTGCATGATACCTCTGTAGCATGGATTACTATTGACCCTGTTGATCATAACATCTATCTTAGTTACTTTTTAGTTCTGTTATTAACAGCACTGTAAAGGCAACATATCAAAGTAAGCATTTAATTTAGGACTTATAATTTCAGATGATTAGGGTCCATGATAGAGTGAGTCAAAGGCATGGCAGCAGGAACAGGTGAGGGCTCACATCTTATACAAAAGCACTAGGAGAGAGAGCAACACTGGCAAAAGAACAAGTCCTTTGGAACCACAAAATCTTAGGGTTAGGGTGATGGAAAGCCATAACCTTTGTCAGTATATCCTAAGAAAAGTCTCTAACCCAGTTGCTAACTGCCTGTGGTGGGACTACATAGTCCACATTGCTCTCAACACCATTGTCTTCCTATACTAGGATGGCCTATTAAGTTCCACTTACAATGTTAAAGTGCCTTCCCAGTCAAAAGTCACAAAGTCTTCCATACTCCTCTAACAGCATGGTCAAGCCTATTATGGTACTCTCCCACTTCCTGGTAGCAACTTCTATATTAGAGGCTTTTCTATTGGTGTGATTAAACACCATGACCACGACAATTTTTAGAAGAAAAAGTTTATCTGCGACTTATGGTTTCAGAGTGTTATTGTACGTGATCATCACGGAAGGAAGCAGAGCAGCAGGCATACAAAAGGAGTGCTGGAGCAGTATCTGAGGGTTCATATCTTGAGATACTACAGTGGGACAGTGAAAAAGAGAGTCTGGAATGTCATGACTCTTTTAAAACACCAAAGCATTCCCCAGATACACAACCCCCCATGTCTGAACCCAGTCATGCATCCAAATCCTTCTCAAATAGTTCAACCAACTAAGAACCAGGTATTCAAATATATGAGCCTATAGGAACAACTTTCATTCAAACAGTGTCTTGCTATGGGATGCTTCAAATGATTGTTATATTTAATGTGAAGAGACAAAGATTTTTTAGTCAAAGTATATAGGGGTTAATATATTATAGACACATAATGGATGACTTTATTTATAAAATAAGCTGTCCTTTTGATTTTCTGGTGCTAATATATTTTTATTTTTTTAACCACCATAATATTATGAATTATTTTCTCAGAACAGTACTTAGTTTGTATGTAGTCTCATCTTCTACCTTCATGTTTCTTTTGGTTTATGTGTCCCATTTGCTATCCCATTGATTACTTCTTCACACTATATTTGCACTGATGTTTAAATAAAAAGTCAAGGGACTATAGAGGTGGTGAGGAGATCTGCTGCTCTTCCAGAGGACCTGAGTTCAGTTTCCAGGACCCACATCAGGTGGCCCACAACTGTCTGTATTTCTTGCTCAAGGGAGAATTGCTACCTGCTTCTGGACTTTGCCAGAATATGCACACACACATGCACATACACACACACACAAAGATAAACCTTGAACATTTAAAAAAAAGTTCACTAAAATGTTTTTACAATCAAGTTCATAGTTTCAAATAAAACAAAACAAAAATAACTAGACCCCTGATTACATTTGGAAAGAACAAAAGCATAAGGGTTTTCTCATGCACTTAACTGTATCCAAATTTGACTATCAACTACATGTGTAAAACATTAAAGGTATGCCCCAGGCAGTAGTGGCACATGCTTTTAATCCCAGCACTTGGGAGGCAGAGGCAGGTGGACTTCTGAGTTTGAGGCTAGCCTGGTCTACAGAGTAAGTTCCAGGACAGTCAGGGCCACACAGAGAAACCCTGTCTTGAAAAACCAAAAAAAAAAAAAAAAAAAAAAGGATATTCTTTGTGGTGTGTTTAAGCCAGTAGAGCCATCAAAGACAACCCCCAAAACATGTGAGGATATAGCCAACATTAATTCAAGCACTGATTTCTGATGCCTGTAAGATACCAGGCAGCATCAGAAAATTCCCTCAGCTGACATGTAGACACATAAGGAAATCATATTCCTCTAGTTTAAAAGCCTGTGGTTGAGTTGTCAAACAGTGGTAGTAAACTGAGGATGGCTTTCATGATAGCAATGAAGGTTGCCTATAGTGCCTGTCACTTATTGCCTAAGGTCATCAAGGAGGAGGAACGTAAATGAGAATGAATTCCGCTGGTGGGATTGCAAGCTGGTACAACCACTCTGGAAAGCAGTCTGATGGTTCCTCAGAAAACTGGGCATGACACTCCCGGAGGATTCGGCTATACCACTCCTGGGCATATACCCAGAGGCTTTCCCTGCATGCAATAAGGACACATGCTCCACTATGTTCATAGCAGCCTTATTTATAATAGCCAGAAGCTGGAAAGAACCCAGAGGTCCCTCAACGGAGGAATGGATTCAGAAGATGTGGTATATTTACACAATGGAATACTACTCTGCAATTAAAAACAATGAATTCACGAAATTCCTAGGCAAATGGTTAGAACTTGAAAATATCATCCTTAGTGAGGTAACCCAATCACAAAAGAACACACATGGTATGCAGTCACTGATAAGGGGATATTAACCCAGAATCTCGGAATACCCTAGACACAATTTGCATATCAATAGATTTCTAAGAAGATGGAAGGAGAGACCCCTGGTCCTGGAAAGACTGGATGTAGGGGAATGCCAAGACAGAGAAGCGAGAGGGGGTTGAATGGGGAAAAGAGGGAGGGAAGGGGGCTTATGGGACTTTCGGGGAGGGAGGAAATAGGAAAGCGGAAATGATTTTGAATGTAAATAAAAAAAAAACTTTGAAAATAAAAAAAAGAGAGAGAGAATGAATTCCATTCACTTTTATTTCCAATCTGTTACATTTACCAGCAAACGAACCCCTAAAGTGATACAATACACACCATGCAAAAAGTGCCTACATTTCTACAATCTTCACTCATCCTTCGTCTTCCATTTATGTCACCTCCCTTGCTACTACGAGTGACTTCTCTACAACAGCATTCTGCAAAAGGCAAAGAAATAAGATCTTTTGGTTTCAATTGAAATTTGAGACTCCTTTAGTAGGTTTCTATAATTGAACACTGGAGGGAAAACATTATTTTGTTTTATAAACACAGATATCACACTTGAAACTGAGCTGGTGATCTCTGTGTCAGGATAGCAGAGGAAATACCAATGGGAGACTAAGGAAAAAAGAGACAGGAGGGTTTTTAGAGAATTTTCAGCTTGTTAAGTTCATGCTAGCTTCCCTATATTACTAAGTATCACCGCAAGTTCAAGGAAATCCCTCTGGAGATGATTTAATTCTCTTAGAAAGAGCAATAGTAATCTAGCTTTATATATGATTTGTAAAAAAGAAATGTAAATACCCAAGATACCATCCATCTGTACATATATACAGATGCTTTATATCTCCAGGGAAGTGAAGTTTCAAATAAATGCTAAATTACATTCTTCTAAATGTAGTTCTGAATGCAGACATGTTAAATAATTAGTTATACATAAGACTTCAGGTTTAAAACAATTATTAATGTATCCAATGACCTAAAATGTGGTAGCATACAAATTAAAATAAGCAAGGACAATGAATACTTTATTGAATAAGAAGCAACACCATTTGTTTTGATTCTCTTCAACTGTTTAAACTAAATGGCAGATTTTATCAGAGAACTTGCCATAATAAAAGGAAACATCCGTTGTCACATAATCAAATTGGACAGTGATGGTACTTCTCTTATAGAGATCTCCTTTTTAACAATATCCCAGTATAGAATAAAAACTCAGTGTGAAATCTGCCTGGGCAGGGTGTTGTACTGGAAAGGCAGAGGCAAGTGGCTCTTTGTGAAAGTGAGGCCAGCCTGGCTTACATAGAGAGTATGAGGCCATCTGGGACTACATAATGAGACTCTCTCCAAAAAGATAAAACCTGTCCTTTCAAAATACATCCATTCTATTCCACATACTTTCAACCAAAAGATAAATATGTGCTTATCTGAGAATTCTTCAGACACTAAAGGTCTCTGGTAAACATACCTGGCAATAGTCTGGAGGGAATGAGAAGCTGTAAATGTGGGTTCTCACAGTCTGTGGGAATCCTTAAAAGAAATACACCACATGCATCCTAAAATCACAGGTGTCAGACACCACTTTACCTCCAAGCAATTGATTTTTGCTTTTGCTGAATCTTGATTAGTGAGTATAAGTTATTATCTGCTGACTTTCCTTACTAATCTTTGATCTATTTTGTAAAACCTAAGTTTTCAGCAATGAAAAAATTAAGAAATGTTTGAGAGCCAAAATAAAGCACAGGAAGGGGGAGGCTTCTGTGCTATGCTATATACAGCGAGCTAAAGCCTCACTAGTCCAGTGGACACTAAGATTTGATAAAAAGCTCAAATGGACACTACCAAGGACCTAGGGTTTTCTTCATTAACAAGTATTTGGGGAAACATATCTCCTTAATGAACTCAAAATACTATAAACTAAATGGCAATATTCACAAAGAAATCCAAGAATATGAATAACAACACTCAAAAGATATCAATGATTGAAAGGAGAAAATGAATTTTACATTTACCAGCAAACGAAGTGTAATAATTTTAACATGCTTCTGTCACATATTTGCACGGCTGTCATGTGTAGTGCATGTCAAGTTGGATTACATCTGTAGCAGCACTTCACAGTAGCCGTGTGTGGAGGCTATTCTTGGTTGTCAACTTGACTACATCTGGAATTAACTAAAACACAGTGACTGGGTACACCTGTGAGGCACATTTTCTAGTTAAATCATTTGAAGTGGGAAGATACTATTTTATTTTTACTTTATTACATTTTGAAGATTTTTAATTTTTTATTTTTTCTCACCTTCTAAGAAAGACTGAAGCAGCCACACTTTGGTCTTCCTTCATTTTGAGCTTCATATGGTCTGTGAGTTGTATTGTGAGTATTCTAAACTTTTGGGCCAATATCCACTTATCAATGAGTACATACCATGTGTTCTTCTGTTATATATCATATCTTGACTGCAGTTCCCCGTCCTCCTCACCTCTCCATCACCCACTTCCTAGTTTCCCTTCAGGAAAGGGCATGGCCTCCCATGGATATCAACCAAAAACAGGTGAGGGTGGGGGTTAAGGGGGATGGAGGTCCTTGCTTAGAAGGCGGTGTCGTTCTGCATGGACTTCCCAGGTACCTGTTGAGGAAGGTTGACTGAGATGAGGTTGAGTTCCTTCCCTGGTGGCTGGAAATGCTGAGGCCTGCTCCATGCTTTTAAGCAGTGGGTTTTAATAAGAAGAGACAGTTCATAGTTTTAATATTTTATTATAAAAGAGTAGAAAGAAAAAAGAAGATAGAGAAATACAAAGAGAGAGAGAAGATAGAGAGACGAGGGATGGCCATGACCACGTGGAAAGGGGGGAAAGAATAGAGAGAGAGAGGAAATAGAGAGAGAGAGAGGCAAGAGAGGGCAGAAAGAGATAAGAGGCCAGAGAGGGCAAGGAGAGGCAAGAAGCCTTCTTTTATAGTAGGCTGGGTTAACTGGCAACAGCCAGATAACCAAGGAGCAGGGAAAGCCTGGCTGTAGCCAGGTGACTGTAGGGGGTGGAGTCCAGCCAGAATGTCAGGGGCCTGGGACGTGGTCATACGTGACTGATGGCCACAGGATTGTGGAGTTGAGGGGTCAGCCGTCTGGGAGCATAGCTCACGGGTTTGGTCCCTTGTACAATGTTCTACTGGGTCTCTGGAGTAACCTTGCTCAACCAGGCTACAGACTGCCTCACACCACAGTCCCACAATTTGTTAGTAGTACAAAGGTTGACATTAGCTAGTTAATTTTTGTTTAAGCTTTTAAATATTTCTGTTTTAGAGCAGATACTTTGCAATGGAGATGAATTATATTACTAGCAACTGACATTAATTTTTGTCTATTGTTTTGCCTAGAGAAACTTTGTAGTCACTAAAATATGCCAGAGTAAAATTCATAAGTTTTAGGTAAACATCCAATACAAATAACAAAACATGTTTAGGTATATTCTGTAACATGAATAATAAAGCAATATGGGACATTTAAAAAGAGAATATAAAATATCAAAAATGAATGGGACAACTTTATAATAAGAATGTTAATTAATCTTTAGAAAACTCATCTGAATTGAAAATTGATATGTAAAGATTTTTCTCTAGGGCCAACCGTATTCATTAAAATGATCTGTATGTTTATTAGGTTGAATAGAAGGTACAGTCATCAGAATGAATGCTAATAAACCATATAACCTCTAGACAAAATTAATGCTGTCCACAAAGTACAAAAAGTATGAATTAAAGTTGTTTTATGTTTATTTTCAAACTGTTTATGCACATTAACATCAATAAAGCATTTTAAACATTAAGGTTGCTACCAAATTATCTGCTCAAACAGTAATACTTGGTATGTGTACTGCTTAGCAGAGATTTTTATTTTCATTCCCTTAGATTATAACACCAATAATGTATAACTAATATATGTAAAATGTTCTACAATTTAAAAACTCTGATTATAAATTAACATTTTCACTATCAAAAAGTTGAAAAGAAAATAAAGCAACAATGAAAATCAAAGCAGACAATACCATCAGAACCCCATAACAAAATTTCTGGCATTGCAGTCTACATCCTTGGAGGATCAAAGTGATGCAGTCACCTAGGTTCTCCTGAGAACTAGAGTCTACATACACAGTTGATAATCGTACTTGATATACTATACCCACCTACTCCCATCTCCTACACTGTAATTTATGCGGAGGTCACAGAGAGTTCAAGGTTATTCTTATAGGAGTCTGTATCTTCTCTCTTATCCTGCTGTCTGATTATATCCTAACATCTGCTTCTGATTATATCCTAACACTTATATCCAGAACAAAACTCTCTGGGTAACAAATAAAATAAAATGCTCTAGGTATGCTATGTTCCAGTTGCTTAAAGGTTTATGAAGTCCTTACTTAAGAAAACACGATTCTTGTGTAGAGGTATCAATCACCATATGTTCTTTTTTCTTCTTTTTATTAGATATTTTCTTTATTTACATTTCCTCATTTCCCCTCTGAAAACCCCCTATCCCATCCCACCTCCCCCTGCTCACTAACACACTCACTCCAGCTTCCCTGTCCTGGCATTCCCCTATACTGGAGCAAGGAGCCTTCACAGGACCAAGGGCCTCTCTTCCCATTGATGTCCAACAAGGCTAGCCTCTGCTACATATGCAACTGGAACCATGGATCCTCTCATCTGTACTCTTTGGTTGGTTCACCATGCATTCTTATTAATGACCCTGGATTAGCGGAATAATCTGGAAGAAATATCATTTATCTCCCACAATTCTATCTTTTGCTTGTGTTTTACTGGACTCTTGGACCTTCATTTAATTTCCTAGAACAGTATTGAATGAGAATTTACCAAGAGCTTAAATGAGCAGACACTGATTGGTAGGGACTGGAGAGTAAATTGTTAGCGACTCAGACATGGCTCTTTTAGCCTCACAGAAATAAGTGTAGCATGGCAGATAATTCGATATTAATTAAACAATTAAGGACATTGCTCATTTTGATGGGTGAGTGTTATAAAGGCAATAAATGTTTATGCTGACATTGTAAATGTATATACTATATATAATTAACAAGGAAACATTACATATATTAAGATGTACAAATTGTTTTGACATGCATATATCCTAGGAAGTATTCATGAGAATGAGGCAGACTGTGTATTGTTTGCCTTACATGGTTACTACCTCTGTTTGGGGGATTTTGCTGTTGTTTGTTCATTTGGTTTCTCTGTTTGTTCATTTTGTCCTGACTGCCTATTTGAGAGACTAGCATCTTGCCAGGTCTGACCTTTAGATGTGAATTACAGTAGTATGCAACGAGGCCGCTGATCTGAACCAACAATTCAAACATGGCTTTAACAAACACGCTTTAAATGTGTCCCTATTGCAGAGTGATTCACACTGAAATGTTTCTGCTTTATTTTTCTGAACAAAATGGAGATCTTTCCAGAAATCACCATTGGGGAAAAAAAAGGATAAACATTAGGAAGATTCTATGGGTTTTCCTGCTGTAATAGATGCTCATCTTTCTAACTCTACTCCAGTGAAGTAGGTGTGAGATATTTAAAAAAGAAAGCTGGAAAGTTAAAGTTCATAGTAGTCTTCTGCCGTAAGGAGGATGAAAACCAGAAGAAAGTTTTGGATCCACATTGTTCAGAAGCTCAACTTCTAGCATTAACAAGTGTAGATGAGAGGAAAGGGTACATTACACAGGATGGTCTCCCTGGAAGAGGAAAAGGTATTTGGGAGTAGAGAGTGAGTAACTGGATAGAACATACAGAGAGAAATGAGAGGGTTGTCAGATAGGTGAACATTTAGGATTATTGTATTTTCATTATGAATGCCCTTCTTCGTTGTTTTTAAATGACCTTCTTCACCTTTGTTAATATTTGTTTTGCTCAAAAATATAGCACCCTAATTTTCTTTTGTTTATGTTGGCACACATAGTCTATTGTCAACATTCAATTTACTCTTGTTTGTATAAAGGGGGTCTCATTTCAAATGGGCAACATATGGATATTGGTATTTTTTTCCAATCTGATACCTCTGCCTTTTAATAAGGTATTTAATTTGTTTCCATTTAATGTGATTATTGATAATGCTACTTTAATAAGTACCATTTGCTAGCTTTTTCTTTTCATTGTTTTTATAAAGGCTATTTTTGTTTTGCATCAAAATAGTTTTTATTTTACTTTCAATTTTGTAATATGTATTTGGATACAGAATATTAGAATGATAAATTTTTGTTTCAGTATTTGAAAGACTCTATTTTTCGTATTAACAGTGTGATAAGAGGTAAATTATTTTTAAATTATTAACAGTGATAAGAGGTAAATTATTTTTATTTTTCTGTATGCAATTTTTTCTTCTTGTAATCTTCTTTATAGATTTTCTCATTCTTATTTTTCTGATTTATCCTGATGTAATTTTTATTCCAGTTATTATTCTTGGGATTATTAGTGCAAAATACAGAGCAGGCTTGGGTGTGGGGAACAGATGAAATCTCCAGGGAATGTATTGCTAGCATTAGGACTGTCATTTCAAAAAATGCAACATCTCAAACCAATAGAAATTGCGAAGCCTTCTGTGGGTGAGGTTCGAAGAGATGGTAAAGCCTTTGTTAGGTGCCAGTATGAATGCTGACAGTGTATGTTGAAATTAGGAACCATAGCTTACCATTGCTAGGGGGACCTCCAACTGAGATTAATCAACTTACTCTTTGTTTGGCTGCATACCAGGCACCTACCTCTTTATTTAGCTCTGTACAACAAACCCACTTCCTCAATGAAGAAGTATAAAATGAACAGACTGACTTTGCCCATTGTTGTTTTAGGTGCCACTTATCAGGTGGGCCATCAGATCCCAGCTTTTCTGTACCTCTGTCTGTGTCTGTATGTTTGTCCTTCTTTCATAAATTCACTGCCCTTGCTAGACCAATCCCTGGAGATATGCTGAGTGTGGCACTTGGGAATCCTCTGAGTAGGAAATGCCAGGGAGGACACAAAAATAAAAGTGGGCTATTTCTTGAGAGTGCCTCTGATAACCATAAACGAATTTTAAGTTGGCTTCCAAATCTGGTGTTCTGTGAATACTTTTCAATGAGTCTTCTGCATCTTGAAACCCTCATGGTCTTAATCGCTGCAAAAATTATATAGATCTTTATATCCGAACTCTTAATTTTTAAAAATCATTGTTTGTAAATATTTTAAGTTCTCTTTGGCTATGCATTTTAAACTAGAGTTCTGCTCCACATTTTATATTTTAAGGATAAAATAGTTATTAACAATTCTGGTACAAAACAATTTCTAAACAGACTCTACTGGTAAAAAGTTAAAAATCAGTTTGTGTTGGGAAAACGTTGCTACTACTGAATTTTATAAGTAAACACCTCAATTAAGCACTAATAGCCCCATAGGGATTAGGTGACTCTGGGAAGAGAGCAGGGTTTTACAGCAATTGAAGGATTAAAGGAGCAGGGCAGCAACACAAAGGCTCTTAATGCCAGACACTTACTTGAGGTACAGGGTAAACCGAAGACAAATTGAGATTATTGAGAAATTATGTGAAGGGCATCTGTGGGGCTTAGAAAAAAGGTTCTAACTTCTAAAGTAAACAACAGAATTAATAATCCTACCATCAGTCACCTTCCTTCAAAGCTACATGACTTATTCTTCCCAACAGAGAAGAGAGCAGCTTTCTACTCTGGGTCTAGAGAGAAACATTTTTTGCTTTTTATCCTCTGCACTATTGTTTTCCCCTTGAGGACATGCCTGGTCTATCGTTGGAAAATGAGAGACAAAGGGAGCAAATGTAGGTTATTCCAGTGTTCCCATCTGAGGCTAGCCTAAGTAACCAAATGCCAGCCAAGGGCGGACAGATGAGTGAACTCAGCCAGGTCAAGACATTAAGAGCTGGCCACCAAAATTTATATCTTAATCACAATCCACAAGAAATAAATGCTTCCAACAAGAAGTCACTGAGATTTTAACGTTGTCATGAAACATTATCATAGCATCAGGAAAGTGATATGTTGTCCACCTGACTAAATGATTGAAAAATAAAATGTTCAATACAGACGGTTTCTGGGGCTCCATATAGGGCAGCCTTCTTCAATTGAAACACATAAAATCTTGGGCCTAGTGTGTTGAAATATCTTCCCTGCCAGCTTAGATCATTTTTTGTCACAGATTATACTCCTAAACCCTGCCCCACAATTGGCCTCTAGACAACTTTATCTCATCATCATCATCATCATCATCATCATCATCATCATCATTATTATTATTATTATTATTATTGAAATGTCTTGGGCAACCATAGTTGTCACAGTTAGTTTTAATTGTCAACTTGACACAATCTAGACTCACCTGAACAGAGAGTCTCAACAAGGTATTATCTCCTTCAGACTGTTCTGTGGGCACATCTGTAGGGAATTATCTTCATTTTATTAATGACATGAGAAAAATGCCCACTATAGGTGGGACCATCCCCTGAACTTGGAATTCTAAACTAGATTACAGAAGACAGATGAGGGTGGAGAATGCACTTAGTGTGCATGCATTCACTCTTTCTCTGTTCTTAACTATAAACATGACCAGCTGTTTCAAGTTCCTGATGCCTTGACTTTCGGATTGTGCTCTTAAACTCTGAGCTGAAATAAGCTCGCTCTCTCTCTCTCTCTCTCTCTCTCTCTCTCTCTCTCTCTCTCTCTCTCTCTCTCTCTCTCTGTTTTTCAAGACAGGGTTTCTCTGTGTAGCCCTGGCTGGAACTCACTCTGTAGACCAGGCTGGCCTCAAACTCAGAAATCTGCCTGCCTCTGCCTCCCAAATGCTGGGATTAAAGGCATGAACCACCATTGCCTGGATTCTATCTCTCATAAATTACCTCTGTCAGGGTGTTTTGCCACAGCAGCTGGAAATAAAACTAAGGCAGAAATTGGTACTATTGTGATACACTTATGTATTTCTTATGCCGCTTGAATTGTTTTGAGGCTGGAATGTGGAAGTGTTGTATATATTGCCATGAAATACTATGTTTGAAGCAAAGCTTAATGGTTTGCTCTAGTGACAGCCATAAGAAATGTGTATGATGAAGGCCCAGCTAATAAGGCTTCAGAGGGTAACAAGTACTCTATCAGTAACTGGACTAGGGGCTACTAATGTGAAACTTTGTACAAGAATCTAGCTGCATTCTGTGTATGTCCTGAGAACTTGAGTGAGATTAACTTTGGAAGAAATGTACTGATTTGTAACTTTGAAAGAGGTGTACTGACTTGTTTGGCTGGAGACATTTCAAGGCCAGGCAGTATTCAAAGTGGTGCTGAAGAGGCAGATGTAACTGGTAAAATGATCAGTCCTGTAGTAGAGAACTCATGTGTCTATGTGACAGTAGAGGGTTGTCTTAAGAAGAAGACCCCGCCCATTACAGGCAACATCTTGTTATTATCTCAATTCATTTAAAGGAAGAAAGCCTAAGGTGAAACGATTCCCGGATTCTTGAAAACAACTGCCTTGGAAAGTATTTCCTGAGGGTCAACATACAGAAGTGAATATAGCTGTGATCTAGGAGAACTTGGTTAGGTCTCCAGTTAGCCAAGATTTGTGGTCTTATAAGTTTTGTCCATGAGGAACTCAAGATTGATGGGTTCATGGAGAGCATCTAAGACCAGTAACTGTGTACCAAAATTTGAATTCTTATAGAGAAGTCCTGAGTGACCACTGCAATGGAAAAGCCAGAATATTGAAGATGCCAGGGTCATGGGACCCAGGTATGGAGTGGTCTTGCAATATACAAGAAAAAAAGCCAATTCCACTTACATGTTATCCCTATAGTACCTGTAGGAATTTGAGCATGTCTATCATGGTTAACAATAAGATTTTTGAATTAATTTCTTAGAGAAATTATCTACAGTCTTCACTCTACTGAATAATCATGGCATGAGTTGGGCAAATTGCTTAACATCTCTTATTCTCAAAGTTTTCACCTATCATGAGGATTAGTACTACATGAGGGTCTTCAGAGTCATGATACGGGAACTAGTTGAGACTTAAGGGGCTTTAAACAAAATCCATTCTTCACCAATTTCTATTAGTAACAATAAATGAAATCTCAGTGATCAAGCAGAGAAAAACACCCTCCCTCTTTTCTTTTCTCAATTCAGGACTTTGCAAAGCACTGACATTGCCAAGTTGTTACTCAGGGTTCCTGTATTTTGTTTTCACTTTAAATTCTACCTTAGAATGGTGTAGAGAGAAGTTGAAGACCAGCAATGTTCCCTACCACATGTACAACTTCTTAAAGCATAAGGTATGGAAAGCTGAATAATGCAATGTATTATCTGTTCTCTATCACTCAAAGACAGTCAGTGCCATAGAGTTGACCTTCTTAGGAAAGATTATAATAAGGATCCTCCCCCACCCACATGCTACTGTGAATCTGTTCTCAGCAAGGGAACCAGCAGACAGATGGCACAATAAATGTTAGGTGCCAAGTGTACACTATTTCTTTCATGGAAAAGCCAAATAAAAACGGAAGGAAAATCATCTTACTCTTATTATTGCCTCTATAGCAAAGGTTACTATTGAAACTCCGGCAGATCCATTCACAAATAAAAACAAAAGTGGTGTTGTTCTATCAAGTCAGTCGAAAGAAGTAGATTTTAATTGTTTTTAATCTTGTGTGATAAAGGCATCTAGATAGCCCATAAATAAATTACACACATTGATGATGATTTTCCTAGATAAAGTCTCAGATAGGTCTTTAGTTTAAGCAAATAGATCAAGTTCTGCTTAAACAGAAGACTATTCCCAAAGCAGTTGCTGTTATACAGGTTGTCTCTCATTTCTGTTGTTTGTTTTAGGATTCTGCTCTTTAAAACACACATGGGCTCTCTCTCTCTCTCTCTCTCTCTCTCTCACACACACACACACACATATGTGCATGCACATGTGCATGCGTGTGCACACACACACATGCACTCACATACACACACCATCTCAGGTGGGTCTATCACGAAATGGTATGTTTATGATTTATTTGTATACCTTGTTTCTGAATAGTATATCTTGAACAGTATCTCAAGGTACATCTTTGGGTGTAGTCACCATAATAAAACATTCTTCAAATGTAGAGCACTATGCAAGCGTGGATAAAGGAGAATTTACAGTGAGGCTCTCACTTAGTCACTCCTTGCTAGGATGTTCCAGTGGGGATTCTGGCCCTGCCAAGAACAGACTTTGTTATGTTGAGATTCATCAGCAGGAAGATGACCTAGAAACTTCTTATCCAAGTCTCTTAACACCTGGTATGTCTTGATATTTTTTACATGCAATTAACCTGGAAATTATGTATTTATGGCATACATTCTGTTAGAGAATTGACTTTAGCTAAGTAAGTGCTCTAATGTGTGTGACTGATGAGGTATACAAATTCCAAAGCCATAATCTTGCCTAATTTTGAGACAGGCAAGCATAGGGCATAGCTTAGCAATCAATGACTTTACTTTGCTTAGGCTATGTACACATCCCTCTCCTAACAATGCGCTTGGCAATCTGGGACACCCCACTTACATAGATCTCTATATATACCCTACTTCTGAACAATGGAGTAAGTTACTTTCCTTGCCAACTCTTTGGTAATGCTCCATTTTCATTTAAACACATGTAAGAACTATATCCAATCAGTCCATCTGTCTTGTCTTGGTTTTAGACACATGAACAGTAAGGTTGCAACCTCTGAATGAGCTTTTTAGGGATTGCAATATTATGCTTCTGCATGTTTGGGCATGCTTATGATTAAAATCAGATACATCATGGGAAGGGAGGTACAAAATAGAAAAAAAAACCCATACAATTGAAATCTGCCAATGAAAGTAGAGAACTGCCCATACTCTACCCCAGTATTAACAAAACTCCTCCCTGTCTTGGACTTCACAACGAAAGGCATGGATGGAAATGTGGAGCCTTGAACATGGAATTCTTCACTCAAGTTGGCCACTGTCACTCTTGACAGTATATCTGATCTGTACCTTTGTTTTTGAATAAAGTCTCCTTGCTAATTGTGATCTGTGTGTACCTTTACTTTAACTCTCTGAGTATGACAAGAAGAGTCTGGAACCAACCAGACTAGACACCAACTTCCAGTAACAGTTTCATCTGAAACAACTCCAGTTATACTTGTAGATAGTGCTAGCTGGCTCTTCCTAAACCAAAATGTGTTCTAGTACAAAAGAATGGGGTTTTAGAGAGCTACCTTAGAGGTTCCAGGACCCCCTAGGGGTGGAGTTGGGATGCTGTGACTTGGCTTATTCACATTCCTTGTTGGATAAGGTCCTTGGGGAGCTCCAGTATTCTCCGTAAATATTTTTTAAATAAGTGAGAACATAAAAGAAAAATACTTGAAGTTTGTGTCAGGCAGAAACAAAGATGACCAAATTCTTCTTCTGAGAAGCTGTGAATGTTGCATTGTATGTCAAAGACTTGGTAGGTTAAAATAAAAATCTGGACTCAGGAGGATTAACCTGTATTATCCAGGTATACGCATAAATCTTTTGAAAGAGACAGAGTGAGAGAGGTAATTAGAATTTTGACAATGCTATCCTAGACTACTGACTTGTGACCACAAGCTAATGCTCTAAGTTGGAAGAGAGCAAGGGACAGACCTCTTCAGTGAGACTTTAGATCAAGTGACCCCTGGTGATGCCTTAATTTCAGCCCATCGATGCCAGCTTCAGACTTTTGGCTTTCCAGCTATGAAAGTAAACTAGTGTTTGAAATCATCAAGAATGAAGTAAGTGGTCATAGTAGTCACAACAATTCAAAACCTATTGGTGCTTTAAGATCCCTTTAAATGGAAACGAAAGTCCAAGAAAGTAATATGTCTTCCAGAACAAGTACTTTCAGCCTTTAATAACTTACTCAACAGGCAAACTGGCTGGTGATTCTCATGCTCTAGCATGATCATTTAAGTTCATTAACAGGGGAGGACTTTTCTGAGTCGATGGGCATCATCTGTATAGAGCAATGAGCCAAATGCATATAATAGGTGGGTAAATAAATTAAGATATTAAAGAAGGAAAGAGTCTGGAACAAAACATTATATCTAGGTGACTAAACAGGAAAATTGTGGATGGAGAAGTCGGGCCAAATGTCATGTCTGTGCCTCTCAGGTGAAAGGCAATAGCACAGGAGAAATCTTTTACACGTATGAAGAGAAGAATCATCATCTTCCCTGACAGTTTATGTCAGCTCTAGGTCATCTGTGGTGTGGGGGGACTTGAGTCTGTCTTGCACTTGCTGGAATCATTGATACCTCATGGCCCTTAGACTAAGCTCGTTCTTTGTTTGCCTATTACTCACAATTGGAAGTTTTGGTTTCTATGCTGCTATGTGAGAGGCCACTTGGGGAATGAGCTGTTTAGTTTCCCTGCGGATGAGCTGTGTAGGAAGTTTCAACAGCAGGTAAACATGGTTGAAAGAGGAATCAGTCCTTTTCTTTTCCCAAGCCAGATTTTCAGAGTATTTTTCCTTAGCACTCAATTTTAACTGAAGGAATTTCTTGTTAAAAGTGAGAAGTTCATACAGTACAAAACCAATGATGAGACATAATTAATTATATGACACTCAGCTTATTCATTCCATTTCTTCTCTCAATTTCAGCATTTAATTGAAAGCTGTTGGTACCAAGTTATTTGTTATTAAATTGCTATCATTATGTCAAATGATACATTTGTCTTTGTATATCATTTTTAACTCAGAATGATGACACATCAAAAGTGACATTTAGTTTTAACATATGGAGCTCATCGGACACACCATTGTTAGGAGATGGACAGCAATGTTGGCGACTCAGCTTCTGTGGGAGACTTCCCCAAGGAGGAAACACTTTCTAACAGCTGTTCAACTCAGCAAATGCTAGATGGTCAATTTAATATTCATAGCTCTTGGCTAAAGTGTTACAAAAAAGAGCAATCTAATTTATCATTGCAGTTATGCAGTATTTTGAATACTCTGGGTTGTCTTCAACCATAGACATTAGACTTCTACACAGATACCTTACATGACCAGTACGTGGAGCTTTTGTTACATGCACATTCTGGCTTTGTAGGTTTCAGGTTGCATGTAATTATCATCAGCATTTTAACAACCTCTGGTAACACTGCTGTTGCTACTCCATGAGCTTCACTTTATATAGTAAAATATTACACAAAAAACAAAAAAGTGAGTGCTAAAATCTTCAAAATCTGAAGCAAGCAAGCAAACAAGCAAAAAACTCTAAAAAAACAAAAGGGGGTATGTCAACATCAAGTGCCCTAAAAGTGAATGTTTATATACACGATTTAACATATTTTTCTAAGTAATTCCTCTGGAAATCAGGAACAAAACAGACCTTGGCTTAAGTTAAAGCAATTTCTTAAAGAGATTTTGTCTATTATCCAGAGACTGAAATATTTTAGATCTTGGAGTTATCTGAATTTGGAAAACTTGCGCAGACTTTAATTGTTAAGCATCTATAAACTGGAATTCAGAAATGCTATCAATTCTGAAACTGTTTGAACAACATGCCGGTGCCTTCACATGTGTCTGCTGTGATGGAGAAGCTGACGTTTTTAACTCTATTTGGTGTGGTTATGTATAAATAAGAACAATGGTCACTACAGTGGACAGCACAGGTAGGTTTGGGGAGTTTCACAGTTACATTCATGATCTCTCTGTTGGTATCCCCAGCAGATTACCCCTCAAGCCTCCATCCCTCCAGGTGAAGAAGTTTTGACTGTCTCTAGTTTAAATTCATTATGATCAAAAACATTTTTAGTTTTTAACTTTGGTACTTTACTTGAATGAATGATATCTAAGGAATCCCATTTCAAATACAATAGATGAAGACAGGAAAAGCTGATGAGTCCTTGTATTATTGGTATTAGTTATCACGATCATTATTATTTTGCCTCTGAGAACTCCTAATTCTCACTGGAAAAAGAAAGCTGAGATAAAAATAGAAACCTGTAACTCAACCAATATTCATTTAAGATAAATATTCACTGAGATAGACAGTTTTCTAAAGAAATAATAATTATTAAAAATAACATGTAACATTGAGTATATAATGATTCTTATCTTTTCTTATTTATGAATTTGAAAAATCGTGATGACCTTGATTATCTTTGCTGTTTATAAACTTGACAGAACTCAATAAAAGTATTTTAGTGCTTTTCTTTCCGTTTATTTGCTTGTTTGTTTATTTGGGGAAGTGGGACTTGTGCCATGGTGTGTAAGTTTCCATGTTGCCCAGAAGAAACCTTCTGCTACCATGTAAGTCCTGGAGATGAAACTTGGCTGGCAGCAAGTACTTTCATCCACTGAGCCACTTTGTTTATCTAAGAAAACTGTTTTATTCTTACACTTGTACAGTCTTTGTTTATGGAGAAAAAGGGTGCTCAATGATGGTCCTACAACACATATTCATTTAAAAGTTTGGGTTGAAGTGAGTGTTAATGTGAGGTCATATTCTGCCATTCCTCAGGTGGAGTATTTCCCCATTTGTTTTCTGCTGTTCACATATTCATTAGCCATCAAATTATGGCTTCCATTTTGCTACACTTTACACATCTCCTTGCTGAGTGGAAGAGTTCTGCCCACAGGATAGGTCTGTGGGTCATATTTTGCATAGCAGTGCCCTAGACCACAAGCTCTTCAGAACTCCATCTCCTAAAAAGAAACTATCCAAGCACACCTCCATTCTAACTCCCCAGTGCTTTTAGGCTCCTGGAAGTTTAGCAGTAATTTTTAATTTTTAAGTTACAAATGCTTCCTTTAGCACAAAAAGCCAGCACTACCTCTTCTAAGTTCAACTGATTGTGGATCTCTACATTGTTCAGGGTGTTTAGCAGTCATTTCCAGGCATTGCCATTGTGCAGTTCCCCCTGTGAGTGTCATCCCTGGTACCCACATTCCATTTTCACACTTAGCTGGTATCCTGTTCTAGGTCCAGGCCCCAGAAGAAATGTGCTCAACACTCTTACACATTCTCCTGTACCAGATGCAGCATGGATCTGAAGGAGAAGATAGTAAATATCTATAGTGTCCTGGCTTAGCACTACACTGCTTTACCAAATATTTTCAGTAATTGGTTTTGGGCTACATAGGTAATTAATCTTGACCACATTGTCATTGTCATTTATCAGTTACTGCTATGTCTTTCTACCAGAAAGGAAATTATTCTAAGTTATAGATGAAAGTGTTTGCCTCCCTGACATCAGAAAATACATCATGAATATGAGAAAACTAAAAAGAAGTATTTTTGAAGACACTAAGTCTATTTAACTCTTTAGAGCAGAGTGAAATATGAGACTAACTAAATCTGTTATAATTTTAATTTGTGATGTAAAAAATATTAAAACAAGTGTTTGAAAATCAACATAATGAGAATTTGATTCCTGATAACGAAACTTCTCAATGTTTAGGTGACACTGGGCGCACACTCATAGAAAGTTGTATGTATTTGAAGAACTATAATTAGTTTTTAGGACTCTCATAAAATGTTTTGCACATTCCATTGGAGTGAGTTAGATATGGGTTCTAATGCATAAACAAAATTATCAACCTTGTCTTTTGGGAAGATTAAAGTATTGAAAAAAGAGGGAAAATCACAGTGTTTTCTAAAGACTATTCAAGGAAGATCAAAGAGGTAAAGCAGCAGATGGACTTTGTCTAGAATCTCCTACCTCTTCTCAAGTGAGAACACAGGCCTGCTGACACAGACCACTACAGCATGCATTGTCACTACAGTCAACATGTGTCACAGTGCCTGCTGGCCCTTGGCCCCATATGTCATTGCTTCTGAAAATGAAATGGATTCTTTCCTCTCTCAGTCTTCATTTTGTAGTGTAGGGAGGCTCTAACTCATCATCCAGGCCCAGGTCACATGCCTGTGTCCTAGCTGCAAAGGAAATTGAGAAACTCAATTGCAGCTCTTTTTTTGGGGTGGGTTGGGTAGCATAGCTCTATAAAGATCCCAAAGGTTTTGTCTGCTATAAAAGAAAAATCTGATATTTGGAAGCCTCCAAAGCTACAAATGTACATTGCAACGTGCTTCCAAACTATTCTCTCTCAGAAGTGATATGAATAATTGCTGACACAGATATCCATGTCATTACTTATGTATGGACGGTCTGCAAAGTTGAAAGGTTGTCCAGGATCTTCCACACACCAGCTGTCTCATGTTCAAAATGTAGTTCTCAAATGACTCAAAACATTTGAGCACAAACACATATTTCAATGCTGTCCACCTAGGGAGAAGCTTTGCAATATCCTGCTGCCTCTCCTGGTTCTCACCCTTGCAGAGTATTTCCCAAGGCCACAACCTAATTAACACTCCCAAAGCTTCTACAGTACAGCTGCCTTCACAAGGGCTGCTTTCTTTATTAGCTCATTCAGCTTCTCTCATCCCTTCTGATTAACAGCTGATAAAAGAAAATCAAAAGCACCTGATGCCCATTCTTCACGATGGCAAAAATGTATTTGTCTCTGAGGCATGAATAAAATTTACTTTTCCCGAGTTCCCTTCCATTTGTTTGGAAAATACAGCTTTGAACACAGGACTTCATCTGGCCAAGACCTCTTTCTGACTCTGGTTACTTGCACTGATTCACCAAAATACTGGTACACTTACTTTGTAAACATCATCACTATGTATAAAACATATGCATCCACTTTTAATTCCTTGGATCATTCCAATTTTACTACCATAATGGAAGATCATTTGTTATGTTGAACGCATACAGTATACAACTGTGTATATTGCCGTAAAAACAGTGAAATAAAAACACATTTGAAATGGAAAGATTACAAGATTCTTCTGTTTGTTAAAGAAATGTCATTACTAACAATGACATTTTATTAAAATATTTCTCGGCAATACATCAAAAACATTTATGAAGAGTGTATGCATAATTAGGGTTTGACCTATGAATCACATGTTAGGTAGAATAGACAGGCAGCAGACATTAAATTATCACTTCTAGCAATATGCTAACATATACAGCACAGGACAGAAAGTACTTAGGGAGCAAGTTAAGGATAGCCAATAGTAAAATTATGGAGATAAACCAAAGGGTTATTGTGGTCAGCAATATCAATAAAATGGTGATTGAGATTAGAAAAATGACAGGTAACTAAATTGTTTTATAATATTGATGTTAAAACAAACAAGACTTATTGATTTGGTATAGTAACCAGTGTGTGGCAGCTGACAAAATGGTCCCATCTGATCCCTTTCTGCATTGAAAACCTGTCCAATGTAACCCTGAGGATATTCCCATCAAGGGATGGATTCCTCCTCACTCATTAAGTCTGGCCTTAGTGTGACTTTCTGTGGCTAAAGAAATTAGAGGTGAATCTGCATTCATTCTGAGGCTAGCTTCAGGAATCCTGTGGCTCTAACTTTCTCTTGGGACCCTGTGTTCACCATGGAACCAGTATTAGTTTGCTTTCTGGAATGAGATGGCATTACAGGGAAAGAACCTCTAGGTAACCCAGAAGAGGGCATCCTAAATCAAATAACTCTAGCTTCCCTCTGTCTATAAACAGCAGGGCCAAATCGCTCAGAAAAACTAACAGTCAATATTTATTGTAAGAGAAAGGCCATGCTAATTAAGCGTATACCATTTCAAGTGCATCATTTCAAGGTGGGTCTGTATTAAGATATATGTCCCCTGAGAGGCTGTGCCAGAGCCTGACTAATACAGGTGTGGGTGCACCCAGTCAACCATTAGACTAAGCGTGGGGACCCCAATGGAGGAGTTAGGGGAAGGACTGAAGGAGCTAAGGGGTTAGCAACTCCATAGGAAGAACAATATCAACCAACTAGACCCCTCCAAAGCTCCCAGGGGCTGAACTACCAACAAAAGAGTACACATGGAGGGACCCAATTCTCTAGCTTCATATGTAGCAGAGGATGGCCTTATCTGGCATCAATGGGAGGGAAGCCCCTTGGTCCTCTGTTTTCTGGAGTCTGGTGTCGAAATAATAAGTTTTTAAGCTTTCCTATCTAACAGTAATCTATATAGGAAAGGTTGAATGTGAAAGTCTTCACTTAACTTGAGATATTTTCTACTTATTGCCACAACAGACTCAAGCAAATGAGCTAAGAAGGATTGAGGAGCAGCTACATCCTTTTTCCCTTGTGGTGGGATAGAGGATACTGAGAGTCACACCTTTCTCTAAGACTCATTACTTTCAAACTTTTGACAAGAAGATTTCATACACGTGATTGGTGATGGTTTCTGTAGTACATGTATTATCATATGAACAACAGTCATATCACTGATGGCATTAACAAGCTTTATTTTACACCAAGTTAGGGTATGTGCCTAGAGGGATGAACCTGCATGCTTCCATTTAAATAACTCAGACATGCACAAAAAGGAAAAAAAATCTTCAGTTGACATAACTAAAACCAAAGTTGCTTCTGGTTCCCCTTCCCCCCTCCTCCTCCCCCTTGCCCCTCTCCCTCTTCTTCTTCTCCTTCTTCTCCTCTCCTCCTCCTCCTCCTCCTCCTCCTCCTCCTCCTCCTCCTCCTCCTCCTCCTCCTCTTCTTCTTCTTCTTCTTCTTCTTCTTCTTCTTCTTCTTCTTCTTCTTCTTCTTCTTCTTCTTCTTCTTTTTCTTTTCCTGTTGTATAAAATGCTTTTTCTTTTTTTTTTTTTTTTTTTTTTAATTTAATTTTATTTTATTTTTTTAATTTACATTCCAAATCACTTCCCCTTTCCCGTTTCCTCCCTCCCCGAAAGTCCCATAAGCCCCCTTCCCTCCCTCTTTTCTCCGTTCAACCCCCTCTCATTACTCTGTCCTGGCGTTCCCCTACATCCAGTCTTTCCAGGACCAGGGGTCTCTCCTTCCATCTTTTTAGAAATCTATTGATATGCTGATTGTGTCTAGGGTATTCTGAGATTCTGGGTCAATATCCCCTTATCAGTGACTTCATACCATGTGTGATCTTTTGTGATTGGGTTACCTCACTAAGGATGATATTTTCAAGTTCTGACCATTTGCCTAGGAATTTCGTGAATTCATTGTTTTTAATTGCAGAGTAGTATTCCATTGTGTAAATATACCACATCTTCTGAATCCATTCCTCCGTTGAGGGACATCTGGGTTCTTTCCAGCTTCTGGCTATTATAAATAAGGCTGCTATGAATATAGTGGAGCATGTGTCCTTATTGCATGCAGGTAAAGTCTCTGGGTATATGCCCAGGAGTGGTATAGCCGGATCCTCCGGAAGTGTCATGCCCAGTTTTCTGAGGAGCCGCCAGACTGCTTTCCAGAGTGGTTGTACCAGCCTGCAATTCCACCAGCAGTGGAGGAGTGTTCCTCTTTCTCCACATCCTCGCCAACAACTGCTGTCTCCTGTGTTTTTGATCTTAGCCATCCTGACTGGTGTGAGATGGAATCTCAGGGTTGTTTTGATTTGCATTTCCCTAATGACTAAGGATGATGAACATCTCTTTAGGTGCTTCTCAGCCATTAGATATTCTTCAGGTGAGAACTCTTTGTGGAGCTCTGTACCCCATTTTTTAATAGGGTTACTTGCCTCTCTGGAGTTTAACTTCTTGAGTTCTTTGTATATCTTGGATATTAGCCCTCTGTCGGATGTAAGGTTGGTAAAGATCATTTCCCAGTTAGTTGGTTGCCGCTTTGTCTTTTTGACGGTGTCTTTTGCCTTGCAAAAACTTTGTAATTTAATGAGGTCCCATTTGTCTATTCTTGATCTTAGAGTATAAGCTATTGGAGTTCTGTTCAGGAAATTCTCCCCTGTGCCCATATGTTCAAGGTTCTTCCCTAGTTTCCCTTCTATTAGTTTCAGTGTGTCTGGTTTTATGTGGAGATCTTTGATCCACTTAGAATTGAGCTTAGTGCAAGGAGATAAGGATGGGTCAATTTGCATTCTTCTGCATGTTGACCTCCAGCTGAGCCAGCACCATTTGTTGAAAAGGCTATCTTTTTTCCACTGGATGGTTTTAGCTCCTTTGTCAAAGATCAAGTGACCATAGGAGTGTGGATTCATTTCTGGGTCTTCAATTCTGTTCCATTGATCTACATGTCTGTTACTGTACCAATACCATGCAGTTTTTAACACTATTGCTCTGTAGTACAGCTTGAGGTCCGGGATACTGATTCCCCCAGAGGTTCTTTTACTCTTGAGAATAGTTTTAGCTATTCTGGGTTTTCTGTTATTCCAGATGAATTTTTGAATTGCTCTTTCTAACTCTATGAAGAATTGAGTTGGGATTTTGATGGGGATTGCATTGAATCTGTGTATTACTTTTGGTAAGATGCTCATTTTTACTATATTAATCCTGCCAATCCATGAGCATGGCAGATTTTTCCATCTTCCGAGGTCTTCTTCAATTTCTTTCTTCAGAGACTTGAAGTTCTTGTCATACAGATCTTTCACTTGTTTGGTTAGCGTCACGCCAAGATACTTAATATGGTTTGTGGCTATCGTAAAGGGTATTATTTCTCTTACTTCTTTCTCAGCCTGCTTATCCTTTGAGTATAGGAAGGCTTCTGACTTGCTTGAGTTGATTTTATATCCGGCCACTTTGCTGAAGTCGTTTATCAGCTGTAGGAGTTCTCTGGTGGAGTTCTTTGGGTCGCTTATGTATACTATCATATCGTCTGCAAATAGTGATAGTTTGACTTCTTCCTTTCCAATTTGTATCCCTTTGACCTCTTTTTCTTGTCTAATTGCTCTAGCTAGAACTTCAAGTACTATATTGAAAAGATATGGAGAGAGAGGGCAGCCTTGTCTAGTCCCTGATTTTAGTGGGATTGCTTCAAGTTTCTCTCCGTTTAGATTGATGCTGGCTACTGGTTTGCTGTAAATTGCTTTTACTATGTTTAGATATGGGCCTTGAATTCCTGATCTTTCCAAGACCTTTAGCATGAAAGGATGCTGAATTTTGTCAAATGCTTTCTCAGCATCTAATGAGATGACCATGTGGTTTTTTTCTTTGAGATTGTTTATGTAGTGGATTACATTGATGGATTTCCTTATATTGAACCATCCCTGCATCCCTGGGATGAAGCCTACTTGATCGTGGTGAATGATCGTTTTGATGTGTTCTTGGATTCGGTTGGCAAGAATTTTATTGAGTATTTTTGCATCGATATTCATAAGAGAGATTGGCCTGAGATTCTCTTTCTTTGTCGGATCTTTGTGTGCTTTTGGTATTAGTGTAATTGTGGCTTCATAGAACGAGTTGGGTAGTGTTCCTTCTGTTTCTATTTTGTGGAACAGTTTGAAGAGTATTGGTGTTAGGTCTTCTTTGAAGGTCTGATAGAATTCTGCACTAAAACCATCTGGACCTGTGCTTTTTTTGGTTGGAAGACTTCCAATGACAACTTCTATTTCTTCAGGGGTTATAGGACGGTTTAGATGGTCTATTTGATCCTGATTTAATTTTGGTACTTGGTATCTGTCAAGGAAATTGTCCATTTCCTCAAGATTTTCTAGTTGTGTTGAATACAGGTTTTTGTAGTAGGATCTGATGATTTTTTGAATTTCCTCAGTTTCTGTTGTTATCTCTCCCTTTTCGTTTCTGATTTTATTAATTTGGATACTATCTCTGTGCCCTCTGGTTAGTCTGGCTAAGGGCTTATCTATCTTGTTGATTTTCTCAAAGAACCAACTCCTCGTTTTGTTGATTCTTTGTATGGTTTTATTTGTTTCTACTTGATTGATTTCAGCCCTGAGTTTGATGATTTCCTGCCTTCTACTCCTCTTTGGTGTATTTGCTTCTTTTTGTTCCAGGGCTTTCAGGTGTGCCATTAAGCTGTTAGTGTATGCTGTCTCCCGTTTCTTTTTGGCGGCACTCAGGGCTATGAATTTTCCTCTTAGCACTGCTTTCATTGTGTCCCATAAGTTAGGGTATGTTGTGCCTTCATTTTCATTAACTTTCAAAAAGTCTTTGATTTCTTTCTTTATTTCCACCTTGACCAAGTTATCATTGAGTAGAGCATTGTTCAGCCTCCATGTGTACGTGGGTTTTCTTTTGTTTTTGTTGCCATTGAAGACCACCCTTATTCCATAGTGATCTGATAGGAGGCATGGGATTATTTCTATCTTCTTGTATCTGTTGAGGTCTGATTTGTGACCAATTATATGGTCAATTTTGGAGAAGGTACCATGAGGAGCTGAGAAGAAGGTGTATTCTTTAGCTCTAGGATGAAATGTTCTATATATATCAGTTAGTTCCATTTGGTCCAAGGCTTCAATTAGATTCACTGTGTCCCTGTTTAGTTTCTGCTTTCCTGAACGATCCATTTCAGAGAGCGGGGTGTTGAAGTCACCCACTATTATTGTGTGCGGTGCGATGTGTGCTTTGAGTTTTAGTAAAGTTTCTTTTACGAATGAGGGTGCCCTTGCATTTGGAGCATAGATATTCAGGATTGAGAGTTCTTGATGGTGGATTTTTCCCTTGATCAGTATGTAGTGTCCTTCTGTGTCTTTTTTGATGACTTTGGGTTGAAAATCAATTTTATCCGATATTAGGATGGCTACTCCACCTCGTTTCTTGGGGCCATTTGCTTGTAAAATTGTTTTCCAGCCTTTTACTCTGAGGTAGTGTTTGTCTTTGACACTGAGGTGCGTTTCCTGCATGCAGCAAAAAGCTGGGTCCTGTTTACGTATCCAGTCTGCTAGTCTATGTCTTTTAATTGGGGAATTGAGACCATTGATATTAAGAGAGATTAAGGCATAGTGATTATTGCCATCTGCCATTCTTGACGCTATCTTTATGTTTGAGTGGTTATCTACTTTTGGGTTTGATTCAAGAAGGTTATTATCTCATTTTTTCCAGGGTGTTGTTTCTCTCCCTGTATTGGAGGTTTCCACCTATTATCCGTTGCAGGGCTGGATTTGTGGAAAGATATTGTGAAAATTTGGTTTTATCATGGAATATCTTGGTCTCTCCATCTATGGTGATTGAGAGTTTTGCTGGGTATAGTAGTCTAGGCTGGCATTTGTGCTGTCTTAGTGTCTGCATGAGATCTGCCCAGGATCTTCTGGCTTTCATAGTCTCTGGTGAGAAGTCTGATGTGATTCGGATAGGTCTTCCTTTGTATGTTACTTGGCCCTTTTCTCTTACTGCATTTAGTATTCTTTCTTTGTTTAGAACATTCGGTGTTTTGATTATTATGTGACGGGAGGTATTTCTGTTCTGGTCCAGTCTGTTTGGAGTTCTGTAGGCTTCTTGTATGTTCATCGGCATCTCTCTCTTTAAGTTAGGGAAGTTTTCCTCCATAATTTTGTTGAAGATGTTTACTGGCCCTTTAAGTTGCAAATCTTCACTCTCATCTATACCTATAATCCTTAGGTTTGGTCTTCTCATTGTGTCCTGGATTTCCTGGATGTTTTGGGTTACGCGTTTTTTGCATTTTGCATTTTCTTTGACTGTTGAGTCGATGCTTTCTATGGAATCTTCAGCACCTGAGATTCTTTCTTCCATCTCTTGTATTCTATTGTTGATGTTTGCATCTATGACTCCTGATTTCTTCCCAAGGTTTTCTATCTCCAAAGTTGTCTCCCTTTGTGATTTCTTAGTTGTTTCTACTTCCTTTTTTAGTTCCTGGATGGATTTGCTGAGATCCTTCACTTGTTTGTTTGTATTTTCCTGTATTTCTTTAAGGTAATTTTGCATTACCTCTTTCAGGATTTCTTCCTGATGACCCACGTTCTCCTGCATTTCTCTGAGCGATTTTTGTGTTTCCTCCTCATGGGATTCCATCTGTTGATCCATCGTCTCCTGCATTTCTTTAAGCAGTTCTCGTGTTTCCTTTGTAAGGGCATCTAACCGTTGATTCATTTCTTTAAGCAATTTTTGTGTTGCCTCCTTATGGGCATCCGTCTGTTGACCCATATTCTTCTGCATTTCTTTATGCAAATTTTGTGATTCCTTTGTGAGTGCATCTACCCGTTGATTCATCTCGTTAAGCGATTTTTGTGTTGTCTCCTTGTGCGCCTCCATCTTTTGATCCATGTTCTCCCGCATTTCTCTAAGCGATTTTTGTGTTTCCTTTGTAAGGGCTTCTAACCGTTGATTCATGGTCTCCTGTAACTCTTTATGAGATTTATTTGTGTCCTTCTTGTGATCCTCTAATAGCATCATGAGAAGTGATTTTAAATCCAGATCTTGTCTTTCGGGTGTGGTGGGGTATCCAGGACTTGCTGCTGTTGGAGAGTTGGGTTCGGATGGTCCTACATTACTTTGATTACTGTTAGTAACATTCCTACGTTTGCCTTTTGCCATCTGGATACCTCTGGTGTTAGTTGGTCCTGCTGCCACTGGCTGTTGGTTGGACCTCCTGTGAGCCTGCAAAGCTATTTCTGCCCCCCCCTGGATTACCAGGATTCCCCTGGCACCGATTTCTGGGGCCTGCCTGCTCCTGAGTGACTTTGGAGCCCTAATGTGCTTTGCCCCAAGTGATCTTATATTGGGGAGGCCTTGCACATCTAAAGGCTCAGCCTAGTGGATTCCTGGAGCAGAGGTCGCCAAAGGGAGGCTGGCAGGCTCCTGCCCTGTGCAGGGGTGTGTGATCTCTCCTGGGGGGGGGAGGGGGCGTCCCTCTGCCAGGCAGAAGTCCCACAGCAGATCTGGCGCGCTGGTCACTGCAGATCAGCCCAGCACCTGGGAGCAGGTTACACACAAGCTGCCTGAACCCGAAGCGATATTATGCCTGTCTGTCTCTGAGCCTGGTGGTCCCAACTACCTGGTCACTGGAGCAAAGATGGCGGAGGGCACTCTCCGTGGCGCTGCTCACCCTGTGGTCACGATGGCCCGCCGATCTGGCACCCAGACGACCACAGCGCCAACCCGCCCTCGGGCACAGAAGGAAGCCCCAACAGGCCGTGTCCCAAGTGATGTTATATTGGGGGGAGAGCCTGGGTACCGGTCTCTCCAGCGCAGTCCGCGGGAACAGAGGTCGCGGAAGGGAAGCTGGCGGGCTCCCTCCCTGCGCAGGGTCCCTCCACCAGGCAGAAGGTCCCACCGCGGAACTGGCGCGCTGGTTACTGCAGATCAGCCCAGCACCTGGGAGCAGGTTACACCCAAGCTGCCTGAAACTGAAGCGATATTATGCCTGTCTGTCTCTGAGCCTGTCGGTCCCAACTACCTGGTCACTGGAGCAAAGATGGCGGAGGGCAGTCTCCGTGGCGCCGCTCACCCTGTGGTCACGATGGCCCGCCGATCTGGCGCCCAGACGACTACAGCGCCAACCCGCCCTCGGGCACAGACGGAAGCCCCAACAGGCCGTGTCCCAAGTGATGTTATATCGGGGGGAGAGCCTGGGTACCGGTCTCTCCAGCGCAGTCCGCGGGAACAGAGGTCGCGGAAGGGAAGCTGGCGGGCTCCCTCCCTGCGCGGGGTCCCTCCAGCAGGCAGAAGGTCCCACCGCGGAACTGGCGCGCTGGTTACTGCAGATCAGCCCAGCACCTGGGAGCAGGTTACACCCAAGCTGCCTGAAACCGAAGCGATATTATGCCTGTCTGTCTCTGAGCCTGGCGGTCCCAACTACCTGGTCACTGGAGCAAAGATGGCGGAGGGCAGTCTCCGTGGCGCCGCTCACCCTGTGGTCACGATGGCCCGCCGATCTGGCGCCCAGACGACTACAGCGCCAACCCGCCCTCGGGCTCAGACGGAAGCCCCAACAGGCCGTGTCCCAAGTGATGTTATATCGGGGGGAGAGCCTGGGTACCGGTCTCTCCAGCGCAGTCCGCGGGAACAGAGGTCGCGGAAGGGAAGCTGGCGGGCTCCCTCCCTGCGCGGGGTCCCTCCAGCAGGCAGAAGGTCCCACCGCGGAACTGGCGCGCTGGTTACTGCCTAAAATGCTTTTTCTAGCTAACAGTATTTGATCTTCACCTTTACCATGACAGCTCTATAAGACTTATTTGTGGATAACTCAGTTCTATGGCAGTAATGTAAGGAGATATCAATGGGGAAAGAAGAGCCAACACAGGACTGTGAAGAGAACAACAGTGGAAAGAACTACTTATACTATGAGATCCGTCTAGCCTAGATATGGAGTCAGATGGGAAAAGTAGGAATTTTTGTTACACCTCCAAGGTACGTAAATTTCCTCTTCTTTCCATATGTGAAATGAAAATGAGACTATTTCTCACACAAGAGGTTATAAAAATAAATGACACAGAGCAAATATATTAAATAAATGAACCCTCAAATCAATGTAATCAATAGGAGGCTCAAACTTTCACACAACAATAACACCAAAGTTCTGTGGTTTTAGAGTTAAGTCAAATAACAGTACAAGGTCACATCAGTGAATCAACTTTTCTGGGATTTCTTTGGTTTTTGTCTCATCATCACAAGGTAGCAGCCCCAGCTATAAGCAAATGTCATGGTGAACAGTTGGGTCAGGTATTCATTCTCTGTATACAATAGGGGTAGGGGAAGTCATTTTAGCTTCTTAATATGATCAAGGTTCCATATCAAAGAGGAGAAAGGCGTAAGCAGACACGCAATATTTTTTGACACTTTTTTTTTCTGAGCAAGGAAAATACAGAATATACAGTCTAAGGAGAGAGGGGGTACCAGGAAGTGGAATGGAAATAAATTCTGTGTTCAAGGAGATAAACAGATTAGAGAAAAGCCAGATGTTAAATGGAATAAAGGAGTGGTGACCTCAGGTTAAGATCCCACCCAGTTAAGCTTCCCACTTGTAAAAAGGAGTTAAAGAAAAGCTCAGAGCCAGGTGTGGCAGTGAATACCTTTAAGCTTAGGCTGTCTTGGGACTTGCCCTGCTAATGAAGAAAACTATGGAAAACAGAATGTTGGGAAAGATGTAACTGAATGAAGGGGTCATGTTCTACCCCTAGCAAGTAGTAGAACTTGGCAGGTTCAGTCATGTGGTTCTGGCTTTAGATTAAAGGAAATGTTAGAGATGACAGAGCCATGGAATACCTGCTGAGCAAAGCTGCTAAAAGGGAGTGGAACTAGCCCAATAGCAAGAGGTGTGTTGTAAAACTGAAAGAAGTTGAAGATCTGAAGAGCACTTTGACATTTGACATGGAGATGTAGAGTTTGAAATTTGCCCAGCTGGTATTTAGTCTTGCTTTGATCCAGTATTTCTTCACTAGTTCCCTCTCTTTCCTATGGAACAGTTATGTGTATCATCTGTCATTGTGTTTTGGAAGCATGTGATCTGCTTTTTTATTTCAAGTTTACAGGTGATTATAATTTACAGATTGCCTGAGTCTCAGAAAAGACTTTGAACTTTGGACTTTTAAAACAGTGTTAATACTGCAACAGACTGAGAACTTTTGAAGTTTGATTGAATGCATGTATTCAAGTCTATAAGGGCCAGGGAGTAGAATGTCGAAGTTTGAATAGGAATGGCCTGAATAGACTCATGTGCTTGAAATCTTGGCCCATAGGAAATGGCACTATTAGGAGGTGTGGCCTTGTTGAAATATGTATAACCTTGTAGAGAAAGTATATCACTGGTGAGTGGGCTTTGAGGTCTCATATGCTCAAGCTATGACAGTGTAGCACATAGTCTCCTGCTGCCTACAGGTCCAGATGTAGACCTCTTAGCTCCTTCTCCAGCACCAAATCTGCCTCTATACTGCCATGCTTCCTGCCATGATGATAATGGACTAAACCTCTGAAACTGTAAGCCAGTTCCAATGAAATGTTTTCCTTTATAAGAGTTGCTGTGGTGATGGTATCTATTCATATCAATGGAAACCCCAAGACAACATGACAAACTAAATTTAAATATTTATTTTATTTCTAACTATGTGTCTGTGCATGTGTACATGCGTGCGTCTTGTATGCACATGCAGAGACATGAATGCAGGTGACTGCAAAAGCCTGAAGAAGATATCATATTCCTTGGAGTCAGAGTTACAAGTGGTTGTGAGCCACCTGACATGGCTTCTGGGAGTAGAGACAGGTCCTCTAGATGAGCAGTGCCTCTCTTAATCTCTGAACCATCTCTTTAGCCCCTATAAACAAATTTTAAAAATTTGGTATTTAGGGAATCAATGCTAGGGGTGATGAAACTTGAGACCATCATGTTAAATGAAAAGAAGTTGTTTTATGATGACAAGTATTTTATGTTTTCTTTTATATATGGGATACAGATTGACGGCATGACAGTAAAAGGGAGCCTATTAGGCATGTTAAAGGGGAAAAATAATAGAGGTGCTTGCAACCACAGTGCATTGTTTTGGATAATTAATCATAAAATATACAAAACTTAAAAGAAAAACTAGAAGGGGAGCTATTTTTCTAGTTGATAGAAAGAATTTACATTAATCATGCATTGAGGAACACTTAAATCTATCAATCTCGTTTATCTTCTCAAAGAACTAGCTCTTAGACTTGTAGATTCTTTTTATTTTTGTTTTTGTTTCTATAGATGCAGGAAACATCTTTGGCAAAATCCAACATGCCTCCATGGTAAACACCCTAGGAAGCAGGAATGGAGGAAATATACCTCAATATAATAAAGGCTATATATGACAATACTATAGCCAACATTATCCTAATTGGAGAAAAACTCAAAAGAAATCCTATTTAAAATCAGGAATGAGACAGGGCTGTCTGCTGTCCACAGTTCTTTTCAATGGAGTGCTTGAAGTACTGAGCAGAATGATAAAACAAGAGAAGATATGCAAATAGAAAAGGAAGAAGCACTATTTCTAAATGTTATAATATTATACATGAGCATCCCCAATACACAAGGAAATTTCTAGAAATGGTGAATTTCAGCAAAGAAAAATTATATAAAACCAACCTACAAAAACCAGCCTTTCCATATACAAACAGCAAAGAAATGTAAGATGTTATGAAAATGTTCCCATTCATCAAAAATATCATCAAAAATAAAATATCTAGCAATATCTCCAAAGGTTGTAAAAGATCTCTCTGTAATGAAAATTTTAAATCTCTGAAATAAACAGATTGTAAAAGACATTAAATGATAAAAAGATCTCTCATCTCCTGGACTGGTAGAATTAATATTGTGAAAACAGCTATCCTACAAAAAAACATTTTAAGGACTCAGTGCAACCCCAAACAAAATACATACCTTAAACTGACAATACTTATGTTTTAACACAGGTATTCAAAAGTAAATGCCACCTTTTCAATTACAGTTATAGTATTATGATTCCAATGGCCAAATAAAATACACACATCTATCTATTAAAGGCAATTACTATGCAACATAACATTCTATTTATCACACTCAGCCAGTTAAGTCCTACCTGAAGGATCTTTCTGGCATAATAGATAACTCCAAGTAATAACATACATAAGCACTCAGCAGCAGTAAAGTCTCTGCAATGGCTTTAAGTTAATATTGCTTTTCATGTCTCAAGTCTTAAAAGCTAATTATACTTAGAAAATACCAAACCCTTAAATTATTAAATGCTTTTCCCATAATGCCAATGAATAGAAATCTTAATTAATAGAAACATCATAGCCTTGTTCACATTAGTAACTAAAATAAATACTTTATGGAATCCAGCTGGAGATACGGAAATGTAGTCTTCGACTTGCCCTTCTGGCAGCAGCTGTTCAAATGTCTTTAAAGTTTACACCGCAAAGATGCTGCAAACAGTGCACCCAACAACTCATGGGGAGCAAATGTGAATTGTGCCCATACATAAGCCAAACAGGGATGCAAATTAGGCAGTGAACACAAGACTGCTGATCAGATGTAAAGCAACTTATTTTGCAGTACAGGGAAGCTTCTAGAAAATTAGCTCAAAGAAAGAAACAGCAGGGATGAATTTTCAAGGATAATCAAAGTGTTAGTTTTCCACATATCGTCAACATAATTGTGTAAAGTCAGCTTCAAATAGCATTCCTTCCTTCTTTATTTAAAGATTTATTTATTTATTTACTATATATAAGTACACTAGGACACTGGACCCTATTACAGATGGTTGTGAGCCACCATGTTTTTCCTGGGAATTGAACTCAGGAACTCTAGAAGAACAATCAGTGCTCATAAACACTGAGCATCTCAAATAGCTTTTCTTAAGCTTGGTATCTTAAGGAATCATAGAAGCTAGGCAAGGTGATTCAGGCCTGTAATCCTGGCAGGGGATAACTGAGGTGTGAGTATTGCTTTAAGTTAGGAGAAAGCATAGGCTCTGTAGTAAGATTCTGTCTAAACCATCTAAAATCAAAACTAAAGTCAAGGGGTTTCAGCAATGGTTCAGAGGTTAAGAGTTTGTACTGCTCTTGCAGAAGACTTGAGTGAGCTTAGTTCTCAGTAAGCATCTGGTGGTTTACAATCATCTGCATTTCTATTTTTAGGGGATCTAATGCCCTCTTCTGATCTCCACTGGCAGCAAATATCAGCAAGGTCCTCATATATTTGTGCAGACAAAGCATGCATATGTGTGCATTGGAGGTATGGGGAGAGGAAGTCAAACAAAAATAAAAGGAAGAAATCAGGAAAGTATAATCTTGTTGAAAAAGAATATCTGGACAAATGGCTAATATCAGTAACATATTTGAAGAACCCATATTAAAAATAAAAATGAGGCATGTTTGCATTCCCAGGGCTGAACAGTAGAGATAGGCACATTGTTCTTAATGATAACTCACTTGAAAACTTGCCCTCCAGGCTGGCGAGACAGCTGAACTGGTAAAGGCACTTCCTTTGTAAGCCCAGAAAACCTGAAATTAATCCCCTGAATCTACGTGAAGATACAAGAATATCTACTTTACAAAATTATCCTCTGCCATCTACATCTACATGTGTATTCGGCATGTGTATGATTCTGGGTGCACATGCATGCATGGGGACACACACACACACACAGAGAGAGAGAGAGAGAGAGAGAGAGAGAGAGAGAGAGAGAGAGAGAGAGAGAGAGAGAGAGAGTTAAAATCTATATTCTTCCTGAACAAAGTTCTTCCTATATAACTTGTCTTCTTTATGGGGAGAATTCCAATAACTGCTTCCCCAGGAAACAGTACTTATTTTAGAATCTTCTAGTTTTCAGCTGCCTATAGAACCCAAATTAAGACAGTAAGGAAGAAAAAACTACCTATTAACCATGTGTCAGGATGTGCCATTTCAGGTTTTCATACACCTAATGACTTCTTAAAGCTGAAACACTGAGATATTCCTATGACTTCCAGGCCCACAGCTTTGTTTTATCCAAAACAGGTTGAAAATAAAGTGTGAATATGGAAAGAAAATACAAAATTAAAATACCATCAAATCTCATATAGCAGAACCTCCTGACCAGATATCTTACTGAATTAAATTCATCTTAGTCTTTGAGAAAGTTTTGTACTTCTTCCATATTTTAAAACTATTCTGAGTTTTAAAAAGACAATTCAGAGATTCTGCAATCCTAGAAGGGCTTTGTTATGCCTCAACATGGGTTAGAAACTTCAGCTTAGGGGTACATAGTTTTCTCCTTCATAAACTGACCTGACCTCAAGATCTAAGTAAATTAATGTATATACTAATGAAGCAAGCTTTCCACATTTGGGGTCTAGAGCATTTAATCTACAGTCTCAATGACTTTCCCTCTCCTCCAAGTAAATTCTTTCCTCTTCATTCTAAATACATTGATAGCAATAATAGACTAAATTTTCCAGATAAAACAAACCTGCTCATTGGTATCATAAAATAATCCATTGTTACAGAGCTTTAGTACCATATAGTAAGCCATCATTACTCTTCTTCAAACTTGAGGCCCATGGTGACAAAAACAATCTAGCATTGACTTCAGTAGGAAAAAAGCAAATATAGATATTTGTTGCTCTTGGTAAACAAAAGGATTCTCTGCAGGATAAGTTTCCTCCTATAGTTATGCCGCTGTCCTGATGCTACTTCATAGCCTCCTTTAGATTGCAAGCTCTCTTATATACTCTCACAAGAGAAAATATATGCAAGAGTTCTTCAAAGGAAATCTAAAATACCTGTGTGCATGTGAGCTATTCTCTCTTGGGGCAGGCTTAGTTGGAATAAGAGTGCTGAAAAGTTCTTCATATAAAATCTGATCAGGGTAGGGGTGTTATTTCTAAATGTGAGCATAGTGGCTAACTCCTTGGGCTGTTAAAAGAAACAGCAAATCAACCATAGAAAGCTCATGGTGTCCGGTGCATTAGCTTGGAAAGGAGGAGGATCAAACCCGAATAATTTTTCATGTACTCAACACCATAGACCTGCCTCCTTTCCATATGGCCTATTCCAATAATGGTCCCATGTAGTAAGAACTTTGGTTTCTTTAAAAACCCAGCTCTGGAAAGGGTGTGATTCTGCTAGCTGAAGATAGTTTATGTTTGGAATTCTGGGGATTCTTAAATGGGTATAAAAATATTAGAGGCCCAAGAGGCTATAGTGGCTGCTGCCCCTCCTGTTGCTGGTTGCTGCTGTAGCTTTTGCTGTTTGCTGGATTGTTGGTTGCTGATTAGAGATATTCTGAGTCCAAAGATTGGACTTGGCCCTAGGAACTTGTAGCCCCTAATCAGCAGGAAGTAGTCTAAAGAGATCTTTGCCTCTTTTTCCCTTTAAACTTCTTTCTTGCATACCTAGTATTAGGAAGGGATTAGGGTGGAGAAGGGTGGTTGAAAAAAAGAACCCAATAAAGTAGCCAAAAAAGTACAGATGCAGTTGTTTTTTCCTCTTGATGCAATCTATGGGCTAATTCCATTTTCACCCTTCCTAATCACATAAGGGGACTAGAAGTGAATGCTGTGGTATGATAAGCCAGCTAGGATAGTGGCAATCTGTCACTGTATACTTCTTATCTCAGTTCCACTGTAGCAGCAACTTTTGGTAGCTTGAAACAGGCCATGATATTTAAATATATATTCAGAGGTTAGACACTGCCCCCGGTTGAAGGATGGAGCCACCCACCCTTCTCAAAATTTTAACCCAGAATTGCTCCTGTCTAAAGGAAGTACAGGGACAAAGAGTGGAGCAGAAACTGAAGGAAAGGCTATCCAGAGACTGCCCTACCTGGGGTTCCATCCCATATGCAGCCACCAAACCCAGTCACTATTGCTGATGTCAAGAAGTGATTGCTGACACGAGCCTTATATGGATGTCTCCTGAGAGCCTCTCTTTTAGAGCCTTACTGATACAGATGTGGATGCTTACAGCTAACCATTGGACTCAGCATGGGGACCCCCCAGTGGAAGAGTTAGGGAAAGGACTAAAGGAGCTGAAGGGGTTTGCAACACCATAGGAAGAACAATATTAACCAACCAGAACCCCTCCCCCACCCCCAGAGCTCCCAGGGACTAAATCACCAACTAACACATGGAGGAACCCATGGCTCCAGCTGCATATGTATCAGAGGATGGCCTTATCTGGCATCAGTGGGAGGGGAGGTCCTTGGTCCTGTGAAGACGGGGTAGGGGAATGCTAGGGCCTGAGGCAGGAGTAGGTGGGTGGGTGGGGAAGCAACCTCACAGAAGCAAGGGAACAGGGATGGGAAGGATTTTTGCAGAGGGGAAACCAGGAAGGCAGGAAAACATTTGAAATGTAAATAAATAAAATAACAAATAAAAAAATTTTAAATTATCTAATGCTAAAATTCAGGACTTTCCCATTCTTGGACAATATGTGATGAAACATTTAGCAGCAGAGTTCTAAATGTGGAGAAAGAAAAATAGCAAAACACCAAAATAGCATGTTCCAACTTCTAACATGTCCATGAAGAAAACATCTTCTATAATTATAAACATAAGGAATGCCTCTGTGTATTCCATAGACTCCATGCCCTAGTAATTATCTAGTTATTCTGTTGCCCAAGTTCAGGTCTAAGGGAATAAAAGGCAGAGAAGGTTTTAGCATCATGATCAAGTTCAGGCCTCCAGTTTACTTTGTAAAAAGGAGCAAGTCCCTTATTGTTTCAGCCACAATTCTGTCCCTTGAGGACTGACACAAGAATGTAGCCTCTCCTTTGTTCCTGACAACTCTTTCTGAGAGAATAAACACTGAAATTGAAAATGAATTTGGAAATTTGAATATGGAAGTGTTCACTGGGCAGGGTGCCCCAATACGACAACAGAACCATCCAGAAGAAGTAAGTAAGTAAGTAAGTAATGAGTAAATGACAGTGGATTTGCACAGGATCCTGTAGAATCTAGATCCAACTTTATTTTCCTAGCTCCTTTTACTGCTAAAAGTCTGGTAATGGTACCAGATTTTAGGGAAATTTCTTCAGAGTACAATGAAGTTGCAAGAATCTGCTTTTTAAGTTGCATCCTGCAGACAGATGTTCTCTTGGATGCATTTGGGAAATAACTTTCATCTAGCAGGGTGAAACAGCTATCCCAGTTGTCTCTGCAGAATGTTCAGTTAGGTGTGATTGTTGCCTCACTTCCATTAGAAAGCCGAGGCTGTTTATCTCACAGAATTAACCAGGGAATCTTAAGATTAAGTGATTACGTGGGAGTCGTGTATTCTTTTCTTTCCTAGGTTCCAAGGTGCAGATGAGATTAATGAACTTTGCTTTATGTTGTCCTGCTCTGTAGAACATAATACTTTCAAAAATGCAAGAACTGATGATATCCATTGCACATATTTCAAAAAAGAGTTATCCTGCATATATACTCAGGTATTATGATAAGCTCACAAGCAGTGCTATTAGAATGTGTTGTTAACCACAGCTGGGGAATGGCTCCCTTTGGAAGAAGATAACTTTGCCAGTGATGGGAATTTTGGTCTTGGTGAGAGAATGTTATAAGATGCTGAGAAAGTATTTAAAGCTATGTACATAAGACTCTATTTGGTATATCCCATCTCCTGAATTCATCTTCTCCTTTTAATATATACCTATGAAATATTTAGTCAAATAAAACCTTTAGGGCTCAGTATACTGATTCACATTTTAGTCAGCTGATACCCTGCTGGCAGGTACCCTTGACCTCCTGTGGCTTCAGGTACTGGAGAAAATGCATAATTATCTGTGTTCAAGTTCCTTTTGAAGTCCATCATTGATGCCTTCATTATTTCCGGGACATGTGTTAGAAAAGGCAAGGTAAGTACCTAGGGTTCTACAAACCTATCCACTGGCTCCCAACTGAATAGCCAGAAATGATGGAGCAGTTACCAGCAGAGAATTGAAAACAATATAAATACAACTGGACAATAGATATAAAAAATTGCAATATTACTGATCATCAGAAAAATGCAAATGACAAGCACTGCAGTTTCATGTTATTCGTATAGTTCCAGTCTTCTAGGATGCTGAGGTAGGAAAATATGTGAGCACATGAATTCAAGAGCAGCCTTGAAATTGTAACAAGATCACCACCCCCTCCAACCCTGAAAGAAATTGATTATGATGAAATATTATTTTATATGCTGAGAAGGATGTAAGAGAAAGAAACCTTTAGATAATGTTGGATGAATGTAAATTGTTTCAGCTGTCCTAGGAAACAGTCTGGAGGCTCTTTTAAAAATTAAAAATACAACCACCATATGGTTCAACATTCCGGTTTCTAACTATTTATCTAAGCAATTTAAATCAGGACCTCAAAGAATGTCTGTTCTTCTGTATTCACCACAGCATTGTCCCCATTATACAGAAACAACCTAAGTGCCCATTGGTGCTTGAAGGGATAAATATACACATACAATGGGCTTTTATTCACCATTTTGCTAAGTGAAAGAAGCCCAAGAGGACATCAGATGCTGTATGATTTTCCTTACTTGCAGAGTTCTTGAACTCATAGAAGCAGACAGTAGAATTTTGGCTTTTGGAGGCTGCAAGAGTGGAGATGAGACATAGTTTGCTAAGAAATTTCCCCTAGGGAGTTCATTAATTGATTTGCTTCCCACAAGGTAGTAGCAGACACTTCTCGGTACCTATATGGTAAGGTGGAACTAGGTAAAGAATGTTCTTGGTATTATCCCTGATAGTGTGTCCTGTCTAGATCTCTGCCATGATGGTGTAATCAGCCACCCTTCTGCTGTCCCTGTTACTGTGATGTTCTGCTCAAGTTCCTGGGACAAAGAAACAATGGGGTAAAGCTTCTGAAATAAATCTTTTCCCCTTAAGCTGATTTTGTTATAGTAACACAGAACTAGTTAGTACAGGAGGAGATAGTTGAAAAGATGCTCTCCAGACTACAGAACCAACAGTCAAGAGCAATGTGTCACATGGTTAGAGTTTGCTGAGAGTACACCTTATGATAATCATTCTTTCCTTATGCATATAGCATAATATGGTTGGGACAGTGGAAAATTTACAAGATAATAGATGTGCCTATGGCCTTGATGATAGTGACTATTTTAGAAGATGTAGCTTTATCCATGTTAAGTTTCATAAATCTTATATGCAGTTTTTCTGCCACAATTATAGTTCAGAAAATTAATTTAAAAATATACCCTATCTACGTTGAAATCAAAAGTAAACTCATAAGCTCTTAAATGCAACAGGAGGGAAAAAATCCTTCTTGAATCTTAATTCTTATTCAATTACCAGACAAATACAGAAGTTGGACAACAGAACAAATATGATTCTTATCAAGTTGACATTTCCTAAAAGACTTTCTTCAAAAACATTACAGAGGAATCAGCATTATGAAACTATAAGTCAATTTGAATGAGCAATGTTTTCCTAACTTCTATCTGTATCTACGTCTCTCAAAGGCCCACATTTACCACAGTTGTTTCCTCTCTTTCTGTCCCCTCTGTATTGTATGGTATGCATGTTAATATGCATGTGTGTGTGTGTGTGTGTGTGTGTGTGTGTGTGTGTGTGTGTGAGAGAGAGAGAGAGAGAGAGAGAGAGAGAGAGAGAGAGAGAGAGAGAAAGAGAGAGAGAGAGAGCCAGAGAATGTTTTTCTCAATTGTTCTTCATTGTATTTCTCAAGACAGGCTTTCTCACTGAACCTGGAGATAGATGATTTGGCTAGATTGATGGCCTGAAAATCCTCAGGAATCTACCTTTTCATCATATCCCCACAGCTTGGGTTACAGGTGCATGCCACAGTGCCTGGCGTTTGAAAGGAGGCTCAAGTGATCATAATCAAGTTTTTTTCTTTGTTTGTTTTTGTTTTTTGTTTTTGATTTTGTTTTTGGCTTGCATAGCAAGTACTTTGCTGCCTGAGCTGTCTCTTAGCCTCTATCACTCTCTCTGTGCATATGTGCTATGTTTAGGTGAACATTTAAATGACTTGCATCCACATATGCATATATGGACATGTAATTATCTTCTTCTGAATCCCTTTATATGAATCATAGATACAATTCAGTAAGTATTGAGGTTATTTCTCATGAGTCAAAGAGATTCCCCTCACATAACCACATTATATTGATCCATATGTGGAAATTTTAAAATGACACGATGTTACTACTGAATATATAGTCTATAATGAGGCTTCTGCTACACCTTAATGTTCTTCATGGGATCTTTCCTCCAGGTTCAGATCCAGTTCCACACACTACATATACCTCATCACCACAATTCCTGATCCTTTTTCCTCCAGGACACCATAATGGTACCCCAATGTCATTTTTAAAGGCTGTGTGTGCCTCTGCTTTGTGGAGAATGGACTGTAGCTAGGATGTGCCCAATCATTTTTCATGTTATGGTCCTATTTCCCACTGCTGGCATAAGGAATACATGGATGATGTCATGTCTACTTTCAACAGTTTTCCCATTGTCGCAGCATTATGTCTGATTAACTGGAAAAGGCAATGTCTTCTAAAGCTTTTTGTTTTAATGTAGTAGATAATGTGAGTTACACTTTTAAGGTTCTGGAACTATTTTCCTGTCTAAATTATTTGATGGCTAGTATTGATGCCTTTTCCTGGATCAATTATTATGGTGGTGGTATTGAAATAAGTTGTATTTCTAATGCACTGCATTTGCTAGACTGAGATTCCAGTTTAAGAACCTATTAACAATATACAGGATACATTCATGATAGGACTGATCTTGTCATTGCTTAATAAAACTTTCCTCTATTTTCTGAGATGATACATCATTACCCGTGAATATCGGTTATTTTCTAGAACAATCAGATGTATGCAAGTGTGTGGGAAAATAACATATGGCTCTAAGTGACTGTCTCTGTGGTGGAAGTACTTGCATTATATAAAATCTCCATATGTTTTCCCTTGTGTCAGTTGTTCTTGGAGCTGTGGTGACAAAAAACTAGTCCTGGCCAGTAACCCAAGAATAGAAATGATAAATCACCACTTCGAGGAGCTTCTACAAGTCCCGCATGACCCTCAGCTTCTCCTTTGACTTTGTCATGACTATAAACACTGAGAGCTGAAATCAAGAGCCACAACACAGATGCTGCCAGGCTGCTGAATCACTGTGGCAACAGCTAGGCTAAAGGGCTGCTTGACCTGCCAAGGACTTGGCATGAGTGTAATGAGCTCTTTTGAGCTTCTGGACTCTGAGGTTATTGCCACAGTGGAAGTCTGCCAAAGCCAGTTTTTATCTTAGCCAATGATCTGAATTTTCTAAGAACCATCTTTGATTTAGTATGGTGAGTTATCAACTGTATTATGCTCCTACATTATAAAGTGATGGAGAAACAATGGCTGCAAACTATTAAACATAATCCCCCCCCACACACACATACATGTTATGAAATGTATATACTTGTACATATATAAATAAGGATAGATATGAATACATATAGGATTATATCAGATATTTGACATATATATGTCATATATATGTGCATATATATATATCCTCATTTACCAGGCTGGCTCTCTTCAACTTACGTTGGAGCTGAGGGTTATAGTTCATAGAGCTGATGTTATAAGCTGGCTAGTTAGGTTCTACAGCTTATACTTGGTCATCACAAAGTGTTTGCACCAAGGAAATGCTACATGCTCAATCCTCTTGCCCCTCTGTCCTATTTCTTGCCAATCACAAAGCTAGTTGGTAATAGTCAACAGTGGATATTTGGTTATCTTTTTCCTTGAGTTTCTGTTGCTAATAAGAGTGAGCATTTGACTTAAGACTGACAGAAAATAACTGAGAAAAAAATTAGAAGCAATATTTAAAAGAGGCTTCTCTCTCTCTTAAAACTGTATACTTTCCAAAGGAAACATGTATATGTAATCAAAACAAGATAGGTACTCAAATGTGTATTGTAGCATTCACTATTCAGTGTTCAAATGCACAGCCATGGGATAATAGACAGTAAAGTACTGTACTGGCTGGTTTTGTGTGTCAACTTGATACAGGCTGGAGTTATCACAAAAAAAAAAAGAGCTTCAGTTGGGGAAATGTCTCCATGAGACCCAGCTGTGGGGCATTTTTTCAATTACAGATCATGGGGAGCAAGGCCCCTTGTGGGTGGTGCCATCCCTGGGCTGGTAGTCTTGGGTTCTATAAGAGAGCAGGCTGAGCAAGCCAGGGGAAGCAAGCCAGTAAGTAACGTCCCTCCATGGCCTCTGCATCAGCTCCTGCTTCCTGACCTGCTTGAATTCCAGTCCTGACTTCCTTTGGTGATGAATAGCAGTGTGGAAGTGTAAGCTGAATAAACCCTTTCCTCACCATCTTGCTTCCTGATCATGATGTTTGTGCAGGAATAGAAACCCTGATTAAGACAAATTGGTATCAGAAGTGGGGTACTCCTGTGACAACCTGACCATGTTTTGGGGAGGACTGTGGAAAGACATTGGAACTTTGAGCTAGAAGAGCCATTGGATGTTAAGAGCTCTATGGAATGTTCTGTAGGAGTTTGGAAGATAATGTTGAGAATAGTGCTGAAAATGACTTGTGACATTTCAGAGGAAGATTAAAGACTCTTATCAAGGCTGTTACTATTTTGATTGTAAAGATTCTGTGGTTTTGGTTAGCTGGGCCTGAAGTATCAGCTGTAATTAACAAGATATCAGATTGTAATTAACAAGAAATCAAAACCTTTGCATTATTGGAACTATTGATGCTGGTTAGCTGGAGCTAAGAAATTAGCAGTGATTAAGAAGAGTCCAGCATCAATGAGGTGAAATCTGGGAAGTGTTTTCTAAGAACACACAGAGGCTGTGTTCCAGAGACAGCCAAGATTGTACCTTGTGCTGTGGCTGGACTTGGTAATGTGTAAGAGTCACCCAGGTGGTACTGGTTTTGAAGGCATGAAGGGGCCATAAAGAGCCGCTGAGGTTCAGTCCTGTGAGAAGCCACGGAAGACCACTGGTGAAGGTGCAGCCTCAGTTACAATTGATGGCCCAAGACTGAAGGGGTCATGCAAAGGAGTTGTGACTTGGAACCATAAGAGAGCCTATGAGAGGTCATTAGTGAAGCCTAGTTGCTGTGTATTGGAGTTGCCAGTACCATGAATGACCACCAAGAACAGCAGCAGCAGTTTAGTGCAGGCAGCTGGATCCTAGATGACAAGGTGTGTGCTACAAAGGGCAGGGCTGGAGAAGTGATCCAAGCCCTTGGAGGAGCCCAGAAGATGGTGAGTTGGATTCGAGACATTGCACAGTTGGAGTCTGACTTTGCTTTTGATTGTGACTGTGCCCTGATATTTTTCCCTCTTGAAGGAAGAGAGTATTTGAGTGGAACCCACAGTTTAGAGACTGAACTTTTAAAAGACTTTGTATTTTAAAAGATAATGGACATTTTAAAGGGATCAAACTTTTAATATGTAAAGACTGTGAGACTTTTAAAGTTATTTAGATCTTGGAAATAAATAAGAAAGGGTTGAGGCTTAATAGTGATGTGTTTGTGTGCCAAGTTGACACAGGGTCAATTGTACTGGCTGGTTTTGTGTGTCAACTTGACACAGGCTGGAGTTATCACAAAAAAAGGAACTTCAGTTGGGGAAGTGCCTCCATGAGACCCAGCTGTGGGGCGTTTTTTCAATTACAGATCAAGGGGGGAAGGCCCCTTGTGGGTGGTGCCATTCCTGGGCTTGTAGTATTGGGTTCTATAAGAGAGCAGGCTGAGCAAGCCAGGGTAAGCAAGCCAGTAAGTAACATCCCTCCATGGCCTCTGCATCAACTCTTGCTTCTTGACCTGCTGGAGTTCCAGTCCTGACTTCCTTTGTAAATGAACAACAGTGTGGAAGTGTAAGCTCAATAAACCCTTTGCTCCCCAACTTGCTTCTTGGTCATGATGTTTGTGCAGGAATAGAAATCCTGATTAAGACAAGTACTATATACCGAGGAGAATAATTTCCAAATAACATACAATGGGTCTCACTAATGTGATGAGTAAAAGAAGGTAGAAATTGAAAGGGGACATATGGGAGACTTTTGAGTCCTAATGATATCCTGCTTCTCCATCAGGATGCTGGAAATATTCATTCTGAACAAATATATCATGTAATACATATTTTAAAATATGTTGCCATTTTCTTTGTTAAAAAATTTTCAAAAAATTATTTAGACTTTTAAAATGTGTGTGTGTTTGTGTGTGTGTGTGTATGTGTGTGTGTGTGTGTGTGTGTGTGTGTGTGTGTAGAGGAGTGCAGGTGCCCACAGAAATCAGAAATGAGTGTCAGATCCATGGTAAGTGTGATGGTTTGTATATGCTTCTAATAGTGCACTATTAGAAGGTGTAACCCTATTGGAGTAAGTGTGGCCTTGTTGGAGTAGGTGTGTCACTGTGAGTGTGGGATTTAGGACCCTCATCCTAGCTGCTTGGAAGCCAGTATTCTGCTAGCAAACTTCATATAAAGATGTAGCACCCTCAACTCTTCCTGTACCATGTCTGCCTGGATACTGCAATGCTCCTTCCTTGATGATAATGTACTGAACCTCTGAACCTGCTCCAATTAAATGTTATCCTCCTAAGAGTTGCCTAGGTCATGGTGTCTATTCACAGCAGTAAAACCCTAAGTAATACAGTAAGAAGTTGAGATGAAGACACACAAAAGAGAGTAGGTTTTCTCCTCCTTCCCACATTAAAATAAAGTTGTGTGAGATGCAGATGCACTGTGGCAGCCTGCATCAGCTATGTCAGGGCAGGCTATGAGTGAGGCTCAACAGGCTGTCGTTGGTGCAGCCAGAGTTAGTACGGAGAGCCAGAGTTCTTGTCTTGGAACCTCCTCTGTCTTTGTCTTTTAGAAGGCAAACGTGCTATTTTTGTTAGATTAAAAGTCATTAAAATGACTCTGATTGGAGATGAAGGCATTCTTCGCTCCTATGAAAAATATTGAAAGGATTGCAAGGGGAGTGGCTGTGAGGGTAAATAATTTTCAAGGAAGTTATTCTTAGTTTATTAAATCAGGTCTGCTGGGCACACCCACCTACCTGCTCTCAAATGCCTCCTCTTTAAGAATGGGCAGTTTCTCCTCCATTCCACTATCCATTTCTGTCTCCTTTAGTATACCTAGTATCTGAAATAACACTTGAACATATCTGTTTCCCTTGTAGAATACTGGATTTTCCATACCACCGAAGGAGGCCTCCCTACTCTCTGAAATGAGGTGTGGCAGAGTAGAAAAAATGCACAGTTTTAAACAAAGAAACAAAGAACACAGAGAATGTATACACTGGCAGACAATGTTAGGGTTCTGTTACCTGCTGGGTTATTTAAGATTCTTTTCTTTGATTCTCCAGTCACCCTATTTCTTGCCTTTACCTCCTGTTGCTGTACTTGGACCATAAAGGTGTATCCTGCTGGAAGGTTCTCTTTTCTTGTTTGTATTTGAGATTCAAGGGAACTCTTACCCAGTTCTGCCTTCAAACTTACTCACAAGTCTCAGGTCTGCTATCTGATTGCACTGTCTGTTTTTATAAAAGATTTTTAAGGGATCAGCAATGATTCCCCCTTTACAGCTGGTGTAAATTCAAAACCCCTCTAGCCATAACATTTGAGTACTTTCAAAATAACCCAATAGGCAACATCTCATTTATACAAGGAGGCTGAAGACTCATGAGGCTTGGATGTCACTAATAGTGGGTAGCACATTCGCTTTAATTAATACCCACCAGGGATGTGGAAACATGGGTGCATAGGAGTGCAGCTTAACCTGTGAGGAGCACCAATCAGTCGAGGCTGAAGCAGGGCCTATTTCCAAGCATGGAGATGAAGATGTAGTTTATCTTAATCAGCACAGTGAGTGTTAGCTCTAGTCTGTCTGTGGAGGAAAACATGCCAAAGAAAGTGACAGTGGAATTTTAACAGCTCCTCTTTATCACTGCCAGTCTGCATAAGCACGCAGGTGTCCCTGTGACATGTTCGCTGCTTTAGCCATCACAACTAAAAAGTCTTCTCTGCAAAACTGCCACAGGGTGAAGACTTTGACCTGACATATCAACTCTGCCTGGCTGGCTCTCTCTCTCTCTCTCTCTCTCTCTCTCTCTCTCTCTCTCTCTCTCTCCTCTCTCCCTCTTTCCTTTCTATATTCTATATGTTTTTTTTTGTTTTCAATGACACTTTGAACCCTTCCCCTCAAAATTGAAACTGACAATTGCAAACTTAAGAGATTTAAGAGAACAAATCGTCCCCATGCTTTCCTTCAAGCCCAGTTAGACAGACTTAATGTACCTTTAGCTCAGCTGTAGGCTAGAAAGCAGATCTAAGGCATGGAATAAATTCAAATGCTTCAATGAAGGTGATAGAATAGAATGACCTCACCTGTCCACTTTTCCCCATATATGCTAATTTGTTTCAAGCCAACAACCAGGCATTCCTCATATTATGTGGCCTCTGGTACTGAAATGAAATATAGAAGGAGGACTTCTTCAAAATGAGATGAGGTAAATGATACCATTTAGTGGGAGACTGTAGGTCCAGAAGGCTGTGGGATGATGTGATCCTACAGAGGTGTAAGAATGTGTCTTTTGAATTTTTTCTAAAGGGTAGGAGGAAACTGGGGTGGTGGGTGGAGAGGGCTGAAGTTGTAAAGAGAATTTCTTTGTTAGGAGGAAATCTAAGACTATGTCATAACAATGGTGGTGTAAGAAGAAGTGTAGTTAGAGAGATATCTTTGCAGATGCAGGTCATGTTGACAATGGACATCACAAGAAGGTTTGGACTTACAAGGAGCTGAGATGGTGCATTATGAACAAAAGGGATGAAGGCAGAGAGTGGGGTACCAATGTAAGCATGATCATATGGCAGGCATGGCTGTATCTCATTGTGCTAGCATCATTTTTTCTTACTAAAGCAAAAAGTGAGACCTGTCACTGAGACTGAGAATAGAAGAAAAGGGAGGCTGTATGGTGACTAATTAGGGATCAGCAGAGTGAGTGGATGTGGGAAACATACTGAGATGAGCAACAGCTATAAGCACTGGGAGTGGATTGTGACCCCGAATGTAGAGCATTTCTCCATCCACTTTTAACTGGGCGAGTGTGGGCAGTGTGGAAAAAGGATTGAACAAAACCAAGATTAGAGTATTGCCCAGTGAACTCAAGAAGGAAGAGAGAAAAATATGTGGAGAAGAGGAATAACCAAATTTGGAGAAAAGAATCTGAGTTGGCACAGGTCATAAGAGACACAAGGGACAATGAAAAGGTAGTAAGAGCTACAGACATCAAGTCACAGAGGTTTGTAGAACTGTTAAACGTCAAGCACTAATAGGACTGAATATAAGGATTCACACAGGTAGTGATTCCTGTCTCCACACAGGGCTCTGTGTGGGTAGAGAGTGGTCAAGGATAGGTATAGAGCAGAGATGGTCACCCCATTGTTATGGCTGCTGTACGAACAGTGTACACACACCAGAGCTGAAGGTAACTTTTCTGATAAGGCAAAGATGGCTAAGATAAAAACAAACAAACAAACAAACAAAAAACCCTCAGGAGACAGCAGGTACTGGAGAGGTTGTGGAGAAAAAGGAACACTCATCCACTGCTGGTGAGATTGCAAACTGGTACAACCAATCTGGAAATCAGTTTGACAGTTCCTCAGAAAACTGGGTATAATACTACCAGAGGACCCAGCTATACCACTCCTGGGCATATACCCATAGGATTCTCCAGCATGTAATAAGAACACATGCTCCACTATGTTCATAGCAGCCATATTATAATAGCCATAAGCTGGAAAGAACCCATATGTCCCTCAATGGAGGAATGGATACAGAAAATGTGGTATATGTACACAATGGAGTACTATTCAGTCATTAAAAACAATGAATTCATGAAATTCTTAGACAAATGGATGGGACTGGAAAATATCATCCTGAGTGAGGTAACCCAATCACAAAAGAACACACATGGCATGCACTCACTGATAAGTGGATATTAGCCCAGAATTTTGGAATAACCAAGACATATTTCACATATCAAATGATGCCCAAGAAGGAGGAAGAACAAAGTATGGATCCTTGGCTCCTTTGTAGAAAGGGGCAAAATACCCACAGAAGGAGATACAGAGACAAAAGGTGGAACAGAGTCTGAGGAAAGACCATCCAGAGACTACCCCACACAGGGATCCATCCCATATACAGTTACAAAACCCAGACACTATTGTGAATGCCCACAAGTGCTGGCTGACCGGAGCTGGATATAACTATCACCTGGGAGGCTCTGCTAGTGCATGACAAATACAGAGAGGGACATTCTCAGCCAGCCATTGAACGAAGCACAGGGTCCCCAATGGGGGAGCTAGAGAAAGGACCCAAGGAGCTGAAGGGGTTTGCAGTGCCACAGGAACAACAATATGAGTCACCCAGTACTCTCAGAGCTCCAAGTGACAAAACCATCAACCAAAGAGTAGACATAGAGTAACCCATGGCTCCAGACTCATAGGCAGCAGAGGATGGTCTTGTTAGACACCAAAGGGAGGAGAAGCCCTTGGTCCTGGAAAGACTTGATGCAGTAGTGTAGAGGAATACCAGGACAGGGAAGGGGGAGGGGGTTGATTGGGGAAGGGGAGATGGCTTATGGTGTTTCCAGGAGAGGGAGGAACCAGGAAAGGGGACAACATTTGAAATGTAAATAAAGAATATATCTAAGAGAGAGAGAGAGAGAGAGAGAGAGAGAGAGAGAGAGAGAGAGAGAGAGAGAGAGAGAGAACGAACCAAACTGCAGCTCTATGGTAGAATGCTTGCACTAAGTGCGCATGGTGTTCTGGATTTAATTCTCAGCAGTGGAAAAAGAAAAAGAAAAAGAAAAAAAAGAAAAAGAAGGAAGGAAGGAAGGAAGAGAAACAAAAGGATTATTAAAAGGCACAGGGCTAAGCATGGTGGTGTACACCTTTAATCCCAGCATGTGGGAAGAAGATATATGCAGATCTCTGTGAATTCAAAGCTAGCTTGATATACATAAAGAGTTCCAGACCAGCTAGGAATACATGAGGAAACCCTACCCCTTTTTGCTAAAAGACAAAAAACCTCTAGGGGGGAAAAAAAAAAGAAACAAGGAAAGATTTTTTCATGGAAGCCATTACAAAAACAGAATGTAGAAAAGATGTAAATAAACATTTCAAGACTATTGTTAGAAAGTTCTAGAATTTATCTAGCCAACCACACTTTATAGGTGAATAACTTGAGGTTCAAAAGGGCTGGAGGGTTCGCTTAGCAGCCACAGGTGTAATACAGAACTTTGGTCACTTTTCAATTGAGAATGTTATTCTCTTTATGGTGGTTGAGCCACATGAAATTGACATTGCAAAGGTATAAAAATGGTCAAGTGTTGCTAATTTTGTGAAGCTCAACTTATACACTCCAGTTCTCTTTCTTTTACAGCAATGTGCTAAGGAATAGGAATTTTAAAATAAACTATTTCCTACATGTTCCTCCCTAAATTTCTAAATTTTATCCAGGAAATGTGTGCAGGGGCTGAGTAACAACAACAACAAAAATCTACTGAAACTGGAATTTGCTTTTAAGGAGTAATGATATTTTAAAAATCCAAAATAACAGGTCAGAATGGCTGTCACAAGTGTGGGCAGGATTACTGCCAACCCTCAAAGTAAGGTGACCCAGGAGGGGCATAAGTGGATTATGATTATAAACACAATGCTTACGGATAAGGAATTATCCTACTTAAGGGAAGCATGAGAGTGGACAGCAAGGTGTGGATCAAAATAAACCAGATACACAGCTGGCAATGTTGAAGTCTCCACCCCTTTCCCATAGGAGCATATCCCCACCTTCTTTAGAAGATGCTATTAGATCTCAATGACATTAGCAGGAAAGCACAGGTCCTCACCTCTGAAATGCGTCAGATCTCAGATCTCAAGATTATAATTTGGCTTCTCATTAGGATATGACCTGAAAGAAAAACTGCCCCAAACAGAGGACACATACATGAAATTCTTAAGAGTTTGTGTTTCTATTGCACATTGATACATCAGTCCATTGCTTTCCATACATCATTGTCTGTGTCTTACAGTCATAGTTAATGTGAGTTCATGTTTAAGAAATAATAACGTAAATGATTGCAGGAACATGAATATCCTTTGGCTCTGCCCCAGAGACTTTTCTCAAAGATTCAGTGGAACTGCTCAGCTTGAGAGCGGGAGAGGATGGGAGCACTGGAGTTAAGATCACAGAAGCAGCCTTTAACAAAAGAGGAGCAGGTTGAAAATATTCTAATTTCCTCACTTCACAGTGGGTAAACCAGGGCATGTATTACCTTTCTGAGGGTCTTGGGGAAAGGGCTGCTTGATTTAATTTTATTATTTTATTTTAGATTTTAATATGGTTATAATGTTTCTTCCTTGCCCTTTCTCCCAACAAACCTCTCATATATCCCTCCCCACTCTCCATCAAATTCATTGCATTTTTCGTCAATTGTTATTGCATGCATATGTGTATTTGTATAAATATAACCTTTGAGTCCATATAACACTTCTTGTGTGTATTATCCCTCATCAAGGAAATTTTTCCTTGCAATAGACAGAGGCCACTATCGAAAATCACAACCCATTGCAATGCAGAGTTGCAGAGCCCAGTCCCATTGGATACATCTCCAAGACACTCCTGCACTTAAGGCTCAGGGAATATTGAAGAAGAGGGTCTGCCTGTGAGCAAGCTCAAGCTAAGAAAGTTAGTATTCTGAAAATTCATGTTCCTCATCCTTCAAAATCAAACCAGAGTCGTAAGAATGATAGAGTAAAGAAAGTCACCTACCTGGATCTATGCAGAAACTGAGATCCTATGAGTGCATCTTATTCCCTGCCACAACAACAAAAGAGGTGTGGCTATGCCATGCATTGTACCCCTAAGCTCTGTCAAGCATACGTGTTAACCATGCATGGGAGTCAGCCAATTACATGTTAATGTCTTGTTCCATTGGTCTGGAGACCACTACTTTATAACTACATTTGAAAGTGAACAAGAGAAGATCAAAGTCAACTGTATTTTAGATTGAAATGGATGAGTAGATGAAACACTCATAAAAACATATGGAAGGAGAGAACACAGAAGTAAAAGAGCCAAGAGAGGGTAGCAGAAGAGATGACAGTGTAATAGAATGCAAGGTTGGAGCCCTCAGTTACATGTGGTTATCATCTAATTGTCACAGTACCACTACAAGTTTAATGAGGTACCATTTGGCAGCCGAAGAAAGCAGAGTTTAGGGTAAGTCTAAGATGAACATTAGTACACAGTAGGATGTGTACCAAGCAGTGTGAGTGAAGAATACAAGTCTGCTCTCTTGCTATCGTCCCTCTATATTACAATGACAACCAAGGAGATCTATATTTCTGTTATGTATAGCTAAACACAAAACCAGCCTGAAGAAGTTATAGAACATACATACACACACACACACACACACACACACACACACACAACTCTCAAACCTGCTCACCTACAAATGCTGAGGCTGTAGCAAGGTTAAAGTGCCATGGGTTCCTCCTTGTGTACTCTTTGGTTGGTGGTTTAATCCCTGGGAGTTCTGAGGGTATTGGTTGGTACATATTATTGTTCCTCCTATGGGGCTGCAAACCTTTTCACCTCCTTAGGTCCTTTCTCTAGCTGCTCCACTGGGGACCCTATGCTCAGTCTATTGGTTGGCTGTGAGCCATGGGTATTTTGATCCACCTTCTAAGAAGGATCAAAGTATCGACACTTTGGTCTTCCTTCTTCTTGAGCTTCATGTGGTCTGTGAGTTATATCTTGGGTATTCTGAGCTTTTGGGCTAATATCTACTTATCAGCGAGTGCATACCGTGTGTGTTCTTTTGTGCTTGGGTTACCTCACTCAGGATGAAATTTTCTAGAATAGTATCACTCAGATAACTACAAGCTATTAAAATGGGAAATTTCTGCAATTTATGCCAATTATATTTATGAGTCTATATTTTCTGTCAATTGGATTTTTGCCCATCAATTCCCTTCGAACAGAGTTAATGAATGATATATCTAGTTAGGAAATGTACTGTTTTCTGATATGGAAATAAACAATTTCTTGTCGTTTATTTAAGATTTTTTTTAAAAAAGTGCCAGTAGCAGCACTGAGCAGGCTGAAGACCAGGCTGGAGGGAAGCCTATTCTTCACTGTATCGTCGCTGGCAGTGCAAACCCTCTCTACTAAGAGGTGGAGGAGAAGGAGAAACAGAGAGGGTCCCAGGATTTTTCTTTGAAAACTAAAGTGTAAAAACTACAATGGGAGAAAATGGCAACATGCATGCTAATGTCAGAGAAGAACTCTGAGACATCGCCTCACATCACTAGCCTACCTAAATAGAAAAAGACAATTCCCTATCTTGCAGATGATGTGAAATAACTGGGCAGCTTGTGTAACAGTGCCAGGATTACACGAGGGTTCATCTGCTCTGTTACCCAGTGGTGTTGCCCAAAGGCAGCAAAGAGTGCAAGATGGTAATATGGGCTTCATTTATAATACAAAAAACTTGTATATAGGATAATATTCTTTCTATTCATTCTTTTTTCCTCTTTATATTAACTTTTAAAGTTAACATATAAAGCGATGGGTTTCATTGTGCTGCTTCAGGCATTTGTGTTATTTTGGTGTTTTTTTGTTTTGTTTTGTTTTTTTTACTTCATCTTCTTCCCATCCTCACCCTCCTCTGTCTTCCATTATGCCTTCTGCTCTCCCTGACTGGCAACTGTCTTGCACCAGAGAAATCTTTCTTCTGCTTTAATGGCACATGTCATTATTCTTTCTTTTTCCTCTTTCTCCTTAAAATTTCTTCATCCTAATGATCCTTCTTTCTCTAGTTTTATATCATATACACACACACACAAATACACACAACACACAGTCACACCTACACACACAAACACACACAGAGACACACTTCCTTTGGGTCAGGAGTCAAGACTGAGTACAAAATTTATTTATGTATTTTTATGCACTGCATATACATTTTCTGACAGTAATCTTATACAATAATTTCATCATTTTGGCTTTGACCTATTTTCGAAGTTTTCAACTTGTAAGATCATATTATCAGTCAAAGCATTTTGGATTTTGAAGCATTTTTAGTTTTGGGTTTTCACATTAGAGATACTCAACATCTATAATATGTACAGATACACCCTAATTTATTACTTGCCAAACAACAGACAAAGGCATTTGTTGGCACACAACAATGAATCTCTGCAATATACCAGTAACTACAGCTGTACATACTCTCCAGAACTGAATAAATTAATTAAAAATGGCAGAAGTCAGATCAGTCTTTGACTTAGGGGTATAATAGGAAGAAGTCCTGAGGGATATTGTAGGGTAACCAAAATGTTTTGTCTTTGTGTGTGGTTATACATATGTATACATTTGCAGAAATGCATTCAACTATATATTTTTAATTTGTGTCTTTAACTAAGTATAAATTATACTTAATTTTCTTTAAAGGAAAAATAAATTCATCAGAGAATTCATAATGACATGAGGACTTCTGGCTGAATTCTTTGTTTTAGCTTCCTGTTCAACTAAAGTTGCTGAGCAGTGCTATTTCATGAACAGAATCCACATGGCTTTGCTTTCTCTGTACTGAGTAATTTTCCAAATCTACGACACTGTCATTTCTCTTGGTTACAAGTGAAAAAACAGCAAAACTTCAAGGTTCCTTCCAGCATGAAGTGTCACCTTATATTTTTCTTTAGACAGAATATTAAGTCTAAGTTGCATTTCTTCATTCTACTCAAAGTTATTTCTATCTGGCATGTTTGTTGACTTTTCACCATGAGTACATATTAAAATCAGCTTTACAGATCTAATAGTCTATGTAGCTACATAAAAATGTTTTGGAAATAATATAAGTTGAATTTTCTTCAAAATATAAGTTGTGAACATAAGTAGTATATTGTAATAAGAGTTAAATTTAAATGTTTCATAACACCTAGTAAAGAAATCCAGTTTGGATAGAGTACTGAGAGAAAATGAAAAGAGAATGACTCGCCAGCTCTAGAATTTGCATGTTTATCTTGTGAAGAACACTTGAATTGCTTCACATATGTAATCAGACTGAACGTTCACAGCACCCCTGTGAAGTAGGTAATTACTGTATCATGGGTGGCACATGAAGAAACTGAGGCTCACATAAATGAACATATTCAAAGTTCAGAGCTAGCAAAAGAAAACTCCGAATTCCATTCTATGGCCAGTGAACTCAATAATGATTACCTTTGTTACCTGAGAGAAAAATCAACTGATGTGCTCACCCAGCAGCATTTATAAGGAGCCGTCTCTTTCAAGCACTAATGACAGTTTTCAGTAGCTGCCCATTCCTTGCACTGTGTTGAGTTCATGTTCTATTACTGAGTGTAGTGGCTTTACTTCCACACATTCTTTGATATTTCTATTTTCAACAAGTATAGCTTAATATCCCTATCTCTAGATATGGATTGGAGTTAGTGATTTGCTGGTAGTACATAAAATAGAGCAAAGATGGTATGTCACTTCTGGGACTAGGTCTCAATACACTTCGACTTTTTCTGTTACTCACCCTCTTGGATTACTCTCAGAGGAGGAAATTACCTAACATTGGAGAACACTTATGCTGCCCTCTGAAGAAGCCAATTAGGTAGAGGGCTGAGACTTCTGCCAATAGCCATGTGAATGAGTATGAAAAAGGTTTTTCTTCCAGAGTCAGAGTCAGGTCTTCAGCAAATCTCTTGACTAAACACACTCATAAAAGAACTCGAACTAGAAATGTGTAGCTAAGTTGTTTTGAATCACTGGTTCAGCCTAATTATGGGATTAAAACCTGCTTACTATTTTAAACCAATAAGTTTGAGCATCATCATTTTCCTAATATCACTAGGTAGACAAGAATATATTTACCATAAACTAATGTTATAAGATATACTAAGACACAAAGGACTGAAGGAAACAGAAAAGGGATACAATTTGAGGCACCACATCAAGTCTCAGGACAGGCAGGGCATCTCTGAGGCACTTGACTAAAGACAAGAAGAAAGAGAAATGAAGGGTGTTCATTAGTTTTGGAAACATGGAGATAGTTGCTTCCTTGATCAAATCAGGAGCAGTGGAGAGGTGAAATCAAAGCCCAATTAGAGTATGATAAAGAGTAGTGAATAGGATGTAGAATCATATGATTATCTTCCTCAAAATCTTGACTAGAAAAAAGCAACAGAAATGTTGGCAAAACTACCATGGGCATGAAGGACCACTGATGGTGTTGATGCAATTCTCAGAAGGGAGACATCATTTATACATGCATGTGCCTGGGGAAAGTCTGATGAAAGGATTGAGCACATAAAATAAAGATGCCCAAGTAGGTCTAGAAGATAAGAAATTAGATTGGAATGGGATTTTCTACACCATGGCAACATAGGATGGGGTTGGCTGAGCACTGGGCTAAGATTACTTGAAGTTCTATGTGCATAACAATGAGGGAATTTATGACCAGTATTTACAGAGAGAGTAACAGTTACCTCATAAATACATTTACATTCTAATTTCTAATTATGTAACTGCTAGTTAAACTATTAACAAAAATGCTCTAATTGGATTAATTTTTTTAACGTAATGAGTTGGAATTTGAGCAATTTTAAAAATTTATTTTTTTTAATGATGTGCATGTGAATGGAGGGGGCACACATTGCAGGTGCCCCCTGAGGATATTCAGTCCTCTGACACTGGAGTTACAGTCAGCTGTGAGCCACTCAGTGATGGGGGAAACAGAAGTTAGGTCCACTGAAGAGCATGATGCCCTTATTCATTGCTTAACACCCTCTTCAGGCACCCACCCCAATAAACTTTTAGATGATGCTATGAATTGAACCCAAAACGTAGCCTTTGCAAGGAAAATACTTTACCACTGGAATGAATTTCCAGGCCAAGTGTGTAATTTTTGTAAATTTTATTTGAGATAGGGTTTCACAAAGTTGCTCGGACTGGTCTCGCTACATACACACAAATTTACTACACAAGCACAGACCACCTCAAAGTTCTCCTAAGGAGAACACATGATGAACATGTGCCAAGGTTTAAGATTGTCTTAATATTTTCCATCTTCCATGTTCATAGATAACTTCACATTGTTATGAGTAAAGTCTCCAATGTTGTCGTTTAGCTAGATGTATGTTTGTGTGTGTGTGTGTGTGTGTGTGTGTGTGTATGTATGTATGTATGTATGTATGCATGTATGTATAGATGAATGATAGATTGAAGATAGATAGGTAGATAGATAGGTAGATAGATAAATAGCTAGGTAGGTAGATAGATAGATAGATAGATAGATAGATAGATAGATAGATAGAGGTATAGATAAACACAGATAAATTTTAGTAGCTTAGTCTGACTCATGGAAGTAGAGATACATCATATAGACACAATATATTTTGCTTCCCTTTTAAAATCATTATGAAATATTCTGATACCTTGCAAGACTAGTCTTTACACTACTATTCTATTTTAGTATTTCATTTTCAAGATCTGTTCTGGTATCAGATTACATAGTTCATAAAATTATATTTGCATCTTGACTGGTATTTTGACATGAGTAGATTATAATGTTGTCCTGTCTACAAACTCAGCACCAGATGGGTAGCTGTGGAGCTCACTGTGCTCCATAATATTTTTCCTTCTAAGTGTGGTTTTACTATATGTAATATGGTTTTAATACTCTATTTAGTATTTTAGCAGCTTCCTTTAAGTCAATTTTTATTATTACAACTAAAGATATTGGCTAGCATTATCAGTAAAAGGTTATATACTAAAGATCTCTGATTTTAGCTAGCACCAAAGGGCAAACATATCAATGCATATAAACCAAAATAATTACAAAAATATGTTCTATATTGATAATTTGAAGCACAAAACCATAAGGAATTCTGAATAAATATGTACATAAGCCTGTTGCATTCTCTGAAACAGAAGACAGGGTTGTATGGAAAAACCAAGGGAAAAAAGTCAGACACATGCAGACCCACCACTATTCACTTTTACTTACCTAAACTCTGCTCTCTGTATATTTACATAGAGGAATAAGTTGACCTAACATGCCTAATCGAAATACATGTAATTTAGTAGCAAAAAGAGATAATATCTTCATTTTGATATAGTACCCTCTTTCCAGTCATTCAATGAGTCTTTGTATTATTCAAGACAGAGGCCAACTGATGTATTTTCTTCTGGTTTTGAAACACATGTATCAAGTTATTGCTTTCCCCAAATATTATAGTCACTAGTTGTGTTTCCAGACTGTATCTCAAGTACAAGAAGTACGGAATTACTGACATTAATTATCAAAGGAAAAATCAAGATTATTAAATAATTATTTAAAAATTTGAATTAACTTCCCTCTTCAAAGTTGTATGATAATGACTCCTTGTCATTTTTAGAATTATCACTATGCATTCTTACATTCATACATGACATGCATGATTCTAATAAAACGCAAACAGAATGAACATTGGTGACAAATGCCATGAAGCCAAGAATCGTAATGTCACACTTTGGAGACCCTTATGGTAAAATGTGCTAATGACTGAAAGAATTACAGAATTTATTTTGCTAGCTTTTCAACTTCATCAAATTCTTTCCAGTCGCTCTAATTCCCTGTGTGTGTGTGTGTGTGTGTGTGTGTGTGTGTGTGTGTGTGTGTGTGTGTGTGTGTGTGTAGCTCCTTGGAAAGATATCAAGACTTCAAGTGAAAATAAGATGCTGGAGAACAATCAATGATTACTCTCTCAAGGGCAGAAGAAAAGACCAAGGAACAGAAGAATAAAGTAAAAGCATTAAAAAAAAACAAAAGAAAAACATTAAAATCCAGCTGCCAGTGACTTTGACAAGGTCAACAATCAACAAGACTTTGGCATATTCAGTCATGTGCTGTTGTTTGCTTGCAATGGTGCATCAAGCACACTACAATTAACACCTAGGCAATCCTTAAAGAAGTGTATCTGTGGATGGTGGTGTAAAATGACTACAAGATCAGTTTTCAGGAGAGCATTTAAATCAGAGGGTGGTGGCCTGTAACACAATTGTTGCAGTATGCATTGTAAATCTGTTTCTGTCCTGCTTTACCTACATAAGGCATTCTCTGATTGGCTTTAATAAAGATCTGATGGTCAATTAGTTGGGCAAGAAGTGGAAGGTGGACTTCCTGAGAGGGAGAAAGGAACTCTGACAAGAAGGAGAAAGGTCTTTTTGCCAGGAGACATGGGAAGAGATGGACATGACTAAAGGCCTGGAAGGTACAGCTCTCCCATGGATGGAGCTGGGTGGTCGGGTTAACTTAAAAGAGAGCCTAGTTAACTAGTTGAGAGTCTATCCAGCCAATGGCTAAGCTTTGAAATGTTAAAAGGTCTTTGTGTGGTTATTTGGGGAACTAGTTGGTTAAGGAATAACTGTTTCCATATTGATTTCCAATGTTAATTAATATATACAGAATATTAATTATTATTTTACACACACTGGTCTGCTCTAGTTATGAACCAGTAGCCACACGACTAGTGATTAGCATTGGGCTAGAAGACATCACTCTTCCTTTTCATCGTGCTCCATTCTCACTGTCTAGGCATTTTTCCTGATAGCTGTTGCGCCATGACCACCAGTCTTCCCACCTGCTTCCAGGAGCCATTCCAGGAAGAAGAAATAATGCAAGACCCAAATGTATCAGTAGAAACGATCAATAAGACTGTCTCTTCAAGATATGCTGCCAGCCAACATGTCTATCAGGAGACAATAGTTTAAGAAAATGTGGTGTTTATACACAAAGCAAAATATTATTCATTCACAAAAATAACGAAACAGAGGTGGGCATCTCATTAAGTGAAAGGAATTCAGGAACAAATGCTACATTTTTTTTTTACTTGTTTGTGAAAATGTGAAAAGTGAGCTTACAGAAGAAGAGAGTGGTGATCACTAGGATTAGGAAAGGGGAAAGGTAACAGAAAAGGGGAAAGAATGAGGTTAGATTACAGGTCCCCAAAAGAGTTAAGGAGCTATGGTATCCTATAGTACCACCAGTCATTTATAACACACTTCAAAATGACTACAAGACTCTGAAGGTTCCTAACACAGGGAAATGGTAGATTTGGTGAAAATTTAAATGTCAGGTGCAAGCGATGCTAGATATACTTAGCCTGTCCCACACTGTGGGTTTTAAATAGGCTGATAGCTACTTGTATGGATGCATTTAAGCATTGTGTATTCATTCATTCATACAGCTGGTCAGGAAAGCAAGACAAATTTCTCTACTTTAACATTATATTTAAGTTAAAAGAAGGGGGACACAAATGAGAGTTCAGCTTCAGTTGCACCATTTATCTAAAACACAGTAAATTCATAAGGTTTTGCTATGAACATGAAGTGAGGCAAGCGAAAGATGGCAGAAAATGTGGTATAGAAAGGTGAAGTACAGGGAGGGTTTAGGCCTGCTTTCCTCCCTTCTTCCCTATTCCAGGCCCTGTGGAAACTCGCTCACTAACAGCAGGGCCCCACCTCTGGGCCTTTGCACTGCCTGAACCCTCTGCCTGGAATGCCTGACCTCTTGATTTTCACGTGGCTGCCTTCTCTCCTTTCTTTCAAGTGTTTGCCCTGTAATTCTCTTCCAATATAGAGTCCAGAGTTTCTGATCACTGCCGATGTTTGTTTCTTCCAAAAGTTTTTTTTTTTTTTGAGATTATAATTATATCATTTCTCCACGTACCCCTCCTGGCTCTCCTTCAAATTGATGGCCTCATTTTTCACTAATTATACATATGCATCCTACAATTTCTGACCTTTCGTAGTCTATATTACATGCTTCTTTGTGTGTTTTCAGCGCTGACCCTCTGGTATTAGACAGCCAACTGGTAAGCTCCTCCCATGTGGAACAGTCTGAGAGTGGATGGACAATGGGGTGGGGGTGGGGTAAAATCGGGGGTGAAAATAAATAAATAAATAAATAAATGACAAAAGACAAAAAAACAAACAAACAAACAAGGAATGCTAAAGCATGAAAGCAATGGGAGGAGAGACTGAGTCTCTTAAACTTTTTCAGCAAAGACTGACACATTCCTTGCATGACCTGGCAGGATTTGTCACGTGCATGCACAAGGACACATTCTTTGCATGAACTTGAACATTTGGTCACATGAATGTACCTGTGAGCATACATATATGTTTCAATGTTTAAGTGGCTTTATAAAAGAAAAGCGAAAGGAAAGAAGAGCCCTGATATCGCTAAATGCAGATTTTTGACTAGCTCTTCGGCCACACACTCTGTCATATAGTATTGCTCCCATACAGATGCCCAGATGTAAACATTAACAACATAAAACGTATGAGAAAATGGGGGCTTTTAATTCCTCACTACTTTGCCTTCTAGTAAAACTTATTTACCTGTATTTAATAGTTGTATTTAAAATTGGCTAAAAATTAACTATCTCTACTATGTGTGTATCTATGTAATATGTATATTGAAATCAGTCTTCTTTGTAGAAAATAAAAATTATATTTGTTTATTTTCTCCAAACATACATAGATTAAAGGCAGCATTAGCTTTACTGAGATTGGTCTTGAAGCAGCGGATGCTAACATCAGGTTTAATCACGGTCAAGGCCACAGGTTCAATGCTAATGCACAGAAAGCATAAGACATTAAACTGAGAATCACAGAAGCATCTCAACCAAGGCATCATCAAAATGTGCATCCTATGGAAATGTAAGAATCTCTCATTGATGAACATCATGTCCCAACATACCTACTGACATCTCACCCTGTCAGATTTCTAAACGGTTTGTCTGAGAACATCCTTCATGCAATACAGCCCCAGAGAAGCTCTAAGTTCGAGTCAGGATGACCTTCTCCCACATCTCCACTCAAATCCCATACTGATGACTTCCTTCAGCTGAATGACCCTGAGGACGGAGAACCCACAGCACTAACTCCTACAGAACTACAAGAACGAGAAGAAGCCTATACAAGGTTTTGAGTGGATGGATAGAGAAAGCTGATTGTTACCTAGAAAAACCATCACGGAAACAGTTTCCTTTCCTTGTCTCTGGTCTCTGCTTACAGCCAACCCTCTGTTTGTCTTCCTGACATGGCCTTAGGGAAGTTCCTAACTGAGCTATAGCAGGAGTTCTCAATTCCATTTAGACGAAATGAATCAAATCGTGTGCTGTTGTATTTCCTTTGTGGTACACTATATGCAAAGGTTATTGCCTAAATCATAACTCCTAAATCTGAGCAGCTGAGATTTTGCTTCTTGTAGCTGTCAGGGCTGTATTTCTTGCAGTCAGATAATTATGCAGACACTCTTCCCTTCCAAGTATACACCAGGCGACTCACAATTCAGTGAAACCTTAATCTTAAGGCAGGAGTGTTTGTACGAGTTTAAGAGCTCCCCTAAATCTCAAATCTTTCAGAGAAAACCTTTCCATGAAGCCACGTTTTCAGATCTTCCCCCTAGTGGGGTTCATACTTTAAGTCCCGTGATTCTTATCAATAGTTATTAGTATTCAAGGTGACCTTATGAATGCTGGAAACAGGACCTTCCAAAAATTCAGAAGATCACGGTGTACCTAAGTATGGCTTGAAGCACAAGTGGATCCTTTCACGTTTCCATGTATATTGTTCCAGAAGGGAAAGAGCTGGAGTTCTAAGAGAAAGCAAATGCTCTCCTGAATTTATGCCTGGTTCCAGGAGAGGATGGGATAAGGCATTCATAACCCCTGGAGTTTGGTACAAGGTTACTATGAGCATCATAGGGGCTGTCATCCTGGTGCAATAGGTCTCAACATTCCTAAAGCTGCAACCCCTTTATACAGTTCCTTATGTTGTGGTGACCCTCAACTATAAAATTACTTTCTTGCTATTTCATAGTTACTATTATGAATCGTAAAATAAATATCTGACATTCGGGATATCTGATATGTGACTTCCCAAAGGGGTTGTGACCCACAGGTTGAGAACCACTTTCCTAGTGCTTTGGAGAGACAATGGCTCAGCAGTTACAAGTGCTTACTGCCCATCCAGAAGACCTGAGTTCAGTTTCCAGCACCTGTACTTAGTGGTCCACAATCACTTGTAACTTAGCTCTGGGAATCCAATGCTCTTTTCAGGGCTCCCGGGGTAGTACCATACAGAGGCATACACTCACACATATACATGCACACACAGATAAACATAAAATTGAAACATTTAAAGATCCCCTGTGGGGCAAGTGCAACCAGGGGGAACAGGCCCGGAGCAAGGGTGAGATCAAGACATGTCCCAACCCTGAAAATATTATCTTGAAACCAGCAGGAGTAAGGGTTAACTCCTTCCTTGTTCTGGGCCTTCATGTCCTGGGACACATAGCCTATGACCCCCACCTCTACCACCATGGAGGTAGAGCAACCTCATGGTCAAATTACAGGTTTAATCTCCTAGAATTCCTCTTCATGTAAATGAAGCATTCCTAGTACCTCAGCCCCAGCCAATAAAGTACACTCTCCCTAAAAATCCCTACCCACTCTCCAAGGTTTATGTAGCCCTGTTCAACCCGAATAAAGGATAGCTGTCTCACTGAATACTTCCTAGAAGAACTGTTTCACTGAATACTCTCTAGGAGAGCTATAACATAGAAAACCTTCTTTGAGAAGCCCCAATCCCTCTACCCCCAAACAGCACTTATTCCCTTGGACCAAATCCCTTACAAGCTTCCTTCTTTTCATTCTGTCCTGGCTTACAATGGTGCCTGAATAACCCAAGAACAGGAGCAGAGCTGGGCCTTCAATCACCTAAGGAATTATTCCAATTAGAATATATATATCGATCTAATTTTTTAAGTGCCCTAGAAAAGATTCCAATGACAGAAGGGCCTATTTCCTCCTATTTCTAACCACATACATTCACAAAAACATATTGATGAAAATCATAAAAGCCTTTCAACATTTAAGATGCAGGCACAGGGTATGCATCAGTTTGAGAAAACTGAGGAGCAATGTATTTCATTTCAGGAGATTCATTCTCCAGGATCATTCTACCTCAACTCCCAGTTATTCCTTGAGTAGTGAAAGACCACTTTGCTCCTGGTGAGGCAAAGCAAATGGTCTCCTTCAGAAGCTCCTCCACTACTTGTAGTATAGGATTTGAGATCCCAATGACTTAATTCCCTAGCTGGAGGTTTTGAGGATCATGGTTAAGGTTTCAATTTTACTGAAGCAGAAGACACTATGTCATGCTCGATCACCTTATATGAATAAATTAATCAATTTTGCTTAGCTATAAAAGCAAATGGAAGGCAGGTGGGATGACTCAGTGGGTGCAAAATTGCTTACCACGCAACTCTGACAACTTGTTGACCCTTAGAACCTATAGAATCTAGTTGAAGTGACACATATGCATAATCCTGGCATTCCTATTGAAAGATGGTAAGTGGAAACAGAGTTTTCTAGAATCAACATGTCAGCTAGTCTGGAGTACATTACACAGCAGAAACAAGAGCTGCCTTACCTCATTAAAGGTGGAAGACACAACTTACTCCTAAAAGTTGTCTCCTGATCTTGGCATATATGCCATGGCACATGCCTGCTTACACATATAGGCATGCATGCACAGAACTAATTATTTATATTTAACTATATTGAATAAATTAAGTGGGTATATTAAATTATATTAAGTAAAATGATCCATATAATTAATTAATTACATGTTAAAAGAAGCAAGTAGAATCAAAGGGTCCCCAGGAGAGATGAATTATATTTTGAGTAGAAGCAGAGAAGGGGGAGAGAGAGAACCCTTTCCCAGGGCTGAGAGAGGACAGGGGCACCATATAAAAGGAGACTGGCCTCTATAATCAACCACTCTATGAATAATCCTACTTTGCCTTACCTGATCTCAAATCAATAGTATGTAAAGAAGGTTTCTCTGATGACAGCTCTCCATAGGAACCCCAACTTGTGCCACCCACTCTTATTGTCCATTGATATTTTTCCCATAATAAGGACACGTTAATTTCTAATTTTCCAACAGCAAAGGAACCAAGATGTTGTCCTGAGAGCCTTCTTTGCAGCCCTGGGAAGAAATGGGCTGCAGCTCATGGAACCCACGATTTTCTTTCTCTCTCTTTTTTTCTTCTTCATATGGAACAGCTTTTAAATCGTTGCTTCATTTACAAAATGATAAAAGCCGGTCTTCAGCACTGTTATTTCTGATTTCTCTTCTTGCATACATTTTTTTCCACTAACTATAACCATAACTTTTAGGTTATGTATGACTCTTTTTTTTTTCTAAGTTTTTTTATTTACATTCCAAATCATTTCCCCTTTCCAGTTTCCTCCCTCCCCGAAAGTCCCATAAGCCCCCTTCCCTCCTCTTTTCCCCATTCAATCCCCTCTCGCTTCTCTGTCCTGACATTCCCCTACATCCAGTCTTTCCAGGACCAGGGGTCTCTCCTTCCATCTTCTTGGAAATCTATTGATATGCTAATTGTGTCTAAGGTATTCCGAGATTCTGGGTTAATATCCCCTTATCAGTGACTGCATACCATGTGTGTTCTTTTGTGATTGGGTTACCTCACTAAGGATGATATTTTCAAGTTCTGACCCATTTGCCTAGGAATTTCATGAGTTCATTGTTTTTAATTGCGGAGTAGTATTCCATTGTGTAAATATACCACATCTTCTGAATCCATTCCTCTGTTGAGGGACATCTGGGTTATTTCCAGCTTCTGGCTATTATAAATAAGGCTGCTATGAACATAGTGGAGCATGTGTCCTTACTGCATGCAGGGAAAGCCTCTTGGTATATGCCCAGGAGTGGTATAGCCGGATCCTCTGGGAGTGTCATGCCCAGTTTTCTGAGGAACCGCCAGACTGCTTTCCAGAGTGGTAGTATCAGCTTGCAATCCCACCAGCAGTGGAGGACTGTTCCTCTTTCTCCACATCCTTGCCAACAACTGCTGTCTCCTGTGTTTTTGATCTTAGCCATTCTGACTGGTGTGAGATGGAATCTCAGGGTTGTTTTGATTTGCATTTCCTTAATGACTAAGGATGATGAACATCTCTTTAGGTGCTTCTCAGCCATTAGATATTCTTTAGGTGAGAACTCTTTGTTTAGCTCTGTACCCCATTTTTTAATAGGATTGCTTGGCTCTCTGGAGTCTAACTTCTTGAGTTCTTTGTATATATTGGATATTAGCCCTCTGTCGGATGTAGGGTTGGTAAAGATCATTTCCCAGTTAGTTGGTTGCTGCTTTGTCTTTTTGACAGTGTCTTTTGCCTTACAGAAACTTTGTAATTTTATGAGGTCCCATTTGTCAATTCTTGATCTTAGAGCATAAGCTATTGGAGTTCTGTTCAGGAAATTCTCCCCTGTGCCCATATGTTCAAGGTTCTTCCCTAGTTTCTTTTCTAGCCAGAGGGCACAGAGACAGTATCCAAATTAATAAAATCAGAAACGAAAAGGGAGAGATAACAACAAAAACTGAGGAAATTCAAAAAATCATCAGATCCTACTACAAAAGCCTGTATTCAACACAACTAGAAAATCTGGAGGAAATGGCCAATTTCATAGACAGATACCAAATACCAAAATTAAATCAGGATCAAATAGACCATCTAAACTGTCCTATAACCCCTGAAAAAATAAAAGTGGTCATTGGAAGTCTTCCAACCAAGAAAAGCACAGGTCCAGATGGTTTTAGTGTAGAATTCTATCAGACCTTCAAAGAAGACCTAACACCAATACTCTTCAAACTATTCCACAAAATAGAAACAGAAGGAACACTACCCAACTCGTTCTATGAAGCCACAATTACACTAATACCAAAATCACACAATGAACCGACAAAGAAAGAGAATCTCAGGCCAATCTCTCTTATGAATATCAATGCAAAAATACTCAATAAAATTCTTGCCAACCGAATCCAAGAACACATCCAAACGATCATTCACTACGATCAAGTAGGCTTCATCCCAGGGTTGCAGGGATGGTTCAATATAAGGAAGTCCATCAAGGTAATCCACTACATAAATAATCTCAAAGAAAAAAACTACAAGGTCATTTCATTAGATGCTGAAAAAGCATTTGACAAAATTCAGCATCTTTTCATGTTAAAGGTCTTGGAAAGATCAGGAATTCAAGGCCCATATCTAAACATAGTAAAAGCAATTTACAGCAAACCGGTAGCCAACATCAAACTAAATGGAGAGAAACTTGAAGCAATCCCACTAAAATCAGAGACTAGACAAGGCTGCCCTCTCTCTTTCCATATCTTTTCAATATCATACTTGAAGTTCTAGCTAGAGCAATTAGACAACAAAAGAAGGTCAAAGGGATACAAATTGGAAAGGAAGAAATCAAACTATCACTATTTGCAGATGATATGATAGTATACTTAAGTGACCCAAAGAACTCCACCAGAGAACTCCTACAGCTGATAAACAACTTCAGCAAAGTGGCCGGATATAAAATCAACTCAAGCAAATCAGTAGCCTTCCTATACTCAAAGGATAAGCAGGCTGAGAAAGAAGTAATAGAAATGATACCCTTCACGATAGCCACAAACCATATAAAGTATCTTGGTGTGACTCTAACCAAACAAGTGAAAGATCTGTATGACAAGAACTTCAAGTCTCTGAAGAAAGAAATTGAAGAAGACCTCAGAAGATGAAAAAATCTGCCATGCCCATGGATTGGCAGGATTAATATAGTAAAAATGACCATCTTGCCAAAAGCAATATACAGATTCAATGCAATCACTATCAAAATCCCAACTCAATTCTTCATAGAGTTAGAAAGAGAAATTCAAAAATTCATCTGGAATAACAGAAAACCCAGGATAGCTAAAACTATTCTCAAGAGTAAAAGAACTTCTGGGGAAATCAATATCCCGGACCTCAAGCTGTACTACAGAGCAATAGTGTTAAAAACTGCATGGTATTGGTAGAGTGACAGGCATGTAGATCAATGGAACAGAATTGAAGACCCAGAAATGAATCCACACTCCTATGGTCACTTGATCTTTGACAAAGGAGCTAAAACCATCCAGTGGAAAAAAGATAGCCTTTTCAACAAATGGTGCTGGTTCAACTGGAGGTCAACATGCAGAAGAATGCAAATTGACCCATTCTTATCTCCTTGCACTAAGCTCAATTCCAAGTGGATCCAGGACCTCCACATAAAACCAGACACAATGAAACTAATAGAAAGGAAACTAGGGAAGAACCTGTGTATGACTCTTAAGCTCTAACCATACACTCCTAATTTTTTCAGTACTTGTCAGCGATATTGCCCTTCCTGTTCACAATTTTTAACCCATAGACACAGAGGATTGCAATTGCCAGACCATAATACTTCCCGAGAAGTTTATTATGTTTATGGAGTCCTTTTCCTATCTATGCAGGTTAGATGAGATCTGAACCTGATTTCTGCCGAGAGCAGAATCCATGCACCAGCGATCTATGATCTCTCTTCCAAATAATGATGATGATGATGATGATGTTGATGATGATGAGGAGGAGGAGGAGGAGGAAGATGACAATAATGGCAAATAGGAATCGTAATTATTCTTTAGAATTGAGCTAGACTGTTATAACCACTTCCATGCATTTTGTTTTATAACTAAGGTCTATAAGCTGGTCAAAATAAGAGAGAGGTTAATGGGTGTTATAATAGCAATTATCTCTCCTATTAATAGAAACATATCCCAGAGCCTTCACTGAAGCTCGTGAATACACCTACACAGGACTTTTTTCTGATTCTTTGATGACTGACTCACAGAAAGTTCATTTATGAAATATATTCTTTTATCCTCTCTATCTCTCTCTTGTGATTTTTCATCTATATGTTTGAGATAGGGTTTTTCTATATACCCTGTTTTGACCTGATGTTCATTTGTGTAGTTTTGATATCAGAATAATCCTCCTGTTGCATCCTCTTGAGTGATAGATTATAGGTGTGTCAAGATATCCAATTGTTTCTTCTCTATATCCTGAAACTTTCACTATATAGTTGTTATTATTATTTATATTTCTCCTTGTTTCCACTATCAGGCCATAAGCAATTCCTTGGAACAGGATCCCTTTGTAAAATCCTTCCTGTAAACAGTGCATGCCCTGCTCATTGAGTGAATAAGTTAATAAACAATTGGAAATAATTTCTGCATACCTTTATTTTAATAGGAAAAAGAAATGCAGATGTGACAAGTATTTAAAGGCTCAGTCCTTGTTTGGGAAATTTGCCACTGTGCCCATGTGTTTGAGGCTCTTCTCCACTTTCTCTTCTATTAGTTTCAGTGTATCTGATTTTATGTGGTGGTCCTTGATCCATTTGTACAAGGAGATAAGAATGGATCAACATTTTCCTGAACAGAACACCAATGGCTTATGCTCTAAGATCAACAATAGTCAAATGGGATCTCATAAAATTGCAAAGTTTCTGTAAGGCAAAGGACACTGTCAATAGGACAAAATAGCAACCAACAGATTAGGAAAGGTTCTTTACCAGTCCTACATCCAATAGAGGGCTAATATACAATATATACAAAAGAACTCAAGAAATTAGACTCCAGAAATCAAATAACCCTATTAAAAATGGGGTATAGGGTTAAACAAAGAATTTTCAACTGAGGTATATCGAATGGCCAAGAAGCACCTAAAGAAATGTTCAACATCCTTAGTCATCAGTCAAATGCAAATCAAAACAACCCTGAGACTCCACCTTACACCACTCAGAATGACTAAAATGGAAAACTCAGGTGACAGCAGATGCTGGCAAGGATGTAGAAAAAGAGGAACACTTCTCCATTGTTGGTGGGATTGCAATCAGGAAAATTGTAATTTTCTTGGGTCCTCAGGAAAATTACCTGAGGACCCAGCTATACCACTCCTGAGCATATACTCAAAAGATTCTCCAACATATAACAAGGACACATGCTCCACTATGTTCAAAGCAGCCTTATTTATAATAGCCAAAAGCTGGAAAGAACCCAGATGTCCTTCAACAGAGGAATGGATACAGCAAATGTGGTACATTTACACACTGGAGCACTACTCAGCTATTAAAAACAAAGACTTCGTGAAATTTTTAGGCAAATGGATAGAACTTGAAAATATCGTCCTGTGTGAGATAACCCAATCACAAAAGAACACACGTAATATGCACTCACTGATAAATGGATATTAGCCTAAAAACTTGGAATATCAAAGAATCAATTCATAGACCACGTGAAACTCAAGAAAAAGGAAAACGAAAGTGTGGGTGTTTTGGTCCTTCTTAGAAAGGGAAACAAAGTACTCATGGGAGCAAATACAGAGACAAAAAGTGGAATAGAGACTGAAGGAAAGGTCATCCAGAGACACACCTGGGACTCCATCCCACAAACAGTCACCAAATGCAGACACTATTGTGGATGCCAAGAAGTGCACGCTGACAGGAGCCTGATATAGCCATCTCCTTAGAGGCTCTGCCAAAGCTTGACAAATACAAAGGCATATTAAAAAAAAAAGAGAGTGGATGACAAGTTCGAGAAAATACATTAAAATATCTGTAAAGAAAAAAAACAAAACAAAAACAAAGGCGTATGCTCATAGACAACCTTTGGACTGAGAATGGCATCCCCAATGGAGGAGTTAGAGAAAGGACTGAAGGAGCTGACGAGCTGACGGGGATTGCAACCCCGTAGAAAAAAACAACAATATCAACCAACCAGACCCCCGAGGGCTCCCAGGAACTAAACCACCAACCAAGGAGTACATATGGAGGGACCCGTAGCTCCAGTCTCATATGTATCAGATGCCTTCTCAGGCTTCAATGGGAGAAGAGCCCCTTGGTCCTGAAAAAGGCTCAATGCCCCAGTGTAGCGGAATTCGAGGGTGGGGAGGTGGGAGTGGGTGGGTGGGTGTGGGGGAACACCCTCATAGAAGCATGGGGAGAAGACGGGATAGGGGGTTTCTGGGTAGTAAACCGGGAAAAGGGCCAACGTTTGAAATGTAAAAAAAGAAAATGTCCAATAGATTTCCTAAAGTAAAAAAAAGGTTGCAGCCCCATGTACAGAATGTACAGATCTTTCAGTAAGGGAAACACAGGAGCAAGATGTTACCATACCTGGGTATTGGGAATAAACTTGACAATTAGTGTGAACAGAATCCTTGGAACTGTAGTCTGGACAGAAAATACACTTCCTCTGAAGAAGTCAGCTCTATAATAGCGCTATAGATCAGGAGATTTTCATGAACAGTCTGTAGAAACTACTATTTTCCAGCCATGAATAATATAAGGTCTTACTTTTACATAAGAATTTAGCCAAGAATTCCCACGAATCTTTCAAGTACAAGAGTAACTTCTAGCAGACACATCTTTGAACACATCTTCGATTTAAATGAAAGCAATTCTTTTGAGACCACTTAATAATAACAGACCTCAAGGAAATAAACTCAAAGAAAAATATTTGACTAGAAAGCTGCAGAATAAATTAGCATATGAGAGATGACTAGCACTCCATTTCTATTTAGTGCATGTTACAGTAGTGATCCCTGGCAGCAGACAGCAAAACTATGTGAGAACCTCAAAGATTATAGGAGATATAATTAACCTCAGATCAAGCTGAAGTTGGCAACTGAAATCCTTCTAGGAACCAGACAGCATATGACTCAATATGGCTCAACTGAGCTTCTGACAGACAGCTAACAAGCAGGTAACACAGACAATGTTTGCTAGAGAAAAGAGACTGAGGTGATGCTGGATGTGGCGGTATCTATGGTCACAAGAGAATCTAGAATGAGACCATGGAAGAGCATAAAGTCTAGTAACTCAAACTGAGAGCATCAGAGAACTTAGAATGGAATAGGGCCCATAAGCACATCATGCTTCTCTGTCTTGGAAAGATGAAGATGACGATATCTATAGAAAGCCAAAGTTTGTATTTCATCTCTCTTTGAAGGAAGAGTCTCTACATATGGTTCTATGACTTCAGTGGAAGAGATACTTGGATAGCTTTTGTCTTCCTGTCATTCCTTTCCCTATTGCAATATTTTTATCTCTTGAGACCTAGATGGAAATTAATTATTCTTACTATGAATGTAAAGAGTGAATTAATCTGGTTGCTGTATTTATTTACCTTATGCTCATCTCCAATGACTTCACAAATAAACTAAGATTATTTAAGATTGCACTGAGCAGTTAAATGATGTGTCTTAAACTTCTATGATAATCTGGCTACCTTCCAGCCCCAATCCCATGTTGCTTGCATATTATTGTGAATCTGGCTCTTTGGACCTCTTGTTCATCGCTCCAATTCCTTTGTCTTCCCCATGAATCTGCCCTCCTCTCCCTCTTCTTGCTAGCAAACATTCCACCCTATTCTCTATTCTGCCCAGCCATTGGGTGATCAACATTTATTGACAAGGCAAAGAATAAATAGTAAGACCTATTTACACAAACTTGAGACAGAAGATTCTTGGTATAAGCATTGCAAGGTCATGTCTGGATTGAAACAAGATATGAGGGCAGATAAATCAGCATTTGAATAATCCAAGAGTAAACTTTACACAGTGTGCAAAATATTACGCCCACAACCAGTCCCATCCCAACACACTCACACCCACACCCAACACACACTGGTTATAATTCTGCTCCACCCACAGAGAACTTAGCATTTCTGTGTAGAATATTGGGCTTCCATAGATACCTCCAGATGTATGTTACAAACCTTAAGTCACACAATCTCCCCTGAGAATTCATAACCTAAAATGAATCCATTAGTAGTTCATGCAAAAGAAATCAGTCTTTATGCAGAGAAGATCAAGACTGGCAGGATGTTTCCCACTGAGAACAGCCACATATTGATAAACATTCCAAGCTGCAAGAACTACACCAACTTTGCTTACTTTTGTATCTACAGAGAAAGTATTCATACAATTATGTTCTCTCACATGAATTAATAAGTATTCACCTGGTCAAGTAGATTGCTCTAAAAAAATCTCTGGGTATCTTTCTACTTGGAATTTAAATGACTTTAAAAATACCATTTCAACATTATTGCATTATTCATGGTTACCAGTGACAATGTGAAAATGAGAAGGTACAAGACCCACACTCACCCTTGCTGGAAACAAGTCCTCATAGAAACTGTTTTCTTCTTAGATACCAAATCATGGGGAAAATATACTAATCCTTTAGGGGTATATGGTCCATAGAAATGATGAATAAGATTTATGAAATTAGTAAGCATAATATATGTTCTGTTTTGTAGGATATAGATGGCAAAGATTTAAAAATCCAATAGTTTGGGGAGAGGTAAAATCAAATGTTTTTCCTATTCAATGCTGTCATTTCCAGGAAGAAACCTAGTAAAACTCCTGGGGGTGGGGATCTGTGTCGAACTGGACTTAAGAACCAATGGTGCTCTTCTGCATGGTGCTTAGAAATTCATATATTCTAGTCAATATTCTACTTTGCACACAAGCATGTATGAATTCCTTTCTTTAAAAGATTTGATATGGATTACCTTATAACTTTTTATAATTTAATTTTTGACAACTTCATATATATATATATATGCATGTTGGTCTTTTGAGCTTCTGTGTACCCATGAATGCAATGGGCTATGTCATATACAGTAGTCAGAATTTTATAGTGCTCCTCTTACAATCCTCTCTGCAATGATCCTGGGGTCTTAGACAGAGTGATATAGCTAGATGCCCAACTTGGAACCGAACATTCATCACTTACTCTCTTCACTTTGATCAGGTCTAAGTCTCTGCCTTAACTTTATTTAAAAGAAGCCTCTATTCAAGACTGAAAGCAGTATTAGTCTCAGAATATGAAAGGCAGTTCATCAACATGTCTACTTAGCAAACCATCAGTGATAATCCTTCCCACTCTCTCCCTCAATGACCTGTGATCTCCCAGCTATAAGCTTTTGGGCAGGTTTACAGTATCAGACATGTATTCTGTGGAATGGGTTTCCTATCTAGTCAGAAAGGGTTCAGTTAACCTCAAAACAGTCATGCTCCCATTTTAACAATGGGTATACCTAGCTAGAGATTTCACTATAACTCAATCATTAAATGTATACATGTTTATACTATGTCAGATTTTATGCTACAGAAAGCAGTGGCCTAGTAAATATTGTTCCATGTCTTACCAAATGCTAACTGAATACCTAAATGCTAAGAACCCTGGAGCCAGACCCTGGAGATTTAAACATCAAAATAAAGAATGGGTGCAATCTCTGGGGATGTAGACATTACCAAGGAGAGTCCATGAACAGCAAGACCTTCTCTTCAAGAAGGTAAACAGAGCTGAACACAACCAACTAAAACTCCTCCACCACAAGAGAGAAGCAGAAAGGGGAGTGAGAAGACACTATGTCTATCAGAATGTCCCAAGATCTCCATAAAAATGTAGCCAATAAGCTGTGTTCTATGGGATGAAAACAAGCCAGGTTGCATAGGAATATGAAGATAGCAGCAACAATGTTACTTGTGGGAAACTTTGTTTCCAGGAAACTGAAGGACAATGACATAGACTACAACATAGCAGCTTCAGGCCAACGCTAGGCTGGAGAAACAGGAAATAGCTAACTTAAAATTTTAAACCATTCCAAATTGGTGAGAAAAATGTCAAGTGGCGTGATAACAGCAGTCTGACCTGTGGGCAAGGTCTTGTTTACCTTATACTGTGAGGAAAACAGAGTGGAGAAGAGAAGGGGTGGGGAAGCACAGCACTGTGAGAATTGATACAGGGGATAAATGAGACATCATGCTGTATTAGTAGTCTAGTGCAGGGCTGTGCAAAGGGATGAAGTAGCATAGAGTTTGGTGGTAGAGAGAAATAGCAGATGAACTGGAAACTGTCATAGGACTCTTTCTGTATTGAGACCAACTGTGCACTGCTTATTTTTATCTTTATTTTTATCTGATATGTATGAGGAGGAGGTGTCTAGGGCTGGGGGAAATTCAGCACTCCACTTAAATAGGTTAGTGTTGATTTGTCTCGCACACTAGTATTTGAGTGAGCATGTGACTTTAGCATGGAGCTCTCTTTTAGATTGAAGGCAGAGGACAGGGATTCATCAACATAGGGATGTCTGGAAGTTCTCAACAGAGATGAGTAAGAGTGTCTAGGGACAGCAGCCATGCTACAGGGAGGGCTTCCTCACACTGCTGCTGCTTTCTCACGACCCCTTTGTGTGTGAAACATTTTTATGACCAAAGATGGAGACATATACACTACCAAGCATTTACTGAAAAAATACCATAATGTCATTTATGCTCCAATAAACTTTCCATGTACACGTATTTTTTACAAATTATTAAAAATGAAAGCTCATTTATGTACTAATGAGATAATATGCTTATTTATTTTGCATAAAAAAAAAGCTTGTCTGAATACTCAGTACTGATAGATGCAAAACATCTTTGGTATTTTCCAAAGTTGATTGATATTTTGGTTTTATATTTGTCAACACTGAGGATACCATTTTTATATTACAAAATGGCAGATTATAGTTGGCATCAGTTTAGAAGCCATTTGACACTCTGTCTTGTCCCAATCCAGACTTCATATAACTTCTATTTTATAGCATTCAAGTCAACAACTCAAAGAGCAACGTGAATAAACAAAAAATTCTAACACTATACTATCTATAGACATGTAAATATGAAACATATTGAAGAATCATTGTGGGAAAGTATTAAAAGAAAATATTAAAAGTCTTTTGCCTTTCGTAATTAAAACGTGCTTTGTCAGAGCAGAAAACTTAGTGACACTGCGGTCCATAACACTACAGTCTTAAGTCTGAGGAGAGGTGGTTCAATGAGTATGCAAGTTTACTAAATAATTAGGTTTCATTTTTAGCTATGTAATAGATGAAAGGGATATCATTTGCTTATTATTTTGAATGTTATTTATTTTATCTTCTATTGTTTGTGTCCCTAAAATGAAGTACACATGAGCAAGATAGGAATATTTTATAGCATACAGAAATAGCCAGAAATATTTTAATTAAAATGTGGGACAAGTCCGCAGTAGGGTTGCATCACAGTGATGAGAATGAGGGTTCTGTCCAGTGCCAGCATTCGCTCCTCAGGTGTGTCCTAGGAGACCCCATAGGCTTTCCTTTGATTTCTAGAGACCATACTTTGAGACAGTTACAACCCAAAACTCCAGCACACTGGTGAAGTGTTACCCTGAGATCACTGAACATCAGAGTGAATGCTTTGTAGATGTTTAGCCTAAAATAGACATTTTTAACAAGGTAGCTAAATGATTTATTAATGAAATAATCCAGAAACATTCTTGTAAATGTCTTCCCCACAATACTTCTGGAATGGAGATTCGGGCAGAATGAAAATGAATGTGGTGAACGGGCTTAAATGGAGACTTCTGTGGAGGGAAGAGAATAAAGGAACAAGATTAATACCTGTAGAAAGATGTCACCTGTATAAGTGACAGATGAAGGCTCTAAGATTTCATAACCACAATTTATTATAAATATACAAGAGAGGGAAGGCGACAAAGTGTAGTCTTAATTATTGTATTATTAATTTCAGAATAGCTACTAATAAAATCAAGCTGTCTTCCCTAGTCCTTTGGGGCCTGGGGTCTAGGGTATCTGACATCAGGTCTGGGCTAGGTAAAAAGTCTCTGTCTCTCTGAGGTCCACACTGCTCCAAAGCTCTCATTTTCATGGAGATAACTCACTTTATCTGTTCCTCTCATTTAAATTTCTAGCAGCCTTCTTTTCCAACCAAATGATTTGCATTGAGCTCTAAGCTACAGCTAAAGGTCACTTTTGTTTTTAAAGTTTCAGTCTAAGCTAGAGATAGCACCACTTTCAAATGCCTCCTATCAGTGTTTGTGACTACTTGCTGTGAAGCTAAGCCAGCTTTTGGAACTCCGTGCCAGCAGGATGACAGAGAGGCTGTACTCAGACCTTGGGCTTGAAGCAGGACTACTTTTGACAGAATGAAAAATATGACTAGCAAGTGAGAAACGAAGGAATAACACTAGACCTGCTGTTTGAATGTGTAATAAGAGTTTATTGTTCCTTTGTAGTAGATTTACTTCTGACTGCTCCTTGCTTGAAGTGGCTGATCCTGGCCTAATGACCTTTGCCATCACTACAATGTGCTTTCCAAGAAGTCAACGTATATTTTAACAGGCGACCTACTATGAACTGCTTTTCTAAAGAAACCAATATCATAAACATGGCTGACTGGAGTCCTGACATGGACCTCCCTCAAGTCAGGAGTTAGAGAGAGCAGTATATCATGCCCCTGCCTCCAGATGCAGAGGCCACTGAATAAGATGAAATACATTACAGAGGGTCAGTCTGAAAGCAAATGACATAATGACACTTTCTGAAAATTCAAAAAGAAGGAGAAAAAGAACACTAGGCAGAAACATACACCTGTTTGGGAAATTAGCATGGTACAAGCAGATGATTCTTCTAAAATGTACCTTAAATGCATAAGTATGTTCTATGAATACCATGTTTTAATATAAATACACATAACTACCACATTCCTATAAATAGATAAGTTTAGATTCTTATGAAACTGTTTCATAAATTCAAAACCACTAGGAAGCTTGCAAAGAAACTTTGTCTAAAGGCTGCCTTGTCACCATACCCGGGCTGGTCCTTGCCCCTGGCACAAATGTAGCAGAGGTCTGCCTGGCCTCAGTGGGAGATGTGCTTAATCTTCAAAAGACTTGAGGCCCCAGGGAGGGGGAGAAGCCCTGGGGGGGAACTTCTCAGAAGCAAGGGGGAGGAGGAATGGGATAAGGAAATGTGGGAAGAGGGACAAGGATGGGGGAGCAACAACTAGGATGTAAATAAATAAAATAATAAAAATAATTTAAAAAGCTGCCTTGTCTAAAAGCATCTTATTTTTGCAGAATTAAATATTTGAGTATAACTAATATTTAATTTACACTAACATCTAATCAGTATTATTCATAGCATATAATATTCCCATTCATATATTAACATTTAATTATTAAACATTCCACTACATGTTTTAAATGTATTAAAATATGAATATACTGAAATCTTCTATGACAGATTTCAGAATATATATATGCAGTCATCCTCTTTCTCCTCTGTGCTAGGATTAAAAGTATGGCTACTTGGACGCTGGGGACACAAACTAAGGTCCTCATGCTTATTCCATAAGCACTTTACTGAGCATCTCTTCAGCCACAAAATATATTGACAAGATCTTCGATTCAGTGTCCGCACATAATAAAACCATTACTGATCAGACTAATGAAAATGATGGTTTGTATTTAAGTATCCCGTTTTAATTGCTTGAGATATCACACACACATATGTATACACACACATACATTATACATATACAAGTGAGATTAAATCAAACTAAAGGCTACTGAAATGCCAAGAAGGAGAAAATACTGGAAGTTTGAGTATAGCTGCTTTGTCAGGAGTATGATCTCAGGAAGTAAGAATGAGGACTCTCTAAAGCAAAAGGTCATTATGAAAACATTCTTGGCATGGTCTCTTCTAAAGATGGCTGATTTACCCTGATCTCATTGGACTATTCTCTGAGAGCCATGAGGAAGTTACTTTAGGTCAGTCAGTATAGAAGAAAAAGTAACAAGGATTTTTTTATTTGAATCCTGATTCCCACTAGTTAAAATGCAGCCCGGTGGGACACTATTTTCCCTTCTCTATGTGCAATGTCTTATGTAAAAATCTAGGATCTCATATTGCCCCATGCTCTGTATAGAAACAATGGGCAAGAAGCAAGCAGCATATGGTTCAGACAGCATGTGATGTGTACCAGCTTGTACCAGTGAGACAAGGGCTTGAGGCTATCATGAGCTGGTGAACCCTGCAGTGACTGGAACAGACAAATGAAGGCAACAGGCTCTGAAGGGCATATAAGCAGTGTACACTGTGGATTTCTTGTACAGGCAGGAGTATGTGGATATATCTGCTTAACAGGCAAGGAGTCTACAGGGACCCCAGTTATCATTCACACTGCTTATCCACCAGAAATTGGAACTTCGTAAATGAGTAGGAAGACAAATTTACATTTTAACATTTTATAACTTTGACTGTGGATGTGTTTTGCATTTAAGAGTTGTTGACTTTCCTATTGCTGTGATAAACACCATGACCAAAAACAGATGACCCTGGTTTGTGTTCTGTTTTTTGTTTGTTTGTTTGTTTGCCTTGCTGTTGTTAACTTCATGAGACAGAGTCCTCCAAGAGGAGGGAACCTCAGTTGAGAAAATACACCCATTTTATCAAATAACGCTTATGCCTAACTAGTCACCAACAGAAGAATGAAACAAGGAAAATCTTCTAGGCTACTTGACATTCTAACCATACACATACATTACGCAGATTTAAGAATACTCCTGAGTACAAAGCAAATTAGAAATTATAAACCATGCTTCAGGTGAAGGTTAATTACAGAAATACACAGACATTACACAGATTTAAAAATAAACAAATAAAAATCTTGTTTTAAGATACTGTTGTGTAAAGGCACCAAAGCTTCTTAAATGGTTGAAAAACAAAGACAAGGAAAAAAAAGAATCATGTGTTTCTATTCACAACAGCCTAGGTGTAGAATCAGTCTAGAAGCTTATCAACAGATGAATGATTAAATAAAAGATATATACACTGGAATTTTATTCAGAAGAGTGAAATTATGTGTTTTGTAGGTAAAATGCATTAAATAAGAAGTCAGTGTGTAAAGTAAATAGACCAAACTCAGAATGATATGTGGGGTGTGTGTGTGTGTGTGTGTGTGTGTGTGTGTGTGTGTGTATACATATGAAGAGAGGAAATGGAATGGAATGGAGATTACTTAGGGAGAAGAACACAAACAAAAGTATAAGAGAGGTGGACATACATAATTGATATAAGTGATATAAAAGTATGGAAATATCATAGTGATATTTTATAATTTATTTTTACAATAGAATGTTAAAAGGTTCCATCTAAGAGTTTTGAGGGTATTATATAAAAAATACACTGTAGAAGTGAAACCAATTTTTAAAATACCAGGTATCAAGACATTGTCATCCAGAAGTCATAGATGTGGGTACCTGAAATGACAAAACTCTTTTTATTGGAAATCAGTGCCTACTTACTCCTCCAAGCCTGGTGTCACAAATGACATATAAGGGCATATTCCAGCACATTTGAATGAGTGAAATGTACTAAAGTACTTGTGAAATGGCCATTTTCTAAGAGAATATGGGGAGAACTAAGGGCCCCTTACATGAAATATGTACTTATATCTAGAAAACAGGAGAAAAAAAAGGAAGAAGCAACCGTAAACACATTAAACTCCTAAAAAGCTCTTCTCTGAAATAACATACATTAAGTGTATGTTTAAAGCTGATGTAACACAGTGCCTGTGATTTCTCTAAGCCACTTCTCAGTCAATCGAGATGCAATTATATATCTGAAAGTATCAGTCACAAGAGAAATATAAGCTGCCAGAAGTTGTCTTTTAGGGAAGTGAACCTTAAAATAAATGGAAACACTCTTCAGAAACCAGCAAGTCCCCCTTTCAGCCAAGCTGTCCTTTTGGGGAAAACTAGACATCAATGCTAAGAGTCACTTAACACCACACACCCAGTTAGGACAGGTGAAGCACCACACATCAGCTGGAAGGATTTGGCATCTCTATATTATGAAAGTAAATGGAACAGAGAACTGACAGAGGAGCCTCTGCTCATCTGCTTCATCCCTAGATCATCCCAGAGGCCCATTGTGCACCACAGGAACCACAACACTCTCACACACACACACACAGTCACATAAACAAACACAGACACACATGCACAGAAACATAAGTACACATGCATACATGAAGACACCACATGTATCGATGGTCAATTAATTTTTGACAAAGTTGCCAGGGTAAATAAATTTTCAAAGAACAGTATTTTTGACAAATGGTGTCAGGACAGTTAAATATCCCCAAACAAAGGAATTAATTTAACCTACTTCATTTCACATCATATAGAAAATGTAACAAGAAAACTAACCAAACACTGATCTAGAAGGTAAACTGTAACACTCTTAGAAAAAGATATACATAAGAAATAAATCTGCAGGACCTTGAGTTCGTCTTTCTATAGTGCACCATAATTACAAAGAACTAAAGAAAAATGGATAATTTACAGGTAGATTTCCCTTTGTCACAATTTTAAGATTTTGTCAAAAGACCTCTATCTAAGGAGTGAAAAGACACCCACAAATTGTTAAAAAAATATCCACAAATCATTTATCTGGTAACATAATGGTATTGTGTTGTTATTTTTCTCATTGCAACCAAATACCCAACAGAAATATCTTAGTAGGGTTTGTTTTGGCTTGTGGTTGGAGGAATAACATTCCATCCTGGTGAGGAAATGCATGATGATAGGTGGTACCATGGTGGAGGGAACATGTGGCATCTGCTTGTTATGTGACAGAGGCGGTGTCAGAATCAAGGTCAGATGATAAGTCTCAAGCTATGCCCTCAGTGCTGGCTTGCTTTCAGTTTAGTCTGCTTCCTGAAGACTTCACAAGCTTCCCAAATAATGACACCAGCTCTGGATCAACCATTTAAATACACAAACCAAAGGGGCAGGGCATTCATATTCAAGCCATAACCTTCTGCTCTTGTGCTCCATCGGGACATGTCCATTTTGAAAGTCTTCATAATTTTACAGTTCCAGTGCTGTTGAAAATTCCACAGTGTTTTCTGAGACTCAAAGCAATTTATTAACTGTGAGACCTTGTAATGTCAAAAACTAAGCTATATGCTATATACTTCCAGTGCACAAAGTTACAGAACAAACATTCATATTACACAAGGGAAGAATGAGGACAAAGCAAGGAAAGGCCAGACAAAGGCAAGACCAAAATCTAGCAGGTAAATAACAAACCTCATAGTACTATATCCAGCAGATGCACGGTAAATGATCTGGATATCAGCATGCTGGGAAAAGGTCTATGCACACAGCTTCAATACCAGACACATATGCACATAGAGTCACTCCTGGAGTTGGACTCCAGACTCTACTTGTAGTTTCCCTTATTAAGTGTCTTATGTGACCTGGCCTCTATAGAATTTTGTTATCTCCACTGCAACATGGCCCTTACCTTAATAGCACCTTGTATAACTCACTTAGGAACTCCATATGCAGCCTGACTAACATGGAACACATGCACAGTAACCCATGTGTGCTTTGTGGGTATTCCTGAGAAAAATGCTTCCATAGATGGCCCTATTAGAACAGGGTGTCTGGAAGCTCTGTCTTTTTCTTGGACACTCTCTTTTCAAACCTGTGTACAATCTTTCGAGAGATTTTGACAGGACTTGGCCTTTGAAGAATTATTCCTATTGTCCCAGTTCAGATAAGACATTTCTCTTTAATTGCTCTGATATCTTTGACAATTACTATAGCTTTATTGATGATGTTAACTTTACTCATACTATTTTCCTGCCCAAACTACTCATTGTTTATTGTTACCACCATGACACAGGGTCTTACTGAACTGAAAGTCCATTGTTTTTTGAGCTCTCAGGATTGCCATTGTGTCAGTTTCCTCTTGTGAATAGAAGGATTATCATAGGTTTAAAACAAATGTGTCATTTTACTGTTCCCAAATGGTACCTCAAGTCTAAAGCCAAGGTGATGAAGTCTTTATCCAAAGACTTGAGGGGAATTAACATTTCCTTGATATTTCCAACTTTGATAGGTTAGCTGTCTGTCATTTTGACACAAGCCAATCATCTGTGAAGAGGGAACCTTAGTGAAGAAAATGTCTCCATTTTTCATTGCAAGTTTGGGAAGTGGGGTTCTTTACAGTCCCTGGGAAGGTGGTCCGGAGATGTATAAGAAATCAAGCTCAGCACATAGTGGTGGCTCACAGCTTTAATCCCAGCACTGGGGAGGCAGAGGCAGGCAGATCTTTAAGAGTTCAAGGCCAACGTGGTCTACATTTCCAGGCCATTCACAGCTATAAAGTAAGAGCCTGTCTTAAAAGAAAGGGGAGAATGGCACTGTGCAAGTCATGAAGAACAAGCCCATATGCAACCTTTCTCTATGACTCTGCTTCTCTTCCTGCCTCCAGTTTCCTACTTTGAGTTCCTGCCCTGACTTCACTTCATGATGGACCATTATCAGAAAGTGTAAGACAAATAAACCTTCACTTGTCCCCTCCTCCTTGTAGCTTTTGATCTTGGCATTTTATCACAATAATAGAAAGCTAGGACACTCACATTCCTTGCTTGTGATCCCTCCATCTTCAGAGACCATCATTCCGATCACTACATCCATCACGGCCACTTCTACCAGATTGATCACTCTCTTTTTAAATTTTATATTTTTGTATGAATGTTTGCCAGCCATTTTGTTGTTGTACCACATGTGTTCACAAAGATTAGAAAAGGGCATCAGATCCCTTAGAAAAGGGATTATAGGTTTTGAGCTACAATTTGTGTACTTGGAATCAAACCCAGATCCTCTGGAAGAGCAGCGAGTACTCTAGATCACCAAGCCATCTCTCCATGAGTGTATCTCTCTTTCATGTATCTTGTGGGGACTTTTGAGATTACTTTGTGCCCACCGGGATTATATAGGATACTCTCTACACTGAAGATTTTTCATTTAACTACATCTGCCAAGTCCATTTGCTACATAAACAAATGTGATTTTGTAGTTCTAGTGGCTAGAATGTAAACATATCTGGTGGGTGATTTAGTCTGTCTTCAAACATTCTAGCTTATATATTTTATATTTTATTATTCTGTAGGTCTCTAGTTCATATACCATCTCATTTCCACCTTTTAATAATCAATGCATTTAATATGATATTGATATGAAGAATATTGACAAATATCAAGGGTTGGCAGGAATATATAGCATCCATCCCACACTGCTGGGTGGAACAAACCAGTTAGAAGAACAATTTGAAGTGTATCTTGTAGAAATGAAATGTGCAGTGTAGGTCCCAAGCCCCTTGATACATACTCTAGAGTAACTGAGATCCACACATGTTCAGCAAGGTTCAGGGAAGCATTATTTATAGTTGCAGAAGTTAGAGTTAAGAATGCACATGTCAGAGACTGGGTGGATAGTATCCATTCCCTGTTCCTCCCTCAGAATATAGAAACTGTATTGGCCAGTTTCTCATGCACTTAATTTGGGGTCATATAGCAAACCTTGGATCAATGCAAAGGGATTAAATGATGGCTCTCCTTCAGTCAGAAAAAAAAAGTTGCTTGTGAGCATACTTTGCAACATAGCATTCAGCTGCATCTCCCAGGACAGACTGAGGAAGATGGAGGAAATGGCAATGATGCAGGAGGAAGAGACTGTGAGCGTGAGTCAGCACTCACTAGGGAAGCTGTCCATCCAGAAGCCTTGAGCTGGAACTTTATTCCTGCAAGAAACAGCATTTTTATTGTGAGCTTCTGGTGTTATATTAAGAGCAGGTGCGTTATTTCTTCTACTGGAAATTGTACAAGTAGAGAGCAGATAGAAAATGATTGAATCGAGGAGTTAATTCAGTGAACGTCCGTGATTAGCCCTGAATGTGTCCTTATGACTGGATTTATAGACTGATGAGTAGTGTTGTGGGCTGTGATGTGTGTAAAATGGAAGTGTGGCACTAAGTTGACTATTTCAGCACATGTTCAAAAGTACCAACAGAGGAGGATACGCAAAGAAATGCACAGAAACTATGGTCATTGAAATCAAATTTTTGTTTGTTTGTTTGTTTTTGGTTTTTTTGAGACAGGGTTTCTCTGTGTAGCAATGGCTGTCCTGGAACTCACTTTGTAGACCAGGCTGGCCTCGAACTCAGAAATCCGCCTGCCTGTGCCTCCCAAGTGCTGGGATTAAAGGCGTGTGCCACCACTGCCCAGCTTGAAGTCAAATTTTTAAAAAATTAAACAAAGTTCTAATATATGAACCAAAAATTCTACTTCTGGATATACACTCAAGAAGACTAAAGGCATATGTTCACATATACATTTCTATATAAGAATTCTATATATTTATACAAGGCACACTATTCAGAGTAGCCTTGATGGAAACACCCCCAATATCCATGAGCTGATAAAGGAATAAACAGAAATGTAGGATGATAGAGAAACAGAAAATCAGTTATTCTTAGAAGTGAAATTGGGTCACATGCATACATGTGCTAAGTGAAAAAAGTCACAAAATATTACAGATTATACAACACCATAAAAGCATAATATCCAGACCATGCTCATACCTCATGATAGGATGCAAATTGTTGATGACCTAGGACTGGAATTGGAGGGCTGGGAGGAAACAGGGAGAGACTGCCAAGGGTAATGGGTTTCTTTTAAAGTTGAAAATGTTCTGAAATAGGCAGTGATAAAGGTTGTATAGCTTAGTTATTGGAAACATGAACTGTATATAAGTAAAATTAATATGTATACAATCAACAGGGAGAGAAGGCAATATAACACATGGGAGTATCTCACTAAAGAACAATCTTATCAGTCAGATGCTATTTCTTCTATCAGATCTGGATATTTGGATACCCACTGTATTATTCTTTCTATTTTGTATGTGGTTTATTTATAATAAATGAAATAGAATATAATGTTCCCAGTAGGGAGTTAGAGTCTTGACCAGTATTTTAAAACAACAAAAAAAAAAAATCAGTCTCACCTCTTGTTCTCAGCCAACATTCTAATCTTCAGGAGGGTACCTTGCTAGTGAAGTATGTAACATGTCAGCCTCAAAAACTAAATTTTCTATATATCCTAGATTAGATACACCTATAGCAGTTATGGGAAGACACAGGGCTCAGAACCTTGAGAAAGTTCAACAGACCATGGAAAATAGCTGGGTGATTTTGTTGAATAGCCCAGTTTGAGAGCAACAGATTCCACTTTTCTGTTAGGTAAACCAATGACTAGGATGCTAAGATTTGGAGATAACTTATCTTCCAGCAACCAAAAAGGAGAAAATAAGAATATAACAGGGGGCTAAAATCAAAATAGCAAATTGTTTCTTTTTCTCACTGAACTTCAATCAAATGCATAGCTAAAATTCCCAAAGTCTAATCTACTTTGAGTTTAATGTGACTCTAGTTCACACTATCAAATCATAGGCGAACAGTTTTATTTTGCCATAAGAGTTCTACCTGTTGTAGACTCTTCACAAGCTTAACCTTTTCTGCATGTTTGTTTGTTTGTTTGTTTTAATAAGCACAACAATTCTGCAAGATTTTGTGTGTGTGTGTGTGTGTGTGTGTGTGTGTTTTTCAAATTGTCTACTCTAGTTCTCAAAAGCACCTCAGCACATGACTTGATTTTTTTTTCAGTTTTGTAGCAGTGGTGGTTTTAATATGATTGGCCCATGGACTGGCACTATTAGGAGGTGTGGCACTTGTTGGAGGAAGTGTGGCACTGTGGGGGTGGGCTTTGAGAAACCTCACTCCTAGCTTCCTGGAAGCCAGTCTTCTCATGTTTGCATTTGAAACAAGATGTAGACCTCTTGGCTCCTTCATCATCATGCTTCCCGTCTTGATGATAAGGGACTGAACATCTGAACCTGTTAGCCTGCCCCAGTTAAATGTTGTCCTTTAAAAAGGTTGCTTTGGTCATGGTGTCTTTTCACAGCAAAGAAATCCTAACTAAGACAGTAACTCTTGTATATACGTAAGCCCCCTTCCTTTAAAACTATAAACTATGATCATATGAATGTCTCTGTGTGTAGGTTCCTGAAAGGCTAGAAGATTTGATCCTCTAGAGGTGGCATCACAGGTATCTGTAAGCCATCCAACATGAGTGCTATGGGGAACTGAACTTGAGTCCTTTGGGAAAGTAATATGTGCTCTTAACCACTTAGCCCTCTATCCAGCCTCAACTCTTATAGCTTATTTTAAAGGACACAAATGAAAATCCAGATAAAGATCTATGTATGAAGAAATCTGGAAAGTTCCACAGCATTTTAAGTACCATGGAGTTTATGTCTGTGGTACTGGAGTGCACCACCTTCCAAACACTGGAATTTGTTCACAACTCAGAGGCTTCTCAAACCTCATTAGATGATGTTTTTATGAGGGCTTCATTAAACAAACATGACTGTGACCTTGGTGCCTGATTTCTTTTCTATCTCCATCCTTCTGAGAAAGAGAGACTAGGTATTAAATTTCAAGGCTTCTCACTATGGCTTGGCCTCTCTGAATACTAGTCCTTATCCTACAGACAGCTGCGAACTTTTTGCCCAGGGTTCTCAGTATTTCATATATTTTCCTGATACTTGAGATATCCCAAGGGCCTTAAGAAACCCCTGTGTCGGAAATCAAGAAAGGACTACCAAATGTGAAAAAAAAATGAGTTATAAAATTAAAAAACAAACAACAACAAAAACCCCTCATCTCTTCTTTGCCAGGTATGGTAGTATATGTCTTTAATTCCAGAAGTTGGAAGGCAGAGGCAAGCAGATCTCTCCAAGTTCAGATCTAGCCTGATCTACATAGAAATTTCTAGGCCAGCTACAACAGTGATATTATGTCTCAAAAACATGAAACTAAACAGAGATGAAACACAAAATGCAAACAAACAAACAAAAACCCCTATCTTTAAGGATTCAATATTTCTCAGTAATTTTAAGTTATTTTGTTGCTTTCTAAATATTTGTGTTTATACTTATAGACTCAGGCTGCTCCTAGCCTTGCTAAGGGGTTTCTTTTTACATGAGAAGTAGTCAATACAGAAATCCATAAGCAGTCAAAGAGTAAGTGACTGTGAATACTCAACACTGAAGGAGATCAACTCATTTCCTGCTCCAGCCATCCACCCTTAGGCTTCCTCCTAGGGACACTTAGGGACCATTGAGGAAGGGGAGACAGAAAAAACATCTAAGAGCCAATGAACATGGAGGGGTGTCATAAAATGGTGACATCTCAACAAGACATGACTATTAAACTTATGGATTCATAGCAGTTGTAGTTACCTGAAGACATGTGTACAAGATCAAGCCAGTCAAAACTTCACCAGGGATGAGGGAGGCACTCAGAAGGCCCTACTACTCACTGAGCAGACATTGGCAGTTGGTAGCTACTATGGGAAGGAAAATTCTTCTTTGGGCGTGTGGTTACTGATAGGTTGTTGCCCATGATTATCTCTACACCCATGCATATATATGCCACACAAATTGTATATATTGGGTTATGAGAAAATTAAACTTTGGAAAGGGAACTGGGACAGTATTAGCCAGTTGGAGGGAAATGGGGGGATTGTGAAGATGGTGATATTTTACTGTATACATGTATTAAATTCTCCAAGAAATAGATTGTTTTACTATAAATTATTCACATACTTTATTTCATTCACATATTTGTATACTAATATACTATTTTATTTAAGCCAATTTCAAATCAACTCATATTTCAAGTTAATCTTATCTATTGAATGTAGATTTGTAACATCACAGGTTTGGTATGATGCTTATGTTCATTACATAGTACAGATAATTAAATGTGTAGATTCTGATGGTTTATATAAGTTTGCGGTCTACCTAGCACAATGTGTACTGGAACTACCTGTTGGAAAATTCACTTGGAAAATCTGGAAGGTTCGATTTTTCTCTGAGAAACCTCTGCCCTCTAGGATTGTAAAACTTTAAAAAATCTTATTACAGCATTCAACTGGCCTCTCTGGTGACATTTTATCTTGTAAACATTTCCCTAGTCTGAAGTTCTACTGTTCATAGCTAAAGTTTGTTTCCACGCCCTTCCCAGACTCATTCCTTTTACTTCACTGTCTGACCCTCTCTGTTCCTTCGTCCTTTGCAGCAGGGTTTGGAAATGCCACCTGTAATGCTCTCTACAATTCTGAGGTTTTTGATGTGATGCAGATCAATTAAGTCACATTCCTATGGACTTGGCCCTAGAGTAGTAACTCAGGGGTCCAGCTGTGATGCTCTCTTCCTTCCTGAGAAAAACACAAGCAGAAAAACAGTCCGAGAATGTGTGAGAGTCTGCACTTAGGTAAGTGTATGCAAAAAGCAGATTGTTTTGGCAACCCAGAAGCACTGATGCGTTTTTCTTACATCATGACATGACAAATTTCAAATAATTTAACCAGCTCCTGTTGAAATGCCCTAGTTGTGAAATGGACCCTATCTCAAAGGATAATCAGTTCCTGCAATGCACTAGTAAATGACTAAATTCTTTTTACTATTTCATATATGTAAGTGTAAGATTGCAAAGCTAATATCACACACATGTAGCTATTTATCCCACACATAAATTTACGGTCAGGCATATATACGTAAACAAGACTGCTGCATATTCAGGAGTGGGGTGTTGAAATGACTCTAGAGTTGCAAAGCACTATGCAAGTCAGTTCACAAAAAGACATCTGGCCCCACATTAGCAGCAGCAATGGCATAATCACACGTATAGATACCAGGACGTACTGCAAACTTTTAAGTATCCTATGCTGCCTAAGGACTGCTTGGATGCTTTTTTTTAACAGCTATGGAATATTCAAATTGAACATGATGAACACCAGATTGTTTACAAAGTGCTGGCCAAAGATAGTTTTCCCACAAATTATTCTGACTCCAAATGTCAAATTTCATTTCTTGTAATATACTTATCATCGTGACGTCATATAATATTTCACAATTTTTCTTGAAGACACTTTCCAAAGACAACTCAGTAATTCTTAAATTCTACTAAAATATTCATATTCACACAGATAGATGATTTTCCAAAAGAAATGAATGGTTCTTATAGTTTTGGAGTAAAGGAAGGGAAGAAAGCATTATTATTATTATTATTATTATTATTATTATTATTATTATTAATGATTTATTATTAAACAATCTAGTGCAAACTAAATTTCTAGGTCAACCCATAGCAATTCTTTCAACGGGCATTTGATCAACTGCAGAATCCCTAATGTATAATCCATCATGTATATCAGTGTGTGTGTTTGTGTGTGTGTGTGTGTGTGTGTGTGTGTGTGTGTGTGTGTGAGAGAGAGAGAGAGAGAGAGAGAGAGTGTGTGAGAGAGGTGTCCCTTTTATGTGTGGACAAACAAGTCCAACACTTAGTTGGGAACTACAACCATAGGACAAATATTTTCACTGTAGTGAAGACTGTGTGACTCTGTGTGACTCATGCTCATGGAACAAAACACACATGGGTTCATGTGTACATTTGAATATATGTAAGTCTTTCAAGCTATTATCTTTAAGCATGTTTCAAACTTTTAAATGTAACATGTGTTTCCCAGCAAGTGAGACAGTGCAAAGTTGGGTAATCAAAAATATGTATTTAAAACCTCATGTTAAAAATGAGTAAAAATTTTGAACAACTACTCTACCAAAGAAAATAATATAAACAGCAATTAACATGTAAAGGCATGATAAGCATCATTAGTCATTACAGATATGTGCATTCAAGTGCTATAAAGTATCGTCACAGACACTAGATAGCTAAAATGAAACTACTGTTATACCAAATATGTTTAAAATAAAATAACAGTGAAGCCACATATTGGGTTAGTTTGTTGCTTTAAGGGTGGACATTATACTCATTTTTCAAACTTGGAAATATTAATAGATCTGAATGACAAGAATGAACTACATAAGTCAAATTGTTGGGCAAAGACAACCCAGGTAGAAAGAATGGCAAATGTAGGGATAGGGAGATCAAACAGAGAAATGTCATTGGATGAAACGAGGAAATAAGTTGGCACATGTCATAAAAAGATATCACAGGCTAGGAGATGGGAATTGATCCAGTGGAAAATAGTTAAAAATATTTGAATGTACATTTTTCTATATTTTTAAACTTATTTCAGTCAAAATTTTATTCATTAGTGAGATGGCATTAATTAGTCATTTATTATATATAAAAGGCTTATCAGAGCATCTAGTATGACTTGAAATATGGATATGGTGAGGCTGGAGTGAAGCTCAGTATTTAAGAGCAGTTGCTGCCCTTACAGATGACCTGGGTTCAGTTCCCAGCACTCGCATGGTGGTTCACATATGGCTGACATGGTGGCCGACTATAATTCCAGTTCCAAGGGATCTGGTGTCATCTTTTGGTCTCTGCAGGTATCACATATGTATGTGTTGTAATTCATATGAGTGCATAAAATATCCAAGCACATAAAATAAATATAATTTTTTTTAAAGTCTGTTGTTTTATTACCATGTTTTATGGGATTTCAGATCCCAAGAACAGGATGGCATACCATTATTTTAAGAGTCATAGAAAATGTAAAATGCTGCTAGTTATAATGGAGATACATATAAGAGAGGATAATGGAGCTAAATATGATAAAAGTATCTTATATAAACAAATGGCTCTAAAAATGTCATAATAAAATCTATTATTTTGTACAATTAATATATGCTAATGAAAACAAAAAAATCACTCTAATGATTTAAAAGCTTCGGTTCCCCTTGACTTAGGGATTTACTGATTCATAGCTTTTCATCTTATGCCATGTCTTAAATATTCCCCAAACCAAATACATAAGCGAAAGAAAGAAAGAAAGAAAGAAAGAAAGAAAGAAAGAAAGAAAGAAAAGAAAGAAAGAAAGAGAGAGACAGAAAGAAAGAAAGAAAGAGAGAGAGAGAGAGAGAGAGAGAGAGAGAGAGAGAGAGAGAGAGAGAGAAATAGGGAGACGGGGGAAGGAAGAAAGGAAGGATGGACGGACGGACGGAAGGAAGGAAGGAAATCACTGAGTTCTTCCTAACATGTTTCCTCATTCACAGTCTTACTGTTTGTTCCCTTAGGTTTGAATTCAGGACCTTAGACTCCATTCACTCTGGTGACACTCTCAAGGACATGAGGATGGCCACTAGAAAACCACGTGAGACTTTTGTTGTCTCTATTCTTGGACATATTAATCTGATATAATATCTGCATTGAGAATTTTTTTTTTTTTTTTTAGTTTTTCGAGACAGGGTTTCTCTGTGTAGCCCTGGCTGTCCTGGAACTCTCTCTGTAGACCAGGCTGGCCTCGAACTCAGAAATCCGACTGCCTCTGCCTCCCAAGTGCTGGGATTAAAGGCGTGCGCCACCACTGCCCGGCTGCATTGAGAATTTGACTGTGAATGTTTCCCAACACTCCTCGGGTAATTCAGCGAATAAAAATCTGGGAATTCTTGGCAAGAAAGGTCCTTTAACTATCAATTATATTACTGGGCTATGGTTCCACCCTGACAAGGCTCTCCAAAAGCATACACTGAAGTCTAGACCAAACTCATTGTTCCGGTCCCAGAGCTGTATGCTCCCCAGATTTTAGTGAAATAGTAATCACTTTCACATGTGGAGTCCCTTGTTGCAGTTCTGTGGCTCTGACTCTTCTTCCCTTCTCATCATGGTCTCTGTCTAGTTTTAAAATGTTGAAAAGTTTACTATAGCAATTCTTTGTTTCAGTTGAAATTTTCCTTTTTGTTGCCCACTAGCATGATAAACTCAATCTCACCAAATTACTAAAAGGAAAATAAAATCCAGTACCTTGCTACTGAACAAACTAAATGACCACTCTGACCTGACTCTGAAACAACTCAAACCAGGCAGCCACTTCTCCAGTCATTGAAGCCAGACACACAGGCTTCTCAAACAGAAAACATAAAATATACATGCCATTGTGAGAGTTCGGTCACATAAGAAAACTCCCTAAATCTCAAGAATTGCTGTGTAAAACTAAGTCTGATTAAATAAAAATGCTGAATAAGAACTCTGGGGTCAGTATTGCCCTGGGATTGTGATTACAACTTCTGAAGAGAGACATAACTGGCTACAGTCAGAAAATAGTGATTTTTTTTAAAACTTCTCTATATCTTGTTTCATCACCAGAAACATAGGGGTTTCCAAAGTACAAACCTCATAGAGTTATTATAAGTAGTATCAACATAGGAAGAATGAAGCAAAGGTTACCTACATTAGTAAATGCTAATTTATCACTCTTATTAGACTATAGAATACCCACTCATATTTCTCAGTGTTCGTGAAATTGTTTCCAGATGAGATTAGCATGTGAATCCATAGACTGAGAAAAGCCAATGCCCCTTAATAATATACTTTTACACCATCCAGTCCACCTGGATCTGAAAAGAATAGAAAACAATGCAGAGAAGGGTTTTGGTTTCTTAGTCACTGAGCCACTGCTCCAGGCCCAAAGAAGAATGGAATTTGAACTCGGGTCCTTTGGAACTATAGTCACTACTCTTAACCACTGAGCCATTGCTACAGCATGGGTTTTGGTTTCTATCTGATTTATTGAGTTAATAGATGCATCTTCTCCAGCCTCTGTAGTTCAAGTTCCCAGCTCTTTAGACTGACATTAAGCTGGAATCACACCTTCAGCTCTCTGATTCTGAGGTATTGATAGCATACTACTGGTCTTTTTGAGTCTTCAGCTTATAAATGGATGCTCATCAGAATTTTACATCCATAATTTGTGGCTGAATATCTTATAATAAATATCCCCCCTGGAGAACATTGGTTAGTATAGCTGTAGTTACTATTACTACTTGGATTTCTTGGTTCTACTACTGTTCTGTCAGAACCACAATAACCACAGCTCAGTATGTGGAGAAAGAACATCATAGGATATGAAACATGAACCCTTGTATCTCCTGCTGTTTATGACTTAATGAATGTCCTTGGTGTTCTGTGTCTCCTTTACAGAAGCAAAATAATGATGTAAGAGCTATGTAAATAAGGATATTCTAAAAATGATAGTTTGTAACTGAAGTGGATACTCTAGTAGAAAGATCATTAAGCTAGAAATTGTCATGGTGTTTTTTATTTTAAATTTAACTTAGTTGTGGGGTGAGTAGGGGTAGGTGCACACACAGGTGCACATGCCAAGACACGTCTTTTGAGGCAAGAGAGGAATTTTATGGAGTTGGTTCCTTCATTCTAACTTTATGTGGGTTGGATAGGGAGGGTACATGAATCACTAGTCTTGAACATAAAATGCCTTTACCCACTAAGCCTTTGTCCCAGACCCTTAAACGTTTATACTGGGCAAACCTTGAACTCAGACTCCTCCTGCCTCTACCTCCTCAGCATATCTTACATGCATGCACCACAACTAGTAGGTAGTTTCTAAACAGTATAAAACAAAGTCTTATCCAATCGAAAGGCTACCAAATGGGTATCAACAAAGGTCTTTATAGATAGTTACCCAAAGTATACTAGACATCTACTATTGTGTTCAGCAAAACTCACTCATCTCTTTGTCCCATATTTTCTATTGATCTTCTAGTACATGGGAGTTCCTAAAGAATATCCACTAGCTCCACCATTTGGGTCAGGATGATGGCAACTGAATACAACAGAGTTCTGTGATTGTTAATTTTCAAAAGGAAGTAAGACATCTTGTCAACTTGCCTTGCTAGGAAGAGTCCATACAGAGCATGGAATCCAGTGTCCCAAACATTATAAAAACTGCTTTAGCATACAGAGAGAACTCAAGGTGAGAGCCCATAATTTATATCAGATTCCAAACCAGACAGTTCCAGATTAAGGACATCAAAGGAGGTGAAGGCTAGATGTCACCGGTGTCCTGCCGCAGAACCTTCCATGAAGGGTCACAGAATACTGAGAGTCGTCATCTACTTCTGTCACAAAATTCAGCTGCCTTATCAAATTGTCTTGGCTGTGAGCTATTAAAAGCATCCATAGAAAGAAAGCAAAGAAAGGAAAAAATTATAAATTTAAAATATGTAGCCCTCTCTTATAGCCTTGTATTTCCCATTCATCTTGGGACTGGCCTGAAAAAAAATTTTCTTGAGACTTTTTTCTAGACGGAAAGTAGGGTTGGAATAGGTTATAGATCCTTTCTAATGGCAATTTGTAATCCTATAAAGAAATCAAAAGAACAAAAAGATAAGATTCTTTTCTTGACTAAATCTACTTCAGATTCCTGTATCTATGCCTTCATGAATAAGACCCTTCTGTGCACTTACTTACAAAGCCCAACTGTAGAAAACTACTACACTAAGTTACATAGTAAGTCTTATCACTCTTGATGTCTGACTACCCTTCTCCAACCCAAAGGATACTTCTAATTATCCTGCTTGGACTTCAGAAGGAATTTTGCTATGTTGGTTGACCTAGAATCTGTGTTTACCTTCAGCTAACCAAGGTTCCTTCTTTTGATAATTTCCATCCATTGGTCCTCTCCTGCTCTTTGCTTGTCCAGTTCCACATTCACAACATATATTTAGAGAGAAGACAGAGCTCTTCCTCACTGCAAATGTCTATTGTCAGGGACCTAATACATATTGGGATGCCTATGAATAGTGTCTTTTAAAATGTTAAATAATGCCTTAACAAGTATCATAGATTAAGTATCCTCTTTAACACATCACAGGAGAATATTACCCCACAAGGCTGTGTCTAGAAAAAGGGTAATGTTCTACAAGGCTCAATAATGCAAAGCATTTCCGAGAAAGTAAATAAACCTAGACAGACAAGACTAATGTCCCTAACTAATCAGTGAAATTATCATAAAGTACATAGCTGATAATAGTCTGCAGAGAATACTGGAAGTGTCATGGTCTCAGGGGTCCTGAAAGTAATCACGAGTTAGGATTTTAAGTTTGGCACTTTTTCAGGCATTCGTGAATATGCACAAACAAACAAAACAGTGGTTGTATCACTGTTAATATGTAACATGAATAGCAAGACTACTGAAATAACAGAAACCATGATCTATTCCACAACTGAATATCAGTCAAAGTAGTACATATCAACCTCCAAAGTTATTTTATAATATATCTTTTCTCAAAGTTGAACTGTTGTAATGAACAAGAGTCTGTGTAGAATACTACAATAGCATACCTCATAAATCATTGAGAGAATAGATTCTATATGAGAAATCTTAAGGGGAGGGGAAGTACATATGATAAGGGCTGGGTACACATGTACTCACTAGCTTACTATAAGTTCGTTTCTCTAAACACTATTTAGGAAGCAATTTTATCATTGATTTTTCTCCCATTAAGTCAGATTTCAAATATGCAAATGAATTTTCATTTTAACTCCAGTCTAAATTGGTATATCAACACAAATCTATTTCTTACCAAGCTCCAAAATAGAAACAGCAGTACAATGGCAAATTAGGACAAATAGAAGAAAAGCCAAGATAACAAAATGCTGAGAAGAATCTATCTATAATAACTTTGGTAACTTATAATTCATTTCCAGGAACAAGATAGTTTCAAATACAATCATTTCAACACATTGGGGCTGCCAAAATAGTGTGGCCAAAGAAATTCACCAGGTTAGATATTTTCAGAGACTATAATTACACTTCTCAATTGTGCATTTACCCACTTTTTTTTTTTGAGGGTTGGTCACTGAATTTTTTTATTAGATATTTTCTTTATTTACATTTCAAATGTTATCCCTTTTCCTGATTTCCCCTCTGAAAACACCCTATTCTATCCTCCCCCTGCTCACCAACTCACCCACTTCCACTTTCCTGTCCTAGAATTCCCCTATACTGTGGCACTGTACCTTCTCAGGACCAAGGGTTTGTCCTTACTTTGATGTCCAACAAGGTCATCTTCTGCTATATATGCAGCTGGAGGCATGGGTCCCTCCATGTGTACTCTAGTTTGTGGTTTAGTCCCTGGGAGCTCTGGGGGTACTGGTTGGTTCATATTGTTGTTCCTCCTATGGGACTGATAGCTCCTTCAGCTCCTACTGTCTTTTTTCTAGTTCCTCCATTGGCGACCTTGTGCTCAGACCAATGGTCCTTTACCCACTTTAATAATCTGGTTTTTTCTTGTTTTATTTGTGGGACCTGGCTATATCTATCATCTTTGCTTCTCATGATAGATGACATTCAGGAAAAAAAGATCTCTTTGCTGAAGGCCTCTCCAGTAACTCTGTCAACATAGCTTGGAAGAAAGTAATTCTACCCTGACTTTAGCCTTTCTCTGAATCTTCTTGACAATATCAATGATCAGTTCTACCAACTATGTTTACCCTTTCCTCCTTCTAACCAAATTCTGATCACCAGCCTTTGATCATGCTCAGCTCCACTGATCTTCATCCAGATTGCTTCCCTTCAACTTTACATGACAGTTAAGTCACACATTCCATGCTTAACTTTCTTCATTTTTCTTACATAAAAATTCTTAAAGGAATTGTCTTCTCTGCACATTTGGATTTATTTTTTTATACTCCCTATGTCTGTGGCCTCAAAGAAGAGATGAGACAATTTATACCTAATGGGGCTGCTGATTAAAGAAGAATAAGCAGGTGGGAAACTTCAGCTGTAGTCTGGCATATAATTAAATGTTAATATGTATACAGAATCTTGTATTGCATAACTGTAGCAGTGGGTAGCATATAACATACATTTTGTTAAAAACATCTTGAAAGCATAACACACATTGTCTTTCAGACCACTGTGAAAAGAGAAGAAGAATTCAAAACATACTGACATACATGATGTAGTATTTCCCTTTTACAAAGTGTCCACTAAATCAAGGACAAAATGAAATCACCACAGATCATTCATACTGTGGGTTTCACCATTACAGGAGGTTCCATTCACAAAGACCAGATGTGAAGGTTGTCCTTTTAAGTTGAGACAATGTTCTGAATGTAAAGGAATTTAATTGAGAAGCCTGATATCCTGCCTAGAATATGGCAGACCCCACATCACTCAGATTCAACAACTAGGGCAATCCAAAATGGGAAAGAAGAGGTTAGTGTCGCTGATTCAAACCACAAAAGCCCACTCTTCATCTATCCCTGTGTTCCAAAGGTTTCTTCTCTTTATTTCTTTAGGTACACAGAAAGTATAAGAAAAGTTTCTCTACTTGTCTGCCATTCCAGGCTTGAAATAAGCATCTGACCCTTTCCCTGACATGAAAATCTCTACAACTGTTCTTTCTACAACAATGATGATGACTTAAACTTATCCATATTTCAAATTCAAGGCTTACCATACTGTATAAAAGAATCGCAATTTAATATCCTAAGGTCCATCATTTACATGACCTGTTAACTTCGAAACCATCTTCTTACTTCACAGTTAACTTGGAGGGGCAATGTGAAAGCGTTTTGCCCTATTATTGTAAACTTCCTGAAGTGATATTTTCATAATTCAAATCCTACCATAGGCTTCTAAACAGGAAATACCCACACTTTACTGCTTCCTAATTAAGAATATTTAACACTTGTAAAGACTTGCTAACATTTATCATTTACTTGAATGTAAATAGGACTAAGAATATGCACCTCAAAATCCCTGATTCACTTTTAATTTTCCATGAACAATTACTTTGAGTTTTAGATCTTTTAGAAAGATCTAGTCTCAAAATCAGTTTTATTATATCAATAGGTACAACTATTAATTTTTGTAACTTTCCTGTAACTCTTATGATGTCTGTTCCTAAAATTGGTCATGACTATGAACCATACTAATAGGAACACAAAGTCCTATAAATGCCTTGGAAGGGACAATAGCCAGCTGGTCGCCAGTGCCCTACAAGTGTGTAATTGCATTACACGGATAAGTGCTTTTCTCCTAGGGCAATTTCCTTTTACTTTTTCAACACAAGGTCAATCATAGCAGTTCTTCTTATGTTCTATTCTACTGTTCAACATTAGATACATTACATTAAATGGTGTGTGCTTAGACATTCATGATTACAGTTTAGTAGCTACAGAGATGTCACCTTATTTGGAAATTATGTTGAATGTTCCTTCATATTCTGTCTTAATGACTTTTAACTCACTGTACATGTGCTGTTTCTGTCTACCCTAATGGATTTATAGATGCACTCATGGTTGACAATCAAGTATTTTTTAATATTTTGTCATTAGAGAAAATCTTCTCATTTTATTAGCCCATCTATTGATGAGATGCTTTGGATTTTAGTGTTTTGTGTGTGTGCATGTACGTGTGTGTGTTTGTGTGTGTGTGTGTGTGCTATCATATATATAGCTAGCAAAGATTTTCCCCAGTATGTACACTGTCTCTTCTCTCAGTTACCTATTTTCTTTGCTGTCCAGAAGCTTGTAGTTTCATTAAATCCATTTTTAAATGAAGAGCAAATATCTAGTAACCATAAAAATAATTACTTTTCATTTACTATAAGAGAAACACCAGTTAAAATATACCAAAACTCTATCTCACCCCAGCAAAATTGCCATCAGTATAGGAAAAAATAAAAGATAAGTACTAGCTAGGGTACAGACAAATGGTAACCCTTATATGCTGCTGGAGGATTTGCAAATTAGTCCAGCTATTATGGAAGTTAGTACTGATCTTCCTTAAAGGACTAGCAATAAATACACTATAGGACCCTGCTATACTTTCTAAGAATTTACCAGAGGTCTTCAAGTCAAAATATCACTAACATACTCACACACCACTATAACAACATTATGGAATAAATCTAGGAATCCAGCAACAGAAGTATTTTTAAATATAGAAATTATAATTTGCAAACACCATTAATTTTTTTAGCAATGAAGAATAGAGCTATTTCATTAGGAGGAAAATGAATGCAAGTGGAGATCATCATGAGCAAATTAAGCCAGTCAGAAAGATAAGTACTATATGTTTTATCTCATCTGTGTTTGTCTATCGATTTGTACATATATAAAATCATATGTGCATAGATGACATGAAAGTAGAATTACAACCATATAGAGAACAAAGGGGACTAATGGGAAGAAACGGAAGGTGTGTGGGATATGTTCACGGTACATTGTATGTTAGCATAAAAATGGTCTCTGCTAACCCTGTTTTATTAAAATAAAATTTCAAAAAAGATAAATGCTTTGTTTCATTTTACATAACAATTTAAAGATCTGAGAAGGGACAAGACTGGAGCTAGCAAACCTTGTTCCAGCTGACATATATCCAAACTGACTACCAAAAGTCTGAGGAGTGTCCCAAATCTCAGAAGGTGGTAGCAATAATTAAGCTATCATGAGATCAGTATTCAATCAATGACTGATAAAAAGTGGTCTATAAACATTTTCGCTCTTTCACCTTTGGTGAGATAAATTCTGAAACATGAGTGTTACTCAATTTTCAGTTTTCCCAGTTTAATATTCCAATGTTGGTAACCTTTCTGCTATGACTTGGATATGGGTGTCTTTCTGACATTCCTATGTTGGAGCTTAGACCTAAAAATGATGGGACCTAAAGGAAGTGACTCAATCAGGGAGGCATGGTGCCACAGACAGGATCAGTGCCTTTCTTTTTATTAAGATTTAATTATTTTTATATATGTGAGTATACTGTTACTGTCTTCAGACACACCAGAAGAGGGGCATCAGATCCCATTACAGAAGGTTATGAGCCACCATGTAGTTGCTGGGAATTGAACATGGGACCTCTAGTAGAGCAGTAGATGATAGGTGGCTCTTAACTGCTGAGCCATCTCTTCAGCCCCAGTGTCATTTGAAAGAGCTGAAGATGAGCTTTTTTGTTTTATTTTATCTTCCTGTCCCAGAAGGATGTAGCTTTGTCTAGATCCTCTGGTGTATACTGTATCAATACCTCTCCTGAAGCCAACCAACTCTTTCTGGATGATGAATGTGGTAATAATTGGATCTTCTTTTTTTTTTCTTTTTTTTTTTTTTTCATCACTAGATCTTTGAATTCCCAGACCTTTGAAAAACTCTTATTTAATTTAAACAAATTGATCTTAACTAACCTATCTTAAAAGAAAACCATACAAGCTTATATAGGCCATCTTCATGCACTTAAATGATTGTACTCTGATATTCCCTCTCACCCATTATACCCCCTTTCTACTCTTCCCACCATTAGTATTGTGGGAAACTAATTTCTACTGTTTACAAACAATCTTGTCAAGTGTATTTAGTTGTATGGCAGCAATGACCCAAGCCACAATCCTTCATTGTATTGTTTTCTCTCTCTCCTAATGATGTTCCCTGAGATTCCAAATGATCAACTCACTCCTGCATCCTTACTTCACATTCTGATTCCACAGGGAATTTCAATCAAAATCAAGGAAGTACCCCTTCTTATTTTCTGTTATGGCTTCTTGCATTAATTAAATGAGATAGAGTATAGAACAGAGAGAACTCAATTGGTATGAATGGTATCTTCAAAGGATTTC
>BTHU01000004.1:111137229-111142229 GCA_036184795.1 Tokudaia tokunoshimensis
TGATCTGTAGATAGATGAATGCACAAATACAGAGCTCACAGTGTATGGGCAGCTATTCTGTTTACTTGAGGTATGAAGAGCTGCTGGCCAAATGTAATTGGAAAATTCATTTGCCATCTATTTCTATATATCCAAAACCTTTAAGATAACATTGTCCTAAACACTAAAAGAACAAGGGGTGCTCTTAATGCTATTTCTATAGGATGTTTTACTTTAGCTCCCCCCTCCTTCAGAGTCCTTATTTTTATAGGCTAAAGCACACCCAAGTGGTAAGTGTTCCTATGTTGGAAGAAGAATCTTTGTTTTAAATAGTTCTACTCTCTCTTAGGATGTTTGCTTCCTGGACCAGTAAACTTTAATGAACGTAGAAGATCAGTCTTTGTTTAAGACTGCTGTTCTAGTTAATGATTTTAACTGTTAGCTGAGTTGCCCCTTTCCCTAATCTTTAACTTAAATGATCATCATTAGAAATGAACACACAAAAGTGATATTTAGTTAACTGCTAAAGCATTTCTAAGTTGTATGTAATCCCTGCTTCTTAACTGAAAAAAATGAAATTGATAATTGTCTATCAGATGTCTTATTTGGAACAAAAGTGTGGTTGCTTTCTTTTCCCCTTCTCAATCCTACACATCATATAATCTGATACTGAATCAATCATAAAACCAATATTGCTTGCATAACATCTTCCTGATTAATTTAGAGAGTGAGACACTGGAGGAGGAGGGATGTGAAGCAGTAGTATAGTATAGTATAGTATAACTATACTATAGGTTGAAAACTAGTAGGTTTCCACAATGGAACATTATTTTTAGATTGTAAGGAAAACTTGTTTCTTATAAAGGTAACAAGATACTGATATTTTATTTTGATCATGCAGTTAATTACGAGTGAACAGAGCAAGGAGGCTATATATTTACTTAACCTTTTAGTGAGCAAATCCAAAGGAGCAGAGATGCTGAACCTGAGGAGTTGAACACATTGAGGAACCCACATAGGTCTGTTAATCAAGTAAAGCCTCTTTCCCCAACGTTCCAGGTATTATACAAAGCTGCTCTGTGTATCTCCTAAGTTTTTGTTGGCCTGTGTTTATGAAATTTGGATGCTTATATGCCCAACTCCATTTATCCTTCCAAATAGCTTATATCTTGTCCTATTATGACTAAGAATCCTCAGAATATTGAAGTCAAGGTCCTAGATACAAAGAGCAAGACCATGAATGGGACCACAGGTTCCAGATGGAATATGGTCTTTTTGGTGGGGCAGATGGCATTGCTGACAGAATCAGAGTGTATGGGGGGTAGAGCAACAAACTATTGTTACATTTGGCAACCAGAAGTAACTAAAGGTTATTTTAACTGCCTTGTTTGTAGTACAATGGAAAAATAATTATTTTTGTCCCCCCCTTTTTTTTTTACAAACCGTCTCTTCTCAGGAGAAGTTTATAAAGAATTATAAAATACCATTTGAGGGCTGGAAAAGATAGCTCACTGGCTTAAAGAACTGGCTGCTCTTCGAAGAACCTAGGTTCAATTCCAAGCACCCACACGACACCTCACAACCACCTGTAACTCCACTTCAAGGGGACTTGATGTCCTCTGCTGGCTGCTATGCATTCATGAAAATACTCATACACATAATAAAATAAAATAATAAAATCAAATCTTGTAAAATTTAACCCCATTATATTTCCTAGATAACCTCAGAAAATTTCAAATTTTCTTTGGAATTTCAGTAGAATACCAACTGATCTAAGAGTTACTTTTTAGAATTTTATACTAAAGTCATTTAAACAAAGAGTCCATATCCATGATGGGTTAAATTTAAAGATTTACAGGACATATTTAATGTCAGGTACTCCTGAAAAATGCCTAGAGCTGTGTTAGCTCCCAATCCATTTACAAACTATCCCTTTACTTTTCTAAACTGTTTCAAATTATTGTTTGCTTCATCTTCTCCCTACTGAGCATAGAAATTTCCCTTCAAAGTTCTATTTGTATCTGAGGATGTCAAATTATCCCTGCTATAGGCAACCCACAGTACATCATCCATATGCACATCAGAGTGAATGAAATGTGTTAAACACATCACAGAAAATCATCATTAGAAAGGGTGATCTTCAGTCCTATCTGTCTCCAACCCCTGGATGGTAGGCATTTTAGTTCTGTCTTTGTTTGGTTTAATTCAGTTTTGGAAAAATCAATAAGGAGTCTGCCAACCACAGCACCTGCCCTCTCTGGTGTTCAGTGGGGTAGACTAGACGTGGAGGAGGGGTGGTGAACCATAAGCATAGCCACCCATGTCCTATGAACAAGCCCTGAGTCAAGGACCTTATGTATTTGGTTTGGAGAATTCACTACCATATTTCTGGAAATGCAGGTTTTTTTTTTTTAATTTAAATTTATTTTTTTGCTCTTTGATGTGCTTTGGTGTATATGGAGGTCTAAAAATAGCTTGCTAGACTTGGTTCTCTTCATTCATCACATGGGTCCTATCAATCAAGAGCCTCAAACTCAGGACCTAGATCTTGGCAGGAAGCGCCTTTTATCCACAGAACCATCATGTTCAGCACCCCTGCGAGTTCTTCTAGACTTCTGATATCCTCTCCTCGGTTTCTTTTACTCAAGCTAGGTGGTTTCTTTCGTTTGCAGTGCAAACTTAGAGTCATTGCTGGTACACCTGGCAGAGTCCCTGACAAAACAGATAATCAATGGGTGCTGTGATATGAATAATCACAACCTAAGTGTATATCATCATCACATTTGCAAATAGTGGGTTGTTTTGTGATTCCAAAAATTTGAGAAAGGTATTAAAGGAGAAAAAGAAGCAATATTTCTACCTGCCAGAGACTGCCTTTCTGTTTTCTTTCAGTGTTTTTATATACCTATGTAATATTTCAGTGTCATAAAATTTGTATTCATGTGTTACATGCAGTAAAGTTACCTGAGCATTCCACTTACAATTATATCATTACACGATCCTCATAATGATCACATTCTATGCCTACATAGTAGCCCATCATCTATAAGATCTAAAATTTTGTTATCATCCTCTGCCACCTAACTATGTATGCACCTCTAATTTTAATATACACTATAATGAATAACCTATTACTAAAACATTGTTGGCATCTACTTCCTTCTCAAAGACTAGATACAAATTACAACAAGTTTCTTTCAAGCAATATGAATCCTGAAAAGCCTTTGTCAAATATTTTCACCCTCATCTCTCAGAAGGCTTTATGTAGTCTTGCACCTAGGAGCAAATGAGAATGTCTCTGTCAATGTTTCTTTGTCAATATTGTTACTTTTTACAATTTTAATATTTAATACACATCTCACTTTTATTTTTATCTGCATTTCTATTATTAATAATAGGAAAACAAAGTAGATAATTCCACTTGTCTTTTATATGTCTTCCTTTTGAATTATTTGTTTAGATATTTGCACAACAAGGGTGATGTTGATCATTTAGAACTTTTGCAATAATTTTTCAGTGTATCGTATTAACTGTCATGGTTGGTATCACTGCTGCTCATAGATTTTAAATGTGTGTATCTGCAAAAAATACATAATACATATTCAAATCCATATTTTATTTTGTGATTATTTTCAGTGGTTTTATATTTAAGAATTCCTTCACGTCAAGTTAATTATGTATTTTCTTATAGTTTTGCTTTGCAACTTCCCTATACATTTCTCAATATAGTTGGAATTTACCCTGGAGAGTCATGTAAGCAGGCATATTTCGATAAATGTTTTCTGCAGAAGGAGACTATTTCTTTGAAGTTTTTATCACATACTCCGTTTGTTTGTTTGTTGAATTTTTTAATGATTTCTCCATTTTTCTTCTAAGACTGGTTTGAGACGGTGTCCAAGCTATTCTTTTCAACTGATATATTTATAATTTATTTTAATAGTACCATGCTGCTATCATGCTTTGATGATTGGATTTAACTTTATTTCAATACAGGAAAAGCAACATCTATCTCTACCTCTGTGCTACATATACCTTCCCTACAATAGCCATGACTTTCAAGCACATTTATGATCTTCACTTTACCATAATCACAACCTCTGTGTACCCTCATGTACCTTTAGTCTCTTTGTATCTATCTACCTCCATCATCCACTGCAGTCCTGCAGGCCCAGTCACCACCCTTCGATACAATTATCTTCTACTTTAATATATAATATAATAATATATTAAATAATGATGATGATGATGGTGATGATGATGATGGAACCATTTTGTTCCATTCTACTAATTCCCCTACAAAAACTGCATCATAGATTTGGGAAGTAATATAACTATTTAATAGATTTGGGAAAAGAATCACTATTTCTTAATGTTTATGTTTCTGAGCACAAATAAGGCATGGTTTTCTCCTTCCTTGTTTCTTAGTTTTATGCATCTTGAGAAATATTTCATACATTTCTGCATAAATGATTACATATTCCTTTTTCTTCCTAGGTAATCTATCTATGCACAATTCCTATTTTTTCTAGATAGTTTATATACTTATGGTTGCATGAATATTATGATTTTCAATATATCTTTGTTATAAAGTACTAGTATTTGGAGTAGGCTTTCACTTTTGAGCATGTATTTTGCAATCAACCATATTTCTTAATCAATCATATTTCATTTAATTAGTTCTTTGGGTTTTAATTTATTCAACTCTGGCCCAATCACGTATAACTAAAAGATCAGGGCACATTCTGATTTTTGACTACTTGCATGAAAAATTTCATTTAATCATATGGATTAAATGATATTTTATTATTTTATAGAATAACTTTTTAAGGGGATTAAAAAAAGGACATGAACCTACCACTACTTCAGATATCAAAAGAATGTGGCAGATTCTTACACTGAACTGTGCTGACATTTTTCAAGTACTTAGTGTTTCCCAACCAAAAGAATTAAGTCAGACAAACTAAACAACAAAAGCATATATAAGGAATTTAACTGGAATATACCAGGAACTTGTTCTCAAA
>BTHU01000004.1:111147229-111232229 GCA_036184795.1 Tokudaia tokunoshimensis
GTACCTGTCCATTGCAGCAAACTCCGGGGATGTAGGAAAGGCATTAACCACCTCGCTTTTCAAAGCCTACAACTGAAACTCGCATTTGTTAATTAAATAATAAGTTGCAAGGACTCAGTGCAATCAATCTCTTATTCACAGAGGAACACAAAGCTTTTTATTCTAATACAAGTATTGTAGTGAACTTGTCATTAGCCTCTGCGGCGTTCATTAGAAGTTCTGCTTTGCACGTGTGTATTCAATGTCAAGGTATTATCTATCGGATTGGACATTTACAGCTTTACTCTGTTTAAATGCATTTCCCTCCCGCAGTCTCTGTTTCATTATCACAATACTGACTCATTCTTGCCACCTAAGGAGATCATAAGAATAGTGTAAGTGCAGAGGAAAGTATCTAAACTTCATATTCACAGACAGATGCCCAGCCTGAAAAGATAAAACAGGAGATGAAGGCATGTTCTAAATTTACCTTTCCTCCCTCTCAGTGGGCTATGCTGCTAATCATAACAGATACAGCTGTAAGGTGTCACATCTGTTGTTGTAGAACGTCAACTTTAAGAAGGCTTGTGTAGGAGGGACTTCTTCAGGGAGTAAAGTGTCCATCTGGACTCAAAGAAGTTGCCTTTACACCACCAAATGCCACGAGGGTCACTGATATTTTGTGAAGTACCCATTTCCCCAGAAGTGTATCCAGTTTTCCAAGCTGTTATCAATCATTGGCCATGACAATTTCTTCTGGCTTCTCCTTTTATTACTCTGATATTTAAAAGATCTGCTCAGATCTTTTAAGGCTTGGGCCCCCTTAATTTAGATGTGAATGCTGGCAAATTAACTTCTACCCTATCACAATGGAAAGCTCCAGATACACACGGTTTCATAAAGGATGCTCGTATTTGTGCCCCAAACTGGACACTGACAGTCCGGAGACTTTCCAAGTTTATCCTCTAGGAGACTGACATTGTACAGAATTTTAACCAGAGTTTGGAAGTGATATTCTCTTCCACATTCTGTCCACCAGTGTTCACAAGCAGAAGTTCTTTCCCAATCCATTGCAACCCACCAAGCGAACAGAGACAAACAACAAAGGAAAACATAGTCCCATAAAGGTTCCGCTATTACATCTGGGGGTCCACACCTGCTAAAAGACAAAAACCATATGGGAACCCTGCCCTGGCAATAATACATCCAGCACTCTCTGGAAGCAGCAGGCACTGTCGTATCACCGGCAGGGCGTGCGCGAGTGCATACACAAAGAACTGCTGCTGGGCTTGCTAGCCTTTCGGGGTACCAGCAGACTCCTAGAGCTGGCATCCAGGGTGATCTTCTACGCCCTCCATCCTAGCATAAAAGCGCTATCCTTTATTTGACTGGTGAAGAGCCTAGGCTGAATGATAGCGCATGGGTTGGGGGTTGGGGAGTGGGCGGACCCTGGATCCCTTGCCCATTCTCGGAGGTCCCCAGCCTTTGGCATCTCCTAGGAGATGCACAATCAATTTTGCTGTCATAGAGATCTCCTTTCGCATCCTCTCTAGGCAAAGCCAGATGCCCGGCGTAGCAGCCGTGCGCATCTTGGCAAGCGCCCCTTCTGGAGCCGCTACCCACAAGCCGACCTGCCCGGTGCGCCTGCCTACCTGGTGACTGGCTGTCAGCAGAGAAGTCGCGGTACCTCATCTGCTTCTCCGCTGCTGCTACATCTGTTATATCGCTCCGAGCGCCATGTTCCTGCTCTCCACGGGCGCACGCCGGGGGAACTACTACGGCTGGGAAGGGGCAAGGGGGGCGGGGGCTAGAGGAGGGGGTGGGGGCAGAGTCAAAGCTTTCTACTCTCCTCCCAAACCTCTCCCAGCTACTGAGCATGCCCAAGCTGCCTGGCTTCGCCCCTAGGAGGACTGTCCGCTGAGACCACTCAGCTGCTCCGGGTTTTCGGAACAGCCGGCTGTAGGAAAGCTGTAGCAATTGAGGGGGGTGAAAGGGGGAGTGTGGAGGGAGTGTCTGCACGCCCGAGCTGGAGGAAACAGCCAATCGGATCACACTTTCCTTCTACCATCCCCCTGCGGGCTACTCCCGCATACCCCTTCCTGAACATCCTAGTTTGTCCAAATTTTCTATAGGACCTTTGCAAAGCAGCACTACATTAGGATGCTAGCTAGCCTCTTTAGCATCACCTGGTCCTGTGCTTCTCAAACTTTAATGAACCTATGACTTAAAATACAGATTCGGATTCAACTGCCTGGTCCTGAGATTCTGCATGCCATGCAGCTGATCCTCTGAAAGGTCAGGAGGTGCAAGAATCCAGAAACATCTTCTGTAACCTCTAATTGGTCGTGGAGTCTTTAATCAGCAATGGACTTATCAGCCTAAGGAGTTACCTTCAGCTTCTGATGGCAGCAGCAGTTCAAGTGAGGATGTCCCTGGGGATGCCATGCCTTTCCTGGAAGGAGGCTTTGTAGGGCAGACACTGAAGACAGCATAAAACTATTAGTTTGATCTAGAATTTTAGGAGCTTCAGAGATGATAGGCTCTTGGACAAGTTCACAATCGCTTTGATACTAGGAAACTCATGCTCAGTTGACCTGTTATTGACCTGTTGTCCATTCAAGACTGAACCAGGCTACCCTGTCTGCCTGTCTTCCCTGAGCTGGGACAAAACCTGAGAGGTTCGAAGTAATGTCAAGGCTGGGCTTGACAATTGAGACTGACTGGTCTTTGGGAGCAAAAGACCACAGGCAGTATCGGTAATATTGAGATTAATTGCTGCCCACCCACGTGAAACCAAAATACTTGCAAAACCAACTGAGAGACTTTAATCTTGGAACTGAGAGAATCACACCCTTCTTCATCCTCAGAGATCCTTAAAGTGCCCTTCTGAGCATGGGGTATCTGATCCTATAACGATATAGTAGGTTATAAAACAGGGACTATTATCTCTTAGTATGCTAGTATTCTCAATAACTTAAGACAGTTTGCTGGTGAATAGTAGATATTTATCATCCCTTGCCCCCATGACTAATCTGTTCACACACTACTTTCACTGAAGTAACTTACATATCAAAACACCAGCAGGGGCTGGTGCTGAAGAGGTGCCACGGCTATTAAGAACTCATGTTGCCTACCCAGAGGTTCCAGGTTCAGTTACCAATGGCTGTATAGGGTGACTCCAATGGCTCCCACACCCTCCTCTGGCATCAGTGATGCCTGTATCCACATGGTGCACATAGAAGCATCCAGACACGTACATACACATAAAAATAAATCTTTAAAAAACAGAATCACAGAATCACAGGTGGATGGTTGTTGTTCTCCACTGATGTTTCTAAGTATAAAGGAGATATGTATCTTGGCGTATCAAGTCCCATTTTTTTCCCACTCATATGACTAAAGTCAATAAATTCATCAATGCTTGAAACTACTCAAATAACCCTAACTCACCTCTCACCAACTTAGATGGTCATTGGCATAATATTTTCTATTCTTTACTTTCCCCTATCTGGACTTGGACAGATGCAAAAGGTAGGAAATATTTTACTGAGATGTAGTTTACTTGTGGTTTTGGTATCAATAAAATGTGCACACACTACCAAAGTGAACTATTTCATCTGAATAATATCATTTGATATTATAATTATGCCATCCTGAAGTCATGGAACTACTAATAAAAAAATCATAAATGAAAATCTGTTCCAAAGGAAACCACCAGGCTTAGATGGTTTCACTAGAGAAATGCTCCAAGTAGTGAAAAACAAAACAAAACAAAACAAAAATTAGTTTCATACAATTTTTTCTCAGAAAGCAAGGGGACACATGGCTCAACTAACTTATGAGGCTATAATTTCCCTGACACCAAAACCAAAGAACCTTAGTAGAAAAGTCCTATGAACAATATATCTTATAAAGCTACAAACAGACATTCCTGAGGACTGCAGGGGAGGACTGAGTATACTAGCACAGGCCTGTGATCCCAGCTGCTCAGGAAGCTGAGAGACTTGTCTGGACTACAGAGTGGCATAAAGGATCATTCCCACCAAAAGGAAAAAGGTACTAAAAGCTTTTGGCTAATACAACACCCCACATTTTATCCCTAACACCAAGAAAAAAAAGTTAGCTTGAATCTTTCAATGAACAGAGAAAATTATATATTATCTGACATAGATGTATGTCAGGAATTCAGGGATGTCTCATATGTAAATAGTCATCAGTATGATCCACCATACAAACTCAACAATCCTATCAAAATACACAGGAAAGCATTTGAAAAAATGATGCATATCAGTGAATAAAGACTTCAAGCTAATTAGGAACATGGGGAAATTGCCTCATAAAGGGCATCTACACAAAAACCTCTAGTGAACTTGCAACTTAAAGAAGAAAGTAAAAATATTTTCCTCCTATGATTCAGGAAAACTAAGAAGAGACTCATCCATCATCTCAGCATACTACTAGAAATTCTAGCAACTGAAATTAGACAAGAAATATAAAAAGACCCTGAGTTACAAAGGAATAAATAAAATACTCAATACATGCATTCCACTAATTGTGTTCATGAAAAGCCAACAGGGAAGCTCCAAGACAGCTCTTAGAACAAAAAATGTAAATTCTGTAACATTCCCCCAAATTAGCTGTATCTCTAGATATAAACCATGAACATTTAGAGAATTATATGTGAAACACAATAACAAAGACAACAGAATGCTAAGACACAGATTTCATAAAATCATGTAGGGCTTATATTCTTAAATTACAACATACTAATGAAATCAAAGACCTAACACATAGACATTGTACATTCGTATATTAGAAGGCTCAACATAGCAAAAAAAATGTACATTTTTATACTAAATGAAGTGACATTTCTATATTACCATTCATTTTTTGGCAACCTGGGCAACTTTATCTCAAATGTATTTTGAAAGACACAGGTTTCAGACTATCCAAACAGTATTGAAATTGTAGTTGTCTTAGCTAGAAAATTGTGTGTGACACTCAGATACCAAAATAGAAAACCCAGAAATAGAATCACACAAACATGAACTATTACTACTAACAGCTGAGAGAAGCCATTCAGAGAGAACAGCATTCCTGCCATGTGCTGCTACACCAAGAAGATGTGTGTGGACAATGAAGAGCTTGAACCTCCCGTAACTAGGAGCATGCTAAGCTGAATTAGTGAACATTTTCCTCTAAGATCAAGATAAAAGGATGAAAACAAAAACGTCAACTTTACTACTTCAAAATTCTATGTGGATAATCAGGAGGATTAGAGTCCAGAATTTCAAAAAACAAGTAAACTTATCTTTGTTTTCAGAGAATATAATCTTATATATAGTAAATCTTAAAGTGTGTGTGCACATGCACACACCACACACATGTACACACACACACACACACACACACACACACATGCACATACACAGAGACACATAGACACCTTAAAATTAATAGAATTTCTAAAAGGTGCAGGATATATAATTAACCCACAGAAATCAGTTGTATTTTATATACTGTGAACAACCTAAAAGGAAAAGTTTTAAAACAATTACCTTAATAGTAGCTTCAAGAACAATAAGATACTTAGAAATTAAGACTAGACCCATTAAGAAATATAAAAATAATCCATGATCATGAATCAACAGAAAATGCAAAGACTACTCCAAGCAATCTACAAGTCCTAAGAAAATCTGAACAATATTTTTACAACAATAGAAAAAATATCCTAAATTTTGTAGAGGTCTGTGGGGATCCTAAATAGCAAAAACAATCTAGAAAAATAAGAACAATGTTAGAAAACTTAATAAAACTCTAGTAATCAAAACAATTAAAGAGAACATATAAACCAATATCTAGACCAGTGGAATAGAATCCAGAAATAAACTCTTGTACTTGTGTCCACTAATTGTTAACAAAAGTATTAAGACCATTGAAGAGGAAAAGAGCAATCTTTTAAACAGATCCTGCTGGAAAAACTGAACACCCACATGCAAAATAAGGCAATAGAACCCTAGAGTACGTATATAAAAGACAAAAATGAGTAAAAGCTAGAAAACATACCAAGGAAAACATGATAAAATCTTCATGATTTTGGATTTAGCAACGATTTCTTGAATGTGACACCAAAAGAACTGGCAAGAGATGAAAACTTGCTTAAAGATGAGAACATGGAAATGAAAATCTTCTATACAAATAACACAATTTATGTTGACAAAACTTATCAAGTTGAAGAAACTACATGCAAATCATAGATGTGAGAAGAGATTCATATCTAGACTATATAAAACCCTAAAAGTAAGCAACATAAAACTTATTCACAAAGGGGCAGAAAATGAGATTCTTCCAACGAAGATATGTAGATATCAATAAGCACTTAAAGTGGTCCTCAAAGTCACTGGCCAAAATCTCAAATATGTTAAACTAACTAAAATCCATTAGCCTGCTTACTTAAACAGAACAAAAGGTACGAATAATTGATGGGAATATGGAGAAATTGGAAGGCCTGTGCAACAGTAGTGGAAATACCAAGTTATATCATTTTTGTGAAAAGCAGTGGTACATTTCTTTACAGTTTAAACAGAATTGTTCTAGAATCCAGCAATTCTGTTTTGGGTTATATATTCATGACTTTAAAGAGATGCAAAGATGTGCATTTTAATGCTCATAGCAGCAGGCACTAAAAAGTGGAAACTACCTAAATATCCACAGAAAGATTCATGGATACAAAAAAAAGTGATATGAACAGACATGGGCCCATTCCTCAGGCCTGAGCAAGAATGAGAACCTGGTGATACATGTGACAGCAATGAGTAGCTGTAGAAGCCTTCTACAAAACAAAGTAAGAAAAATAGAATATCATAAATACTGCATGATTCTACTCATGTGAGATACCTAGGTACCTAGTCAAATTCACAGAGACAGAAAGTAGATTGAAGATTACCAGAGGCTGGGAGAAGGAATAATTGAGGATCTATGGTTTAATAGTATAGAAATTCAGAATGTGGTAGTCATAAAATCCTGAAGATGGAGAAGATGATGATTGTAAAAATTCAAGCATGAGTCCACCCAGTTGTGTGGTACAGTGATTGCTTGCCACAAGGAAGTCCTGAGCAACAATCCCCAGTACTATAACTAATGACTTAACTCAATAAATTTCTGAGTAGGAAATAAAAACAAAACCAAACTAGCTCTCAGATGCTACTAGGGTTTAAGTTTCTAAGTAATAAAAAGAATAAATCTGCAGCTAGACAGGGAAAAGTCAAAGACACAGAGATGTCTAAAACATCAAGACTGCCTAGGAAAACTGTACAGAGTAAGAAGAACTAAGGAACATAAACCATCAGAATAGTAACATGAGGGAAACTAACACAAAATGGGCAATAACAAACACATAAAAATGTCCAGAGAGCAAGACCAGGGCTATGCTGGGAAAGTCAAAGGGGATCATGGCTTTTACAGGGTCAACTCTATATTTAGATACTCAGAGACACCTTACTTTAAAAGAGCCATCATAAAAACATTTAGGTTCCAGCATATAAAATAGACAATGATATATCAAAAAGAAGAGTTCAGAAATTAACCTTAATATGTATAATAACTCCATTTTGAGGAATGGTAACATAAATCACTGTAGAGATGATGAATCACTAGAGGTTAAAAACAGCTAAGTTCTATAGAATTGAGTCTTAAGTGCTAGTAGCCTGAAGCAACAAGAAATTACTTTATCTAATTTAGTGAGCTCTATCCTCTTGCTCAAAAAGAAACCCATGTACCTCCAAGGCCATAAACTTCAGTTGGGAGTCTGTAAAATCTAGATGAAACCCCCTTGAATGCTTTAGGTCAAACCTCACTCTAGAGCATTTGAGAAAGTTGCAACATTCACTGTTTATGCATTACAGCTTAGAACATATGGGATAAGGCAGTCAAGAAAACAGGGCCTTTGACTGGTGTAAAAAATTGTCAAGATGTGTATGTAATATTCCAAGTATATGCAAGGGTTTCTATCCCACTGAAATCCCTGCATTAATGAGTGCCAGACTTTTCTGTAAGAAGAAAAACATTTTTAATGTTGCTGTGTAAGACTGTCCCCTAAAGTATTCCCAAATCATTAATTCTTTCTTCAAAGATGGTAGATAAAGTATAACTTCATCTCATATCTCTGGATTGTCACTGTGTTGTGTGTTGGCAATGTAAGGTTGTCATGTAGAGCTGACATTGTGGAGTGAAGCACCAATTTCTTTTTTGGGTACACAGCTCCTCTGTTGCTTTCACAGATCTCATGGTTTAAAGAGAATTAGAGAACTGATGGCTTTTGAATCGGGTATCACATGCTCACACCTAATAAAGGTTCCCTGCCCATTAAGCCCAAATTGTGCTCATTTCAGCTTGCTCTTTTAAAGCATATCCTCACAGATGCTACCTAAAGTCCCAAGTGTCTTTTAAGAAGGACTTGAATATGCTTCCCCCCATTTCTAGAAAACACCAATTAGTCCTATGAAGATTCAGGAAGGAATTATTCAGAGAAAACAGATGAGAGCACAGCAACTTCTCTTCTGGTACTGTGAGCCAAAGAAAAGCTTTTGCCTGGATCAAAACCTGGTACCACACGACCTGTTGGCAGAATACAATGTGTCCAGAGAAGGATCAATGCCCCACTGTAGGGGAATGCCAGGGTGGGGAAACAGGAGTGGGTGGGCGGGTGGGTGGGTGAGCACCCTCATAAAAGCAGGGGAAGGGTGGATGGGATAGGGGGTTTCCAGAGGGGAAACTGGGAAAGGGGATGACATTTGAAATGTAAATAAATAAAATATCCAATAAAAAAAGAAAAAGAAAAAAAAACTCTGTTATTCCCTGGAACAAATTTTTGTAATTTTTAGAGACGCTGATAACATAACGTTTGGAAAGTCTCTAAAGATCATGAAGATATTTATCTCTTTTAAAGAACTGCAGGGCTGATATAATAATAAATTTAAGTGTATGAGAGAGGGAGAGGTTGAGGTGTTAGACATGCAAGATTAAGGAGAATATCACTGAGCAGCTCTTTGACCTTGGGCATGCCATCTCTGCATCCCAAACTCCTTTGCTTATCTGCAAAATACAGATGTGAGGTCAGCTTATTTCAAAGAATTTTTATGAGAATCAAAGGAAGGTATTTTGAGATTTAAAAAAAATATGCTATAGGCAAAGATCAAAGCACTAGACTATTGTCTTTTCTTAATGGATTTGAATAAATGCATAAAAATAAATAGTAGTTATAAAATTTCTGTGCATCAAACTTTTATTTGAAATGTTTATTTAAAATTAAACTGCCTGCCCGTCTTTCATGTCTACCAACTCACAAGAGAATCCCTGGATGATTTTGAAATGAGTAAATTTGATATGGCAGATGCTTAATGTGCGATGCAGATAACCCTTCCAGGAAAGACTTATTTCATAGCCCCTATACTGTGGTGTGTTCTCAGCATCTGTATTGCCTCAGCCCCAAATAACTGACCTGTCTGAGGCTCTAGCCCTTCCCAGGACAAATTGGATAAAATATCTGATGGATGTGGTGATATCAAAGCTTGGCCATCTTGTTCCATTTTGGTAAAACTCTGAAAGACCACTGTGCCTCCAGAACACCCTGGGAAGTTGGTCATAGTACTCTGCATCATTCTGGCCTTCTCTCTCTGCATGGTCATTTATCAACGGTGTTATGTTACCAAGACACTGTGTGTGTGTGTGTGTGTGTGTGTGTGTGTGTGTGTGTTCATTTGTGCACAGACTAATACACATGTTCATGTTAATACAAGTGTGAAGGTTAGGAGGATAACTTCATGTGTTCTTATCAGGCAAACCTTCCACCTTGAGACAGGAGCTCTCATTGGCTTGGTACTTGCCATACAGGCTTATTTGTTGCCAGTAAACCCCTAAGGACCTGTTTAACAGATTCCAAGCATATCAAAATGTCCAGATTTGAGAGGAGGGGGCGATACTAGGGATCAAACCCAAAACCTCATGCTTTCAAAGCAATCACTTTACTAACTGAGCCAGCCACATCCCCAGAGCACACTTAAGTGCACATTCTTCCTGCTTTATTATTATTATTATTATTATTATTATTATTATCTATTTACATTTCGAATGTTGTCCCCCTTCTCAATCTCCCCTCGGCAAACCCTCCACACCATCCCCCACCTTTGCCTCTAAGAGGGTGCTCCACCACCCATCCACCCACTCACTTCACCCCATTAGCATCCCCCTTTACTGGGGTGACAAGCCTCCACAGGACTAAAGGTTTCCCCTCCCATTGATGCCAGACAAGGCAATCCTCTGCTACATATGTAGCTGGAGCCATGGAGCAACTGACTCATGTATACTCTTTGCTTGGTGGTTTAGTCCCTGGAGTTCTGATGGGTCTGATTAGTTGATATTATTGTTCTTCCTATGGGGTTGCAATCCCCTTAAACTCCTTCAGTCCTTCCCCTAACTCTTCCATTGAGGTCCCCCTGCTTAGTCTAATGGTTGGCTGTGAGTATCTGCATTCATCTTAGTCAGTTGCTGGCAGAGCCTCTCAGAGGACAGCTATATCAGGCTTCTGTCTGCAAACACTTCTTGGTATCTGCAATAGTGTCGGAGTTTGGTGTATGCAGATGGGAAGGATACCAAGATGGGGCAATCTCTAATGGCCTTTCCTTCAGTCTCTGTTCCACATTCTTGTCCCTGTATTTCCTTTAGACAGGGACAATCCTGGGTTAAAGATTTTGAGATGGGTGGGTGGCTCCATCCCTCAACTAGGGGGTCATGTCTATTTACTCCAGGTGGTCTGTTCAGATTCTATTTCTCTGTTTTGGCTAATGTCATCCCCAGGCTAATGGACTAATCCTGAGGCTAATGGGTTCTGGGAGCCTCAGGCATCTGGGACTTTCTAGTGGTTGCCTGTTCCCCACCTTCCCACTGCTACATATTTCTATTCAGTCTCCTCACTCTCTGGACTCCTCTCCTGTCTCTTCTCATACCTGACTCTGTCTCCACTTCTTCCTTTCCCCTCTCCTCTCCCACCCAGGTCCCTCATTCCATCTGCATCCTATGATTATTTTGTTCTGCCTTCTAAGTGAGATTGAAGCCTCCACACTTTGGCCTTCTTTCTTGTTAAGCTTCTTGTGGCATGGGAGTTAGTTATTCTGAGCTTTTGGGCTAATATCCACTTATCAGTGAGTACATACCATTTCTGTCCTTTTGGGTCTGGGTTACCTCACTTAGGATAGTATTTTCTAGTTCCATCCATTTGCCTGAGAATTCATGAAATCATCATTTTTAATAGCTGAGTAGTATTCCATTGTGTAAATGTACCACATTTTCTGTATCCATTCTTCCACTGAGGGACATCTGGGTTGTTTCCAGCTTCTGGCTGTTATAAATAAGGCTGCTATGAACATAGTGGAGCATGTGCCCTTATTACATGTTTGAACTTCTTTTAGGTATATGCCCAGTAGTGGTATAGCTGGGTCTTCAGGTAGAACTATTTCCAATTTTCTGAGGAACCACATTCATTTCCAAAGTGCTTGTACCAGCTTGCAATCCCACCAGCAATGGAAGAGTATTCCTCTTTTCTACATTCTCGCCAACATGTGCTATCACCTGAGTTTTTGATCTTAGCCATTCTGATTGATATAAGGCAGAATCTCAGGGTCATTTTGCTTTGATGACTAGGATGTTTAACATTTCTTTAGGTGTTTTTTGGCCATTCACAATTTCTCAGTTGAGAATTCTTTGTTTAGCTCTATGCCCATTTTTTAGGACAAAAGGGCAACCTACAGACTGGGAAAAAAATCTTTGCCAACCCTACATCTGACAGGGGGCTAATATCTGAAATACACAAAGAACTCCAGAAAACCAAATAACCCAATTAAAAAATGGGTTACAGAACTAAACAAAGAATTCAGTGCACATTCTCGACACCAAAGGTCTATATCAAAGTTTGTTTCTGGGCAAGCAAGTTTGCTGCAATCAGGGAAAGGTGAACTAGAAAGCTAGACTGAATCATATTCTTCTTCATCCCCCAGACCTCTTATTATCCTGCCGGATACGGTTTCTTCCTCAGATGCGGAAGCACTTCCTGATTTAAGTATCAACTTTTCTTTCTGTTCCATTTCCTCACCTGTGTTTCTTTTTCTTTTTTTATTATTTTCTAAGTTTTTTATTTACATTCCAAATCATTTCCCCTTTCCTGTTTTCTCCCTCCCCGAAAGTCCCATAAGTCCCCTTCCATCCCTCTTTTCCCTATTCAACCCCCTCTCGCTTCTCTGTCCTGGCATTCCTCTACATCCAGTCTTTCCAGGACCAGGGGTCTCTCCTTCCATCTTCTTGGAAATCTATTGATATGTGAATTGTGTCTAGGGTATTCCGAGATTCTGGGTTAATATCCCCTTATCAGTGACTGCATACCATGTGTGTTCTTTTGTGATTGGGTTACCTCACTCAAGATGATATTTTCCAGTTCTGACCATTTGCCTAGGAATTTCGTGAATTCATTGTTTTTAATTGCAGAGTAGTATTCCATTGTGTAAATATACCACATCTTCTGAATCCATTCCTCCATTGAGGGACATCTGGGTTCTTTCCAGCTTCTGGCTATAATAAATAAGGCTGCTATGAACATAGTGGAGCATGTGTCCTTATTGCATGCAGGTAAAGCCTCTGGGTATATGCCCAGGAGTGGTATAGCCGGATCCTCCGGGAGTGTCATGCCCAGTTTTCTGAGGAACCGCCAGACTGCTTTCCAGAGTGGTTTTACCAGCTTGCAATCCCACCAGCAGTGTAAGAGTGTTCCTCTTTCTCCACATCCTCACCAACAACTGCTGTCTCCTGTGTTTTTGATCTTAGCCATTCTGACTGGTGTGAGATGGAATCTCAGGGTTGTTTTGATTTGCATTTCCCTAATGACTAAGGATGATGAACATCTCTTTAGGTGCTTCTCAGCCATTAGATATTCTTTAGGTGAGAAATCTTTGTTTAGTTCTGTACCCCATTTTTTAATAGGGTTGCTTGGCTCTCTGGAGTCTAACTTCTTGAGTTCTTTGTATATATTGGATATTAGCCCTCTGTCGGATGTAGGGTTGGTAAAGATCATTTCCCAGTTAGTTGGTTGCCACTTTGTCCTTTTGACAGTGTCTTTTGCCTTACAGAAACTTTGTAGTTTTATGAGGTCCCATTTGTCAATTCTTGATCTTAGCGCATAAGCTATTGGTGTTCTGTTCAGGAAATTTCCCCCTGTGCCCATATGTTCAAGGTTCTTCCCTAGTTTCCTTTCTATTAGTTTCAGTGTGTCTGATTTTATGTGGAGGTCCTTGATCCACTTGGAATTGAGCTTAGTTTCTTAATCCTCATTCCCAAAGACCCTTTTCTTTCTTTCCAACATAGAACCAAAACCAGGGAGAGAAGATGTGTTTGGTAAACCCCTTTGGAATAGCAGCAAGCAGGATAAAGGGAAATCATGTTCCTCTCTGCATCTATGGTGTGATAGGAGCTCCAGAATTGAGGTTGTGTACAAGTAGTACGTTTAATAGAAAGTTCCTGGAAGTACACTATGTTTACTTTAGATCAATATGCTTTTGCCTTAGTTCATATTTTCACAATAGAAGCAGTATGAGCTAACTTTCTTGTTGTTATGACCAAATATCAGAGAAGAAGCAACTTAAGGAATGAAAGGTTTATTTGATTCACAGTTTGAAGAGGTGTGGTAACGGCATCATATGTGTGTAGCTTCCACAGTGAGGAAGCAGAAAGGGATGGGAGGAATGCTAACTCTCACATAACTTTAATCCCTTTTTCTTTTATTCAGCACATGGTCCCAGTCTATGGCATGTTACCATTCATCTTCACGGTGGGCTTTCCCTCCTCTTTCAAACCTTTCTGCCCTTAAAGACAAACCCATATGGTGAGTCTAAATGAATTCATTTTGAGAATGATAATTAACTATCACAAATTTGCCACCTGTCAATTGACATCCAAACTTAACACCTTAAGTTTTAGATTTTAGTTTGACTTTGAATTATATGTATGTTGTGTGGCTGTGCACATGACTGTGTCCCCTTGAACTGCTTTCTAGAACTTTGGTGTAAGCCTCTATGAAGGTATCATTTTCACATTTTTGTATGCCTATAATACTAGTTATTCTGTGACTGATAACACCAGGTTCTTTTTGCAATTTCTACATGTCCTGTGTTCCAATTCTCCTACAACAGAAGTAGCCTCTGGACACCTTTAGGCTAGATATGGAAAAGCACTGTCCAATGCTACTGTTTGCCAGCAGGGGACCTCTCTAGCTACACTCACACTGTATTGTTTTCTCCTTTCAAATCAACTTGCATATCCACAAGTTTGAACTTTCCAAGGGTGGTGTGTTGCCCTTGGGGCAACACTCTATTTGTAACATTGCACAGGCCAATATTTCTATTTAATGATATTCATCTTTTAAAAAATAATTTCAGCCACTCTCATCCTAGCTACCTTTTCTGCAACTTGATCAGAAAGTTTGCTCTTATAAAGTGGTGCCTCACAGAGGCGGATCATGTTTTTGGTGTTTATTCTAACAGATGAAGTGAGGAAGTGACGGTGTCTTTCCCTTAGTGACTGAAGTCAACCTTGGTCTTTCATGATTGGCTAGTTTTAAAGGATTTCGGCATATAGGAAATAAAGGACAGCGGGAGGAGGTCAGTCAATTAGTCAATTAAGTTCTGAGAATTCAGCAGGGCCTTTGTGGAAACAAAGGTTTGATTAGGTATTAAGAACTAAAACATTGGCATAAAAGTCTTCCAAGGTAGAAGCGATAAAAAGATTTGAATATTCTAGGGTAACATAAGTTTTATAGCATTTAATAGAAAAGACTAATATTTAATGTTTCACGTAAATACTTTTTATGAAAATGGAACAATTTTATTATTGATAAAGCTATATTGACAGTTCATTGTCATCCTAAGTACATAGTCTACTTTCAGTACTGAACATACTATGGATTTGAGACAATTGATGTGAAGTGTTTCTTCCTTCTAGTGTCTTACAAAATAATTTAAAATGTTTACAAATCTCTTTAATTTAGAATTGAACATTAAAATATATGTGTAATACAAGTTAAAACGTCTGTGTTAAGACATCACAATATATTAATTATATGTCTTTAAACAATTATAATGATGTTAACCTGTTTTCTCTTTTTTAACTTAGATAAATTTATTTCTTGTACTTTGCTCTGTTTGCATTGAGTAGCTCATGTTGAGTCATGAGAATAGCTTTTAAAGAATGATAGACTATTGGCTACTTTAATGGATGAAATAGGAAAGCAAAACATGTAAAAGTTTAAGACACAGTTTCAGAGTTAGATAAGTTTCTTCACAGAGTCTAAACTCTCTAATCCATTAATCACAATCTCATTAAAAATTATGAGGATTCTATTAATTGATACACAGGGTTTCCCTACTCAAATAAAACAAACAAACCATCCAACCAAGCAGCTAACTTCAGTACAGTAAGAAATCCAAATTAGGATACCCTAGGTTCATGATAAAATATGGGCACCTAAATGCAGTTCTTCATGTTGGATGTTGGCAAAAATCCTATTGAACTCTTCCTGAAAATAGAAAGCACAAATGAAGGCTGAGGAGGGGTCTGGCTATGAGCTTGTTCTCAAATTTCTCAGCACTCTTCCACTTGTCAATATTTTTAACACAGTAGGTGTGGTTGCAGTTGGAGCAGATCTGAAAGCCATGCTTGCTAGATTAGCTCTCTCACAGAACACCTCCATGGAGATCCCACACACGAGATCCTCACTGTGCTACACAGCAAAAAAGAGCTTCATGTCCTTTTCAAGACTTCATGTGCTATGGTTTCTGGGCAGCATTCATCAGGGGTAGGGTCTTCAGTACAAACATGTCATAGGAGTTTCTGTGGAGAGACATATGTTTTCCCCAAAGCAATATTCTCCCATTCCAGCAGAGGAGTGAAACCACTTCCTTATCTCCACAGAGATGGGTTCCTTCTCTGACTGTGGCTTGGTCCCTGAGCCCTGCAGGGGTACTTCAAAGCAAATTTGCAGGCAGTAGTGCATGAGGAGAGCAGTACAGCCATAATGAGGCTTCCCAGGAGCAGACTCAATGGCATTCACCCAGTACTCTTAACCTGCTTCTAAAGTTGGCAAAGCAGTAACTTCTTCCTATTTTAATGACTTGTTGCATATATATCTGCAGTGGTCTTAGTAAAGACAGAACTGTCTTTGATTATACTTGCACAATATACCATATGGACTGTTAGGTTATCAAAGTAGCAACAGCTGTCTCCTTTCTTACAAAACCCATACATCAAATACCTTCGAGCAACCTGTTTCATGTACTCAATGCCCTTCTCACATTCAGGATAGGGATGGAAAGGTCCACTACCAACATGCTGCTGATTTGACTTCCCTGCATGCTTATATTAGCAATAAAAGAGGACAAGACCATCCATAAACAGTCTGAAGAGCTCTTCAGAGAGTGCAAACTTGAATTCTAGTATAGTTACTGCTTGCAAGTGGCATAGTACTGCAACAGATTTTTTGTATGTCCATTAAAACTAGCAGATCGGACTGAATCATGTGAGGACAGAATGTCAGGAAGTGTGAGAGTTCTGCTTATGTTGAACCTGGTTTGCAGTCTGAAAAGAAGCAATGCATATCAAAAAATATCTCTATAATGATAAAAAATTGTAGATGATCATAAGGTTCAGGGGACATTTAAAAAGGACTGGTGTAAGCCAATAACAAAAAAAAGAAGAAAAAGAAAAGCAGACTAGTCATGAGAACACTTATTCTGTCATGGTTAATCTTCTCAATATTACTGGCTTTGGAATCACCTAGAAACATACCTCTGGGCGTGTCTATGAGAGTGTCTCATTAAATAATGGAAAAGTCTTATCCTGAATGTGAACAGCACAGTCTAGTGGACTGTGGCTATGGATTGAATAAAAAGAAGCAAAGTGAGACAGGTGTCAGTATCTATCTCTTCCTGCCTGCCAGCAGGTGCAAGGTAGCAAGCTCTCATGTTCCCACTGCCATGCATCTCTCCCTGCTGGACAGTATTTCCAAAACTAGGAGCCCAAACAAAACATTTTAATTTTTAACATTATTATTCAATGAATGAAATGCATAAGTGTTTATTTTTCATAAATGTCTGATAATGCTCATTGTAGAGGTCTTTCTCTTCTTGGATTAGATACATACTTAAACATTTGTCTTCCAGGCATTTTTAATGGTATACTCTTTTGAATTTTTCTTTCTATGACTACATTGTTGATATATATGAAAGCTACCATGTTATGTTGATTTTTAGATCCTGCAAGTTTACTGTGTTTATTAGGCCTAAGTTTTCTTGATGGCTGTCTAGTCTTGTTTAAGAAGTCAGAATCATGTCATATGCAAATACAATTTGACTACCTCCTTTGCTAATTTCATCCACTTTATGCCTTTCCCTTTTTTAATTACTATAGCTAAGGCTTTATGGACTGCTGCATCAAATAAGAGAGAGGAGAGTACGCATACTTGTTTCATTCCTTAGTCTAAAGGAAATACTCTGTCTTGATTTAATGTCATGTTGGCTACAGGGTTGTTAATAACCTTTATTATGCTTTTTTCTAGTCCTAAAGTCACCAGAACTTCTTTTATGTAAAAGTATGTTGATTTGTCAAGTAACTTCTCAGTGTCAACTGAAATAATTATGTGGTTTCGGTCCTTAGGTTTATTTATATGATGCTTTAAATTTGTTGATGTGTTTTGAACCAATACTGCCTTCCTGAGAAAAAGCCCACTTAATCATATTTTTTAATGGATCTGTGTACGTTATCTATACCTTTAGGGCTTAACTTGGGTAAAAAATGTGCATTTAAAAGTATTGTATCACTTCTGGATTATCCAGTTTTTTAGCATATATGTTGTCACAGTAATCTCTAATAATGTTTTGTATTTCACTGGTCTGTTATAATGACACCCCTTTATCTCTAATTTTATTGTCTCTCTGCAACCTTCCTTTTTGTGAGTTTAGCTAAAGGTTTATTCATTTTATTATTAACTTTTTAAGGAACCAAATCTGTCTGGTTGATTTTTGTGTATTATTCTTTTAATCTTCATTTCATTAGTTTCTTTCCTAGTCTTTATTATTTATGTCTGTGTAAAATATTATGGATTGACTGCTTGATGTATTTTGAGAGCCTTGTGGTACATCATTAGGTTATTTCTTTGATATCTCCTAATTTTTGCTAAAAACATTTTTGACTATATTCTTCCCTATTATCATTATTTTAGCTGTGCCCCAGAGGCTCTGATGAGGATGCGTTTTCATTAGGATTTTTAAAATTTTCTCTCTGACCCACTGTCACCCATAGACTAAGCATGTGTTGTTTAGTCTAGAAATATTTTTGTGTTTCCTGCAGTTTCTTTTATTGTTGGTTTCTAGTTTTGTCATATTATAGTCTCATAGAACATATGGAATTATCTTAATTTTTGTGTATTTGTAGAGATTTGATTTGAGTTATATGGACTGCTGAGAAAAGTGTACAATCATCATCTGTGTGGTAGATCATTCTGATGAATATTTTAGTAGTGGGCATTTTTTTTTACTTGTTTTTAATTTGGAAGAGCTATCTTAATGTAAGAGTTAAGTACTAAGGCCTCCCACTATTATTTTATGAAGACTTTCAAAGCTTAAAATATTTTATTCCATGTTCTGTGTTTTATAGTTACTGATGAAAAGTATGAAGTAATTTCTGATATTTATATCTTTATATGTGACTTGATTGTGCATGCATGCACATACACACATTGTTTTTTAGAATCTTATTTTATAATTTTGACATCTCGACTATGATATATGATAGTTTCTTTTCTGGTTATGTCTATTTGGAGTTCTACCTCTGCGTTCATATTCCTGTAAATTTGAGAAGTTTTTTGAAATAATGTCATTAAGAAGCCTCTCTGTTACAGTTGTTTTTACTTCTGCTCTTTCTTCCATGAATTTTCAGGTTTGACTTATTTAATGCATCCCAAACCTTTTGGAAATATCACTCATGGTCCTTAATATATGTATATGTATGTATTTTTGTCTCAGTTATGTTCTCTAACCCTGAAATTCAATCTTCTGCATGGTCTTGTCTGTTAATGTTATCTGTTGTGTTTTTTATTTGATTGACAATCTCAAGTATTTCTGGGTTTTTTCAGTGTTTTAATCTTCTTAATTAATTTTTCCTCAACATTTTGATCTTATGCTTCCAATTTACTATATATTCACTTTGGAGAGTATCATATCAAGGGTTGAATGAATCTTCTTAATTTGTGAATCGGTTTGAATTTATATATGATAATTCTTAGGTATTTCAGCTATATCCATAGTTTTCAATTCCCTAATAGAGAATCTGGTTGGTTAACGATGGGTCATTAATGGTGGCTGTGTCACATTCTTTATGTTTCTTTGTTGCATTTTTACACATCTGCTGGAGTGGGTTTCCTTTGAATTCCTCTTCTTGTAAGAGCCTTTGAGATGTTTTGCTTTCTATGAAACATAGAAATACTTGCATAGAACACTTACTTGAATTCAGCTATGGGGATGGGTACAATTTAAGGCTAATTGTCAAAGCAGTTGGCTGTATCTATAACATTCATGGCACCACTGTTCCTGTGAGAAAATTTCACCATTGTGGTCCTTATAATAGTTCACAGGTTTTACAACTGGGTAGAACTGGTGATAACTTCCCCTCCATAGCCTACATTGTATCTTCTGGAAATGAATGCTAGCCACAAGGAAGGAAGCTACCTTGTCCATACTGATCTGTTTTCTTCATGTGCTGTGACCAAATTCTATGGAATCTTTAGCAATGGGGACCTAACTTCAAGTTCTGGGATGTTTAAGTGAGGAGAAAGATGACAGTGAGAGGGCAAGGTGTGTGGAGAAGGTATAACTAACACTAAGGGTGTTTGAAAAGACCATGTGGAAACTTACTAAATTTTATATATATATGGCTTCATTCACAAGCTTCATATATAATAAAATATAACTACAAATTATAATAAAATAAAAAACCAGAATAGAAGAAAAGAAACGGGGGGGGGGTGGAAAGCACAAGAAATGCACACACACAGACACTGAGATACATATATTCACACATAGATAGCTAATGCATAAATACAAAATCAGAAACCATAATATATAAGTAACTGATCTGTAAGGTTAAACAAAACCTCTCACAATGCAGTGAATTAATCTTTTGGTGATCATTTATAGCTAAGTATGAGGTCTATCCTTTGTTTGTTTGTTTGTTTGTTTGAGACAAACAAACGATATCTAGGCTGTCCTGGAACTTAATCTGTAGACCAGTCTGGTCCCAGACTTACAGAGATTATCTTGCCCCTATCTGATGAGTGCTGGGATCAAAGCTATCTGTCACCACACCTGGTTTCTGGGGCTGTCCTTAAGTGTGGCTTGTATACACAGTGAGATTCCATTGAAGAAACTAATGTTCCCTTTATGGGCAGTTATCAACTGGAGATAGTTTCTGTGTTAGGGGTGGGGTCTTTGAGTGGTTCCTCACTCAGAACTGAGACTCCATCTGGCTTAGACCTATATAGGCCCAGTCCAGGCTGCCAAGCTCTGTAAGTCTATATGTGCATCAGTCTTGTTGTGTCTACAAGGCATGTTGCCCAGGTGTCTTTCATATTCCCTGATTCTTTCATAGAGTACCCTGAGTCCTGATGTAAAAGATTTAATGGAGACTTCCCATTGAGAACTATGTTTTTCAAGGTCAATCCCTCTCTACACATCGTACAGTTGTGGGTATCTGTAATTTTTTTCCCATCTATTGCAGGAGGAAACTTCTGCTATGATGGCTGAGCAAGATGGTTTTCAGAAGTCATTTTATTAACACTTTTCGCTAGCGGAACAGTAGTATTTCATTTTCCTCTAAGTCCATGGCCCATGTAGTTTTAGGTTCATGGCCACCCAAGCAGTATCAGGCATGGGTTCCATCTCATGGAGGAAACCTTAATTCTAAGTGGATAACGATTGGTTACTCCCACAATTTTTGTGCCAGTATTACACCAGCATATCTTGCAGGCAGATTACCATTTATATATTTCAGGGTTTATAGCCAAGTTGGTATTTACCTGTCTTCTTGTAGCATGCAGAGTACCTTCTTTTATCATGAATACTAATCACTAGGGGTGAAGGCTCTACTCTTTCAGTTGACTGAGTTATGTAGGTGTTGTCTAAAGCAAAAGGGCCTTACCATCAGTTTATGGAGAACAACCAATAGCCTCGGCAATAGTATTAGTTGTTTGGGGGTTTCCATGGGGCCTCTTTGGTCAATGATTCACTTAGATATAGCCCACTCCCAGCACTGGGGGTTTCATTTTGTGATTGCATGTCTACTTAGAGCTTTGCCTTTCCAGTTGTTTGGTGATTCCTATTTAGATTTCGTGTGTGTGTGTGTGTGTGTGTGTGTGTGTGTGTGTGTGTGTAAACAATAAATAGGTATTCTTTCATATATACATACATACATACATACATACATACATATGTATGTATGTATGTATGTTTGTATATATGAAAGAAGCTTCTACTTATCAGGTTTCCATATGACCCCTCAAAAAGTCCTTTGTTTTAGCTCTTCCTGTCTGTATCACCTACTTACCCCCTTCATCCTCTTCCTCATTTGATTCTCCCTTTATAGTCATCCATCCATCTATCCATGCTTGTCTATCCACATGCATCGATTCTATTTCCCCTTCATAAGGATATCCTTTCCTTCCTACTAATCCCTGTCTCTACACTTGCCTTTGTAGATATATGGATTATAGCCTAATTATCAAGGACTTAAGAGCTAACACCTACACATCAGCAACATATATGTGTATATATATATATATTTGTCTTTTGGGTTCTGGGTTACCTTACTCAGGATGAATTTTTGTGACTCGACCCATTTACCTGTGAATTTTATGATTTTTTAAAACAGATGAATAATATTCCATTTTATTTATCTATTCATCTGTTGGTGGACATTTAGGCTGTTTTCAATTTCTGGGAATTTTGAATAGAGCAGCAATAATGAGAGTTGAACAAATGTCTCTATAGTACAATGAAGCATCCTTTGGGTATATGCACAAGAGTTGATATAGCTAGATCTTGAGATAAATATTTTCCTAGATTTCTGAGGACTTGCCACAGTGATTCCCAGTGGCTTTACAATTTTACACTCCCACCAGCAATGGATGAGTGTTCCTTTTTTCCCAAATCCTTGGCAGGATTAATTATCATTTGTTTTATTAATCTTGGCCATTCTGACTAGTGAATCTCAAAGTGGTTTTGCTTTGTATTTTCATGATGACAAAGTACAGTGAACATTTCTTTAGGTGTTTCTCAGTCTTTTGTGTTTCTCTTTTAAGAACACTGTTTATATCTGCAGTGCATTTTTAATTGGTTTATATATTTTCTTGATGTCCAAGGTTTGGCTTTTGCTTTTGTTTTTTGTTTTGTTTTTTTATTAGCTGTTCATATATTTTAGATAGTAACCCTTCTTGGATATGTAGTTGGTAAAGATCTAAATGTCAATTTCTTTTAATTTAACTTTTTATTAATTCTTTGTGAATTTTACTTCATGTATCCCAATCTCACTCCTCTCCCTGCCTCTTCATTCCAGCTTTCCATCCTTGCAACCTCCCCCAAAAGATATGTAAGATACACACACACACACACACACACACACACACACACACACACACATATACACACACACACATATATATATATATATACACACACACACACACACATATATATATATAAAATTGTGGAAGCTATAGTATGTCACAGTACATCCCATAATATGGTCCTTTGTCCACACTATTTTACTTGCAAATATTCGTTGCAGTGAAATATTGGTCTAGTTTTAGATCTCTGGCTTCTGTGACATCATCAATATTGACTCCTACTGAGACTCCTCATGGTTATCCTGTTATCTAGTGTCACAAAGATCCTGAAGCTTTGGATCAACAAGATCACTTTTACATGACCCAGCAGTTCTCAGATGATATAGATTTGGGTGTGGGCCAACTCAAACCCTGTATGTGGGCCTGGGTGGTAACTAAGCTGGTCTGTCTTCTGGCTCTCTATTATCGACACCCCCCAAGTGAGGTGAAGGACCCCCACTCCTGAGTGCTGCAGTCAGTGAGGGGCAAAGACAGCTCAGCTGCTTTCATGACTCCAGGGTATTCTCTCCCAACTGACTCAGGTATGAGCTGGTAGAGGGGCATCATACCCAGGCTCAGGCTACCTCTGTGCAGATGAGGAGCAAGGCAAGCTCTCCCTCACACTCAAACCCTCAGTGCTGGCTCACCTACAAAGCTCCCCAGCCCCAACCAGGGGCAGCTGTACTGTGCTTCCTAGGTGAGGTGCCAAACCTTCTCTAAAGGGTACTGCAGTCAGTGAGAGACAGGGCCAGTTCTCCCACTCTTACAACCCTGGAACCTGTACTCTCATCTGCTGAAGGTAGCAAGGTTAAGGAGGGGTGCATCTCTCCCTTGTCCATGCCATCAGAGTATTCTGGCCAGCTCACCTGCAATCCCTCTAACCAGAGCCAGATCTACTGTGCTTCCTGGGTGAGGTGCTGGATGCTTTCCTGAGTGCTGCGGCTAGTGAGAGGCAGAGCCAGCTCTCCTGTTCTGATGCCCTGGACCAGCTTTCCCAAGATACCCAGGCAAGGCGTGGGGTCAACTTCTCAGACATCAACATGGTCCCATACCAGGGATATCCACCTGGCCTTTAGTAGTAACCAACCATCACTGCTGCAGTGACATGGAACCAGACATGACCCTCTGTCTTAGGTGGCATCACTGACTACTCATATCAGGTTATCCTCGCTACCCTTGAGTCTTCTGTTCTGCTTCTCTTCATTGTGTACACAGCCTTTTGCTTCTCATCCTCTTCTCTCCACCGCTTACTTGCTAATTTAAATATACCTGGGGCCTCTGGGTGTATAGGGTCATCTCAGGAATGCTATGGCCCACCAGTGCCACGTAGCACTGGGCAGGGTTTGTCCTGCCCATGTCTCTATAGCATCAAGCTGGGGGTCATCTTAGGATTATTCTGCCCATAGGGCTGAGTGGTACAGATCCAAGGGTGATCTCAGGGGTGTTTTACCTTAATGTCAGTTTTTACTGTTAGTCTCAGACTTGGTTTTATTCTATAGTTGAGGACTGGAATAAATAAAGTCTGCATCTAGAATTAAATGTTTCTATGAGTACTCACAAAATGCATATTATCTTGGTTTCAGCACTCAAAGAAGTTGGTCCTGAAGTAAGGGTTATATATACACTAACTAGACTTTATGACTAGATTTCTTGTGATCAGAGTAGAACATTGAGGAGGTGAATCTCCAAGAGAAAATCCTTTACTGTATAGTTGGAATCTGGGAACAAGGTAGAAGAAATGATTCTGAGTTAGTTCATCTAATAGTGCAAGGAAGCTGGGGAATTTACACTTCACTGTGGCTTCTTCTGAGTTGGGAAGTGCAGTTTATTTCTAAATGCTCCCATACACACTGAGTTCAGGAAGAACAGCTTCTATCACCAAATTGGGCAAAAATTATGGGTGCTTCAAATTGGAAATAAAATTTATTTTTGGTGCTAAAGTTCAGTTTGATTTGATGGAATGTTGAAAAATAACTTTAAAAATATTAAAGAACAAGATAACAGTCTCAAAACTTCATTTTTCTTTAGTGTTTCATCATCTAAGACTGCTTGCTATTATATTGAGTAGTGTTCTAACCATTTTTTCTATGGCAGTTAGATACTTTATTACTTGGATTTTAGTTTGGTATAGCTTTGATAGAGAAATTTACTATGAAAGATATGAAAGTACAATTTTATTTTACTCTCAAAATTAAACATGTCAAATTTATTGTAACTCAGGGCAAAAACGATGCTTAATAGTACAAGACTGAAAATATGGTTATCTTTCTATTCTGTTAAACATAGCCCCTGCTTGAAAAATCACCACAGATTATAGAATTATTGTGGAGTTCTGTTATCTCTGGCATCTCACTATTTCCTAAAAGAGAGATGCAGCTTTCCAGAAGACCTGTAGTACACTTCTAAGAAGCTACATACTTTACTTTATTTTGCATACCATTAAAAAGGACTTGCACATGTGACCAGACCTAGCTGCAAGGGAGGCTCATAAAAGAACTTCATTCCAAGCCAGATACCAATAAAAGTAGATGCATTGTTTCTGAAAAAGTAGATAAAGACAGTTATAATTCTTTTTCATAAGTACAAAAAAGGAATGTAAAACTTTTAAATCTAAAGTATTAGCATCTTCTAACTGAAAGCTTTAACTTAAAATAAATAGTCATTATTTTGATGAATGAGAAACCAATGCATTTTGTTCTGTCTCCCCGAAATCATACTTTGGTTAAATAGTGTCAATTCAAATACATAAGGCTATAAAGTAAAAATCTTGGTCATAAGTAACACAGTCCAATTCAATGAATACCTAGTTGTGAAAACATAGAACATAGAATCCTGTTAAGGGGATCTTCTTTTATTTCAGATATGTTATGTAGATATTTTACCTGTGTGGATAGAAGGTGAGTACATAGGGAACAATTTTTAAACATGCAATCGTTTCCACATTTTATTCTCATTAGTATGGCCTCCAACTCATGCTATTTTGTTGGCTACCAAATCTCAAGTACTCTTGAGATTATCACTCAAGTGATAAACATTTTCAGGTCCTACAACAACCACAGAAAAATGAAGGGAATATTTTTGAAAGACAATGGGAGAGATATTTATTTTCAAGGTCAGTTGTTCTTTAACCAGAGAGAGAGAGAGAGAGAGAGAGAGAGAGAGAGAGAGAGAGAGAGAACTAAGGAGAAAAACATTGCTGGTATTGGAATTGTTTTTACTTAGAAATTCAGAAGCAGATTTCATGGTTAAAAATAAACGCATAGGTCTCTTAAAAAAATAAATGGGTGGAAACAAAAAGATCTGTGAACCTCCTTGGATGATTGTGATGAAAAATCAGAGGCACAGCTTTTTCATGATGATTGGCCAGGCTTTCTGGAAACCAGAAATGGAATCCATCTGGACATTTACTAAAGGGGACCAGATGGAGCTGTACCATGTGACACCGAACAGTTCTCTCTGCCATAATGCACCAATGATCTTCTTTGCAAGAATATTATTTCAAACCCAAGAAACCATTTGACTTAGCTTCGGATTTGTTATGCCTTGGCTTCCTCATAGGAAGATAAGTTTTTTTGTGTTTTTTTTTAAACATTCTCATTTCTCTTTCTTTTAAAAATCTCAAATTCCTAAAACAATGAGAAACTGGGTAGTATGATCTGGTACTTGAGAAGGTTCTGGAGAAATTCATTAAAGACTCATTTGCAGGCACCATGTAGTTAATGTTTGTTAATGATTAGAAACAATAATCTTTTTTATGTGAATCACACTAAACAATGCAAATGATTCGATGAGTACAACACATAACTTATCATTTGTGAAATATAAAACTTAGCCTCACCATATCTACTGTCTTTCATAAATCATAAACCCTAAGTTTATACTTACAGTAGTCTTTAGAACTAGTTAATATTCTCCTTTCACTATACTTCTGATTTTTGACTGCCTTTTTCCTCCTTATCTTTAATACTGATCACATTGTTCCTATTTCCTAAACAATCATCTCCATTCACCATTTTATACTTATTAAATAAGTTAGCCTACAACCCTCTTGCCTAAGTCTCCAAATTTGTTCCTCTCAAGTCTTAGGAATCTCTTTATCTTCTATTTCTTCTAAGAAGCTTATTTCAAATTCAACTCCTGACTCATTTTATTAAAACCCTTCTCCAGTCCTTCAAAACTTCCCTTTGATGCTAACCAAGAGTAGAATGTCAAGTTTACTAATTCACCTAGTAGAGCTAAAAATATGCAACCTATAAAATTATATAACTTAATTTTCAAATCAGAAAGGCACAAGATAATACTACATAAACAAAGTAATAAGCAGTAGTCAGCCCCAAATCAGCACAGAGGATGGAGTTGTGTAAGCAGCAGAGGTTTGCTTTTTTCATCCAGTGTTCTAGGTCTATCTTGCTGGGTAGGATGTTGTCTCTTTCATCCATGCTTTTTTCTGGTCTCCTTCATGTTTTAAGCATCATAATCTCACTTCTGCATCAGTAGATTCTCTGTGGTCCAACAGCCAGTCACCTTTTTATGAATGGAAAAATCTTTACTTTAGGTCGTGTGGACTGAAAAACATCTGGAGGAGACTTTAAATATTTTCTGAACAATTTCTCAAAGTTCCACAAAGTGTCCTATCTTAAAACACAACTTGTGGAAATGTTTGTGGTTAAGAAGAGGAAAAGAGAAAACAAAATATCCCTAGGGTATGTAAGTGACATGGAGAGAATGGTTGTGTGGCTCACATCTTGTGTGCTCTCAGACTTCTAATTTTCTCTATATTCACCCTGTCTAGCATTAGTAAATCTGTTTTACCCTATTTATCCATTGCTGTGGAAATGGAAACAGGTAAGCATATATACCTTATACATATCTATTCTGGTGGCTTTATTGTCCCTATGGCTGAAAGCAATTCCAGCCTATGTGGTATGTGCATATTTTATTTGTTTCATATTCATTTTTCTTACCAAAATATGTCTATTTACTCACAGGGTAAAATGTGACCTTAGCAAAGATGCATTCAATAACTCTTATTGGTCTCATGCTTTCAGAGAATTGAGCAGCTATTAGGTACACACTGCTGTGCTGGGAGTAGAATAGAAGAAATAGAATGATAAAGGATAAATAAAATTGAGCATCACTAAAATGCAGTATACACAGTGATGTCTACTTTAATAAATAAAAGACATATAATATAAAATGTAAAATTATGGAAAGTGAAGTAGAATTACATAGTTCTATGTGAGCCCCATGATGTGAATGTTTAATTTAGTAAAGAATGGGCATTTTTTATGGAATGATGGATACAGAGGTCTAAAAACTAGTTATTAACTATACAAGGCCATACAAGGGGAAAATTGCAAAATTAAACAAACATCTAGTGGTGTGAGAAAAAGAAAATTTAAGAAGAATTGAATATAAGAAATAGGGAGGCTGGAAGGTTGAAAGCATAACAGAGGGTTGTTTAAGGTGACATTAGAAATACAGAGAGTAGATGGAATCTAGATCATGTAAAAATCTTCCAGGCTGCTAGAAGAGTGTAGACTGTATTATGAGAAGATGATGGAAAATCGTCAAAAGATGATTAAACAAGTGCAAAAGGAATTTGCTTTGGTGTACTGAGTGGAGAGTGTGGAAGGAGGACCAGAATGCAGGCAGGACAGTTAAGAAGTTCATGTAAAAATCCAATTGAGAGATAAATTACTCTGGGAAAGGGTCATGCAGAGAGGGAAAGAAACAAATTGGAGAAATTCTTAGACTTTATTTTCAGACTTTCTTACAGTTTGAATATGAAGAAGAAGCAACAGTCAAAGATAATTTTAGGGTTTCTATCTTGGAGAATCTGGTGGATGTGGTTTAACAGGACGTGGCTTATAGGGAGGATATAGGACATGTTGGTGGATTCTATTTTTCCCCCTTTTCTGCTAAAGAATTTACTTTACTCTGTACTAAGCTCAATGCCGATGTAGCAAGTCCTAAGACAAATTGAATGCAAAGTATTGTTTTGGGGAAGCAATTGTAAAAATAAGTAAGGGATATTATGTGAAATAAAAAAAAAGAGAAAAATTCAAAGCGAATGGATAGAAATTCAATAAATACTAAAAGGAATCAATGGTCATCCTACTGGAGGACTCCAAAAGATAGTTTTAAACAAAGTTTTGAGTTTGAAACTCAAACTCAAAGAGTACGAAAAGTGTATATAGTAAAATCATAACCTGAAATGTTTGAATAATCACTGTTGGGTAATATCTTGAGTCACTTCTGGTATCTCTTGTGCTTTAGCCAGTGCTAACCAGAAAGGAAAAATACTCAGGTTTCTCCAATGAGACAAGGGGTACAATGATGAGGTCAATGATGAAGCAATTTGACAGAGCATGTATGGTGTCTATTGCTCTCAATTTCTTTCCCTCTACATCAGTGTGTGTATGTATATGTGTGTGTATGTGTGTATATATATATATATATATATATATATATATATATATATATATATATAGTTTCACACTAAACCTGAGTGTGCTTTTTTTTTTTTTCAGCTAGGCTGGTGTCCACCAAGGCACTATCATCCTGCCATCACCAACCCTACCCACAGCTCTGGGTTTACAGATGTACATGGCATACCAGATTTTTACATGGGTTCTAGGGCTGGGTACTCAGGTTCTCATGCTGGTACATGAAGCACTCTTGTCAACTGAGTCATCTTCTAATACTCAACAACTTGAATTTATCCATTTCTCCAATTTACTTATTCTTTCTGATCCTTTTTCAATTTCCCACTTCTGATTCATACCTCAGTTTCTTTTTATTTCTATATTTTAATTAAATCATCTTTTGGCCTCCAAGTGCATATAGTAAATTCTATGCCATACTACATCCATAACCTCATAGATTATTATAATGAGACAAAATAAATTGTGAAATCATACAAGATTATGTGCCTGGTTTGATAAAAATTTTAGAAAATGAATTCACAGACCACCATGTTCAAAAAAGGTCATGATGAAATGGCACTATAAATATTAGCTTAAAATGTAGCCCACAGCACTTTGGTCTTAAGCTGAAAAGAGAACTAGATAGATATCTAAGGGTGTGAATGCTAAATGCTCATTTTTATTAGTGGATTGTTGTGGTAGAATACACATTTGACTACATTTGTTCATACTGCCAAGTTGGCAGTAACTGCCAGCATTTTGGAGAGCTGTAATATATATAATACATCATATACAACTGGACAAAGACTAGATACACCATAACTATTTGGTGATTGATGGATTCAAATTGATTATAATCATTGTAGGCATTCTTCCCAGGTATTATGTCAAACCTTTCTATTCTCTTGAGATCCAAGTCTGACCCCCTCTTTTTAGATCTGACCTTATGTCCAAGTTCTTTAACTTCAAAGACATGGTTTTGGCTCCTTCTCTTTGTTGTACTTTCTCCACCAAAGGATTTTCGGTGATAACGGTTTCTTCTAAGACAGTCCTTCTCTATCAGTCCCCTGAATTGAAGATTTTCTCACTGTTTTCTCCTCTTATTATATGGAAATATGCTCAAGCATGCCTGATTTTTATCATGTGGATGTCTTGTACATTAACATTTATCTCTGAGGAACAATCACCTCTTCTTACATATTACAGCCCCTTAGAGCAGCACATGATACAGGTCTGAAAATGGGAGAACCACAGCCATTCTGTACTGCACAAAGTGACCAAATGATTAATGAAAGACAGCTAGCCAAATCTTAGCAATTTTGTTCCCCACAACAGTTACCAATTTCTACTACTTACTTTATCCTGCTGATCAGTAGCTTCCATCATTAGCTGTTTTTATGACATTTTTGTAGTTTCTACAAAAGTTCTTTTCTGTGATTAATAGTTTCTTTTGGTGTTTAAACGCTCTTTCTTGAAATACTCTTTGACAGAATAGACTCCAGTTTGACTTCAAATCATATAAATTCCAGTTGCTTAAGTTTGAGCTCTCTTTTTCCCTTGCTTATTGGTATCTTTACTTCTCAGGCTTACCTATTACTCAACTTATACTTTCTCAGAAGTTAAGCAGCTTGCTATTTTCCTGCTGTGCCTTGAACTTTCCTACACCCATGTGTTGCTTATTTAGAGTCATTAGAAATGGTCATTTTTGTATGTGTTCTTTCTTTAATATCCACTTTCCCAATCTTGTATGTTCACTTAATCCTAGCATGACAGTTATCTCCTTCACAAACTGTTCAGAAGACCTTCAAAAAGAAAGCACTTATAGCCATGCTGCAGGGTCTGATTTTCATAACACTATCCTCAAGTACAAGTTACATAACACCTAGACCCATAAAGTAACCTCATATTCATTATGGAGACATTCCAGAATTTATAAAATGCAGTTAGCATAAAGGGCACTTTATGACCACTATTCCATACCAATGACCAGAAGTCATCACCTACGTGCAATTGGTTGAAGGGAGTCCAGAGATATGTAACTGTAGGGCAAGAAAGAAAAGAACATAAGCAGAGATGGACACTTGTAGCTAGAGACATCAGTGTATTTTATATATACCAGTTCTCAAGAAGACTATTGAGAACAAAGACAGAGGAAGCTGCAAGCTCATATATACCTTTATCTCATTTTTACATGCTCATTGGGCCATATGGGGCTCAAGGGCACTGGAGATCAAGGGTATCAAAGAATGATAAAGAATGATCTCCCTTTCAATTAATCAACAGATGATTGCAGAATGCCCTTTAATATAGGTCCTAGATTAAGGAAGATGAGTGAAAACAGATTACCAAAGAAAGGCTTCATACTACAAAGCTGAGTGTTTACCAGAGCAAGTATTCAGAAGAATGAGACAATAAAGAGATGCTTTCTCTTTTGTACTCAACATTGTTTGTTGAGACAGTTTCTTGCTGAGCCTGAAGCTCAAGAATTGACTATACTTTCTGGTCAGTGAGCCTAGACCCAAGAATACAGTCTGGCTGTTTGCATGGATGCTAGGATTGCAAACCCAGGTTCTCATGCTTGCATAGCAGGCAATTTGGAGATTGAGAGTTCTCCAAGCACACTGGCTTGTTTTTTGAAACTTGAAGTCAAGGTAAAACATTTATTTTGAGTATTATTAGTTTTTTAATATCAAATATAAATCATCATAAATTTAACACTTTTGGTACAAATTATTATAAAAGTCACACAATTGCTCCTGTTTTAAACTTATCTTTAAAGTAATTTTGAAGTAATTTTAAATTACTTAAAGTAATTTTAAAATAATAATAAAATAAAAATAAACAAAATATTTTTATTATTTCCTTCTTAAATTGATAAATAATTCCTCAAATATGTTAAGAAATTTGTCCAAAGTCCCACAACCAGTGAGAGACTATAATTAAGTTACCTTGCACAATTTTGTTCTAGAGTTTTCCTATTAAACTAAGGAAGCACTTCTTAAACTCCAGTATTTGAAATTAATTAAATATAACCTGGAGAAGCAGGTCAGATGGTGGTGTGCTTGCCTAACCTGTATTAAGCTCTGGCTTAGATCCCTAGCACTGTTTATAACACTGGACATGGTGATAATCCTATAATCCCAGCACAGGGGAAATGAAGAACGGAAGATCAGAAGTTCAAAGTCATATTGATTATGCACTGTAGAGGAATGGTTCTGATGTCTTGATTAATGAGGAATCTCTGTTTACTAATGCTGAAAGTCCTTGCCCCCAATTGGTTTATATATATATATAATTGAATATAATCTTCATTTACATTTCAAGTGGTAAAATCTTTCCCAGCTTCCCCCTCCCCAAAACCCCCTAACCCCTCCTCCCACTCCCTGCCTCCAAGTACATGCCCCTCCACCTGAACCACTCCCCCTCCCCCCAATTGGTTTTTGATCTATCAATAAAGATGCTAGTGGCTAATGGCTGGGCAGAAAGAAAGAGGCAGGACTTCCAGGTTACCTTAGGTTAGGAAAGAGGAGAGGGAAGGACGAAGAGAATCAAGATACTGGGGAAAGATGGAACAGACTCAGAGCTACAGAGGAGATCTTCCAAAATGGAGGAAGAAAAGGAAAGTGCCCCATTGAATGGCAGTCCAAAATCATCTTGGGCAGCAAGATCAATTGGCTTCACAGAAGGTAACTGGGCAACTAAGCTGAGGTTAGATATGGAGGTGTTGAGCTAGGAGTAAAGGTAAGGGCATGCTAGCCATAGAAGGCTTAGAAGAGCCTAGCCACAGAGCCAATAAGGCAGGTTAAAAATGAGCCAGTTCGTGTGTGTGTGTGTGTGTGTGTGTGTTTGTGTGTGTGTGTGTGTGTGCGCGCGCGTGTGCGTGCGTGTGCATGTGCATCTGCGTGTGCGTGTGCGTGTGCGTGTGTGTGTGTGTGTGTGTGTGTGTGTGTGTGTGTGTGTGTGTTTCATCTGTGGATCTAAGATATCTCCTGGGCAGTGTGTGCCTGTGACTCATTGGAAACTCAAATCTGAGTAAACAAAATGACATGCTACAATGTACCAAGTTCAACTCTAGCCTGGAATAGAGAAAACCTTGTCTCAGTAATAAATAAGTAAATATTAAAAATAAAAGGTTGAAATGAAAGATAGAATGAAGGAAAAAGGAAGAAAGAAAGAAGAAAGAAAAGACTGAAGAGAGAAGAAAAAGATTAAACACAGTAAGAATTTTGGGTTCATAGGAGACGGTGACATTCTCCTTTTACTATTGTTTCAATATTCTACAAAGGTATAGTATTTGAATATAAAATGTGTATGCAAAATACTCTTTTAAAAATAAAGTGTGAAGTCTGTTTTGACTAATCATGTTTTGCCATCCATATGAGACAGTTTATGAAAAACTATACTGAGTTTTTTCTTTATTCTTGGTAAATAAATTAACATCTGTTATTCCAAATAGGGTTTAAGTCAGCCATGACGCTTCTCAACAAATACATTCTGGAAGATTGCAAAATTATATTTATTTTGAAGACTTCAGAAAACTCTAGAGTAAGCAGCTGGCAATACCCACAGAGCTCTGCTTTCCTTTATCCATTCCCACAAACCCACTGCATTTTAAGAACCCCTCACATGAATACAATGGAAAACAGTAAAATATTGGTCCCACTGTTTGGCATTTTAGGATCTAAAATGATATGAAATGTGAGGTTTAGAGAAAGTGGAGAAATCCAGCACTACATGCCTATGAAAATTGCAATCATCAGTGCCATTTTGTCCACCAGGGAACCTTTGCACACATCCCCCATTATAAAGAAAAATGTCATTAAAATAGTCCACCAAGCATCTTGGATAACGGGTCCTGATACACTCGAGTTCCTCAATTAATGTTGGGCAAAGTAATCATCTTAGGAAAGATGGGTATGTTCTAGTTGGCTGTAAGTCACCTCCCTCTATCCTATCATGGAACCTGTTCGACATGCTATGGTGTGCAGGGATAAAATTCCCTAGTCATACCACTGCCCAGAGAACATTGCTGTCCAGAATAGCTGCAAATTCAGAACAGTTGCACTTAATACTGAGATTGACTCTATCTGTTCTTGGATACCTTCTACTTTTGGTGGCCCATTTTCAAACCCAGGATGAAGTTTTTCCAAAAGACAAATTTCTAACATGAAAATATCCATACTGCTTTATTATTTATTAATTAGACAAAATAGAAGGATTAAGTAAACAGAAATAATAACATAGAATATAACAGAAATAATATGTTCTTATTAATAATTACATTAAGAATGTTTAATACTTTATGCTTCCAAACAATTATTTTAGACAAATACTTTTAAAATTACCAAATATTTTCAGATATTAGATATGAAAGAAACTATAAATTTCTTTTTTATCATAAATAAAACAAAAGTAAATGAATCCAGAAATTTCAGACATAGCATATGAAAAAATTGTATCCTCTTACAGATGATTTTTTAATGAAACTCAAAGCTTTATAATTAGGGTAACGATTAATAACAATGGAAGTACCAACTATAAGACCATATAGAAAGTATTTTAAAATAGTAATGACAATTTAGGCATTTTGCTTTCTTTTAAAAACACAGAAATACTGTAAGAATATGTTTTTGTTAATCCTAGGGATGGGGTATAGGGCTGCTTCAGATTGTCTATAGCAGTTGACTATGATATGATTCATGCTCTAGAAGGGGCGTTATTTTGCAAGTTGCAGATAGTTTCTGCAATTATGTGATGTTTGGAATTCTGGAGACTTTTCAGAGAGTATATAAATGCTAGGAACCCAAGAGGGGTGTGGGTTGTTGGTTAGTTGCTGTTGGTTGCTGTTTGTTCATGGTTTGTTAAGTAATCATATACAAAGAAGAAACAACAACAAGAAAAAAATTAGATATACTGGCAGCGAATTTTGAACGCACCCCAAGGAACTTAATGCCCCAATCTCCAGGAAGTAGTCTATTGATAATGCTGCCCCTGTTGCAATTCCTGACTTTATTCAGGATCTTTTTCCTCTCACCCCTCTATCCTTTTTTTTCCCTCTATCTAGTGTTTGGGGGGGGGGTCTAAAAAGTGTAAGAAATAGGGTGAAGAAGAATAGGGGAGAAAAGGATCCCAAAAGTAGCCAAAGATAGTTATAGTTTCAAAGTCCAATTAATAGTAATAAAAACTATAAATAAGAAAAATTATGTAAATATATAAAACATCCAAGTTAGGAAGATGAAAATATTCATAAAGCTAATCTAAAAATAACAAAAATATTTCATATTAATAATGAAATTTATATTAACATCTTTTAACGAATTTGAATTTTTCTGATAATTTTTTTTAGTTCAGAATTTGAGATCTTTATTTTATTCATTTATTTTTTATTGGATATTTTCTTTATTTACATTTCAAATGTTTTCCCCTTTCCCAGTCCCCCGACCTGTCCTGGAACCCCCCTATCCCAGTCCCCCTGCCAGAGCCTTACAAATACAGAGGCAGATGTTCACAGCTAACCATTGGACTGAGCATGGGGTCCCACATGGAGGAGTTAGAGAAAGGACTGAAGGAGTTGAAGGGGTTTGCATCCCCATAGGAAGAACAACAATATCAACCAACCAGACCCCCATAGCTCCCATGGACTAAGCCACCAACCAAAGGAGTAGACATGGCTTCAGCTGCATATGTAGCTGAGGATGGTCTTGTCAGGTAGCAATGGGAGGAGAGGTTCTTGGCCCTGTGGATTGTCCTTGGGCCATCCACAGATGCCCCAGTGTAGGTGAACTGAGGCCTCGGAGGCAGGAGTGGGTGGGTGGGTGGAAGAACACCCTCATAAAAAAATTTGTTATTTATATCCTGCTCACTGCCCTTCCTCCTGGTCACCCCTTCCCTCACCTCCTCCCCACCCCTTCCCCTTTTTCTCTGAGAGAATGAACCCTCCCCCACCCCGAGTATCCTCCTACTCTGGCACATCAAGTCTCTGTTAGGCTAGGCACATACTCTTACCACTGAGGCCAGACAAAGCAGCCCAGTTAGAAGAACATATCCCACAGACAGTTAACAACTTTTGGGATAGCCCCAGCTCCAGTTGTTTGGGACCCACATGAAGACAATGCTGCACATCTGCTATATATGTGCAGTAGTGGGGGTGGGGTCTAGGTCCAGTGAGAACATGCTCTTTGGTTGATGGTTTAGTCTCTGAGAGTCCCAAGGGTCCAGATTAGTTGACTCTGTTCATCTTCCTGTGGAGTTCCTATCTTCTTTGGTGCCTGGTAATCCTTCTACAACTCTTCTAAGAGCCTCCAAGCTCCATCCACTGATTAGCTGTGGGTGTCTGCATCCATCTGACTCAGCTACAGGGTGAAGCCTCCCAGAGGCTAGACTATTGTCTGTAAACATAGAGAGTATCATTAATAACGTCAGGGATCAGTACTTGTCCATGGATGGGTCTAAAGTTGGGCCGGTTATTGGTTGGCCATTCCCTCAGTCTCTACTCAATTCCTCATCCCTGCATTTCTTGAATTCAGGAGAAGTTTTGGGTGGAAAGTTTTGTTTGTGGGTTGGTGTCTCTATTGCTTCACTGGGGTTCCTGCCTGGCTACAGGGGGTAACCTCTTCAGGTTCTCAATGCTGTGAGTCATAGCTGTGGTCACCCCCATTGATTCTTAGGAGCATCTATTCCCTATCCCAGGTCTTTGTTATGTCCTGGAGATGCCCCCTCCCACCTCCCTTCCCCACCCCCTGTCAGACAGTTGCAGATTTCCATTCATACATGTGGCCATCTGGCCATCTCTCCTATTCCTCTCACACCTAATCTGGAACCCCCCCAACATCCCTTTACACCCCCTTTCCCATCCAGCTCCCTCCCTCTATCTGCCTCCTATGACTATGTTATTTCCCCTTTTAAGTGAGATTAAAGCATCCTATCTTGGGTATTTCTTCTTGCTTAGCATCTTTGGGTCTGTGGAGTATAGCATGAATATCCTGTATTTTATGATTATTATCCACTCATAAACGAGTACATACCATGTAAGTCCTTTTGGGATTAGGTTTCATCACTCAGGATGACGGTTGCAAGTTCCATCCATTTGCCTGAAAAATTCATCATGTCTTTGTTTTTAATAACTGAATAGTATTCCATTGTGTAGATGTGCCACATTTTTTTTTTTATCCATTCTTCAGTTAAAGGACATCTAGGTTGTTTCCAATTTCTGGATATTACAAATAAGGCTATGATGAACATAGTTGAGCAAGTGTCATTGTGGGGTATTGAAACATCTTTTGGGTATATTCCCAGGAATCTTATAGCTAGATCTTAAGGTAGAACTATTCTCAGTTTTCTGAGAAACCACCAAATTGATTTCCATAGTGGTTGTACAAGTTTGCACTCCCACCAGCAATAGAAGAATGTTCCTCTTGCTCCACATCCTCGCCAGCATGTGTTATCATAGCTATTCTGACTGTTGTAACATGGAAATTTTGATATAGAAAAATAATACAAAGCTGCCAACAATTTTCAAATCTGATCTTTCAGTGAGATACAGAAACAAAGACAGAAACAGAGACACAGAGAGACAGAGAAATTGTCAGCTGACTTTTAGGGAAAATAGAAAGAATCACACAATGTTTTAAAAATTGCATCAGGGGAATAATCAAAGAGTTAACTTTAAAGAATGTTACTAAGTTTGTACACCATGGTAAATTAAAAAAAAAACATGAAGAATGTCTTAACTATGAAGTTTGGCTTAATTTTCTCCATAGTAATCTTTAAAAATAAAATTCCCCTAACATTTCGTAAAAGAAATGTTGATTCCACATGACTCCCAAGAGTCACTGGGGCATTGCTTATACTAGGCAAATGTCAAGATGGGTTAGTTACAATGCCAATGGAACTTGGATTTTCCTGGCTGGGTTGTAGGAATGTTTCACATTCAGTTGATTGTGATCACAGGCCAAGTGGAAGCGTAAATGTGTAAACATGGATACATCAGTAGAAATAGATCTTTAGTTCAAGAAAGTGAGAAAAAAGAAAAGATGATGTTGGTTATATTAGCCCTGACCTGCTTCCAGATATATTGGTTGTCTTGTTCTTTGGCCCTCAAGTTTCTTCTACCAGGATTTAGGGTTAAATGGAGATTGTTCCTCCAGAGTTCAGTGGCAGTACCTACAAAACTGGAATAAGAATCTTTTCACTCCCCCGTCAGTGAGTTGGGTGAAGGATTCATCATCCAGTTCCCCCATGCCACAGAAGTCCCAGTTATTCCTGAGACTGGGTCCATTGGGTTCCCATGTCACTACTTCCTCCTTTTGCCCTTCTAACCTATCAAGCAGTAGAATCATCTTCCTGCTGAGGCTTATTACCCCATTATATCATGACTTCTACAATCAACATCCACCAACCTACCACAAAGCCAATCCCCCAGGCTCATTTCCTAGCAGAATATCTGCTGTGTCCTCCTCTTCCTCTCTGCTTCCAACAGATCACTCAGATCTTGACCTCTAACTTTCCTCCCTACTCATCCTGTTATCCCAGCCACCAACTCCAGCAAGCATTCCCTTGTAACCCTATAGACAAGTCTGCCAGAGAAGCAAGTAGGCCAGCAAAGCTGGTAGGCTAGCTTCAGATTGTCACATACTTCCCTTCTTCAAAATCCAAACCTCTGGTCTCATCCCATCTCTGAAGCAGAATACCAGTTGTAGCCTCTCTCCTTGTCTTTGACCCCAATCCCAGGGGACTAAGTAGATCCTGGTGGGACATCCTGCTTTCCTTCCCCCCTGTGGATCCCCTCACACTCTTCAGCCCATCTCCATTCCTAAGTGTCATCTCCTAATACTTAGAAACATATTTTACTTGGAAACGACAGTGGCTACACCTTATCAGGATCTCTTAAGAATTCCCTACCAGCCACCCTATCCTCCTAAGAACAAGATATCAAGTGCCCTAGTTATGGTTTCTATTGTGATGAAATACCATGAACAGAAGTATTAGGAAGGGAAGGGTTTATTAGGCTTACACTTCCACAGCACTTGTCATCATCGAAGGAAGTCAGGACAGGAACTAAAATAGGGCAGGAACCTGGAGGCAGGAGCTAATGCAGAGGTTATGGTTCTGTTTAGTGGTTTGCTCTTCAAGGCTTGCTCAACCTGTTTAAGAAAGAATAGAACCTGCTTAATAAGAATAAAACTCAGTGTTACCAGCTCAAGAATGGCGCCACCCACATTGGACTGGGCCCTCCTCTATCAGTCACTAATTAAGATGTCCTACAGGTAATGCACAGCCTGATCATATGGAGGCATTTTCTTAATTGAGGTTCCTTCCTCTCAGATGACTTTAGCTTATGTCAAGTCAGTATGAAACTATCTAGCATACCAAGGAATAAAACAACCAAATGACAAGACCAAATATCAGCATCTAGAATCACAATCTTCCCAAATTCAGATGCCTAGACACTAGCACAAAAACAAATAGCCAGAACAATGTCTCCATACGAGTCCAGCATTCCTATCACAGTAGACCTCGAAAACAACAACATAGTTTAAGACCTTAAAATAGCCTTTATGATACGATACAGATCCTTAAAGAGAAAACAAATAAATCATATATGAAGATGATCTAATAGAAACTGCTATATAATAGGGTAGACAGAACGTCAACTGGCCATCTCTTGTCACAAAATGAAGCTTTCAGTATATGGATTTGGTTGCTAATTGAGTTGTTGCCTAAAGGGAACCAACCCCCAACAACCCAGGCTGTGGCCAAGACTATAGGTTGCTCTCCACAAATTGATGGCAAGGTTTCATTGCTGAAGACAACACCTACACAACTCATTGAACATGCAAAAGTTGAGCTGGGGCCTTCACTCCTACATTCTAGCATCTTTGGTACAGGAAGATACTCTGCATGCAGCCAAAGGAGAAATATAAACACCAGCCTACCCAGAAACCTTTTGGTCTACAATGGTGACCTGCTTCCTGCCCGCAAGATATGTTAGTACAATGGTGGCATAAAGCTTGTGGGAATAACCCAACCAATATTTGATTTAGCTTGAGGTCCACTCTACAAGATGGAGACCACACTAGACACTGCTTGAGTGTCCAAGAACCAAAGGCTAGATAGTCCAGGGGCATAAAAGAAAAGCAGATACTATTTTCCAATTAATTAACTATAGAAAATAAAATAATAGTAATACAATGACTCCTCCTGACATTCTACTATATTCCTAGATCAGTGCTTTGCGACATTATTATCAGAGAAGCTTCCTCCTGCTGTAGATGGGAACAAATACCAAACCCATATACAGACAATATTTCAAGAGTGCAAGAGCTTGGAATATTCAGTCCAAAATCAGATGTCTCCATCAAATTCCTCCACCTAGGGCTCAGGGAAACCTGACAGAGAAGATGGAGAACATCAAAAGTACAAGGCTCAGCCGGGCAGTGGTGGCGCACGCCTTTAATCCCAGCACTTGGGAGGCAGAGGCAGGAGGATTTCTGAGTTCGAGGCCAGCCTGGTTTACAAAGTGAGTTCCAGGACAGCCAAGGCTACACAGAGAAACCCTGTCTCGAAAAAACCAAAAAAAAGCAAAACAAAACAAAACAAAACAAAAAAACAAAGAAAAAAAAACCAAAAGTACAAGGCTCTCTAATACAACAGGATAGATGCACATATGAACTAAGCAGCATTCACAAGTCCTAAAGAGGAGATCTGAAAGGCAATGTGGATACATGCCCCATCCCTAAACTGGTATATTTTATATAAGGTATATTATATATAAATAAAATATAAATATGCCTTACATAAAAAGTAGATATATGCCCCACTAAACTGGTATATATAAATAGTACATTATATTATATAATGTTTAATATATATTTTATATAAAACAAATAACATACATTATTATATGTACATATATATGTATTATATATGTATATATATATGAAATACATATAAAGATTAGTATTTTTCTGGAATTCCTGAGTGCATCAAAGAGTGAGTCTCTGCATTTATATCTTGGGCTAATTTCCTTCCATTGTTTTGTCCTGTTCCTATGTGTTATTTTTTGTTTTATCTTGCATTTTATTTTATTATCCCTTAGAAGCTTGTTTAGCTTCTAAGGAGAGACAGAAAGGTGGTGGATCTAGATGGGAGAGGAGGTAGGAAGTAGGAGGAGAAACCAAGGGAAAATCAAGATATATTATGTGAGAAAAAATCTATTTTCAATAAAAGAGAACAAAAAGAAAATTAAATAAATGGCAAAAAATGGTAGCACAATAATTGCTATGAAACAGAAACTATCTTGAAGTCCCATCAAAGACTTGGATTGTAAAATTCATGGGAATAATCAACCAATATCTCATTTGACTTGAGACTTACTCCCTGAGATGGAACCCACATTAGACACTGCTTGAGTGACCAAGAACCAGAGATTAAATGGTCCATGGACATAAGGGAAAACCAAATACTACTGTCCAATCAATTAATCAATCAATGAAATATAACTGAAAATCACTTATTTTTCAATAAAATTAAGATCTTAGTTATTTTGTGGACAGACTCTATTGGTTTAATATTGCTAATGAATGAAATAAATGAATTTAAATTTAAAATAGAGAGCTAAAGCCACATCCACTCTGCTACTATATACCAGGAGTAGAACCCAGAATTCCTCCTATATGTGACACACTTTCCCTTCTGCCAGACTTACTGAAACATTAATAAATTAAGAATGCATTTATTTAAGTCATGCTGTATAGTATTTTATGAAAATATGCCTTATAAATAGCCTATCAAGAAAATTAGTATATATTCTCATTTCACATAGCTACTATTGTGTATGTTAATAAACACTGAAGACATACATTCAACAAGCTTCAAATTTTCCACACATTATTGCCTGAATTTGCCAGACATTATGCAGAGAGAGAGAGAGAGAGAGAGAGAGAGAGAGAGAGAGAGAGAGAGAGAGAGAGAGAGACAGACCTTGGAACACTCTGCTCTAATGCAATGTCTTCATCAATGAGTCCCTCCCCTCAGAGCTCAGGCAACCCTGAGGAAGAGGCAGAAAGAGTGTAAGAACTTGAGGGGATGGAGGACACCAGGAGAACAAAGCCCTCTAAATCAACTGAGTGAAGTTTACATGAACTCACAGAGACTGAGGCAGCTCATACAGTGCTTTTTACTGGTCTGCATCAGATCCCCTGCATATATATTATGCAGGGCTCATAAAAGCACTTTCAGCTTAGTGCTTTTATTAGACTTGTGAGTGTGTGAATGAGTGGGTCCCTGGTATGTGTGACTTCTCTTGGGGCTCATTTACTTCTTCTATAGGTATTCCTTGTCCAACATTGATTTGATGGTCTTTGTTTTTATCTTATTATATTTTATTTTTCTACATTATATTATTATTTCTTGAAAAGCTGTTCTTTTCTAATGAGAGACAGAAATGGGAGTGAATGGATCCAGTTGGGAGGGAAGGTGGCTAGGAGCTGGGAGGAGTGGAGGGAGGGGAAACTATAATCAAGATACATTGTATAAGAAAAGAATCTGTTTTCAATAAAAGGGGGGAAACAAACTAAACAATAAAAATAGGCTGATTATGATTATTATATTCAATAGACATAAGATTGTTCTGTTAAATAGATGAAATATTTCTAAAGAGAAACATTTTATCTATGAGCTCATCTGTTCATGGCAGCTAACAATCCAATATGTGTCATTGGTTCATGGAAAGTACCTTAGCATGGCTGGAAAGCTAAAATTACATTAACCAGATTTTCTTACAACTAAGGTTTTGCTGTGACACTTCTGCCCAGCAATAAAAATGCCCTTGAGATATATAGAGGCAAAAAATAAAAAATAAAAGTGAATCCATATGTGTAGTGGGTTGATTCTAATACTGTTTGTATTAATTCGGCTACAAAAATCACATGGGAACTTGCACATCTTCGCAGGTCCCTGCCCTCAGTTGGTTCTGGTTGGGAAATAAAGATGTCAGTAGCCAGTGTCTGGGCAGGGAGACAGAGGCAAGGTTTCCTGGAAAAGAAACGTGGTAGAAAAGAGGAGGACATTCCACCATGACAAGGGTGTAGGAGAAGGACCACACCACAAAGGTACAGGGAGAGAAAGCTGAAATGTAGATGCAAAGGGAAAAGCAGCCCCAGGAGGGTTGGCCAGAAGGGTATGGGGCAGCAAGGATAAGCTACAACTAAAGAAGGCTGCAAACAGGAGAAACAGTCCTCCTCAGGGATGAGCAGCCTAGTTGTCTATGCAATGCCAAGTGGTCAGCCCCAAAATCAGAATAAAGATTTTTAAATTCATATTTTTTTTTGTAACTGAGTGGGTGGTCTAGTCTCTAAGATAGCTCCAGAACCTATACTCCTATGCCTTTCAGAGTCCTCTCCCATATCAAGGGCCAACTTGAACATTTGCAAAGTCATTGCATATACATTTTAAGGTTAGGTTATAAAATATTGCAGCTTCCCTATTGCTCTCTTGGATTACTGCTCTCAGAGAAGTCAGATATCGATTCTTCAGATCCTCTCACAGGTTTTGTGAGAAGGCCTAGGTGCTAAGGAACAGAGGACCTCCATACAATATCTGATACTAACTTGCTAGTCAAATGCACAGCCATCTTTGAATGCATGTGTAATTTGACCAGTCTGTTCCTCACACACCTCATTCACAATGTGACTCAACCTTGTGGGAGACCCAGCTGGAACTGACTAGCAAAAGCCTCAAAATTCTTCACACCTGGGAACTAAAAGCTGAATATTCGCTTTCTTTTGAAAAAATTGAGAGTAATTTGTTGAATAGCAGTATCTATATTTTGCTGGGTAATTTTTACATAATAATGACAATGGAAATCTCTTAAACCTTTATCATATATTATCAAATATGATACATACTTTATTGAGCAGTATTGTCAGGTGAATTAAGTTCCAACACCATGGTTGGATTTTTCATTCTACGTGATTATAATTACACATATTTAATTTTACAAAATTATAGGCATTGTCTCCTTGATTGCTCTATTACAGAAAGAGATGCCATTCTAACTGTATAAAGGAGATAAGGAGATATTTCTCTCAAACATTCTGGGAAGAAAAATTGTCCAGGGCAAGGGTCTCCCTCGTCTACATTCATGGTGTACCCTAACAGGGCAGTGATTGTTCCCAGTAATGGAGGCAGGGATGTGGCCACCATGGCTGCTTGAGAGAACATCTGGCTGCTCTTCATGGAGATAGAGCTGCACTGTGACAAGAAGACTATCATCATAGGCCACAGTTCCAGAGGTCTGGAGTTCATCTGCATGTTGACCTCCAGCTGAGCCAGCACCATTTGTTGAAAAGGCTATCTTTTTTCCACTGGATGGTTTTAGCTCCTTTGTCAAAGATCAAGTGACCATAGGAGTGTGGATTCATTTCTGGGTCTTCAATTCTGTTCCATTGATCTACATGTCTGTTACTGTACCAATACCATGCAGTTTTTAACACTATTGCTCTGTAGTACAGCTTGAGGTCCGGGATACTGATTCCCCCAGAGGTTCTTTTACTCTTGAGAATAGTTTTAGCTATTCTGGGTTTTCTGTTATTCCAGATGAATTTTTGAATTGCTCTTTCTAACTCTATGAAGAATTGAGTTGGGATTTTGATGGGGATTGCATTGAATCTGTGTATTACTTTTGGTAAGATGCTCATTTTTACTATATTAATCCTGCCAATCCATGAGCATGGCAGATTTTTCCATCTTCCGAGGTCTTCTTCAATTTCTTTCTTCAGAGACTTGAAGTTCTTGTCATACAGATCTTTCACTTGTTTGGTTAGCGTCACGCCAAGATACTTAATATGGTTTGTGGCTATCGTAAAGGGTATTATTTCTCTTACTTCTTTCTCAGCCTGCTTATCCTTTGAGTATAGGAAGGCTTCTGACTTGCTTGAGTTGATTTTATATCCGGCCACTTTGCTGAAGTCGTTTATCAGCTGTAGGAGTTCTCTGGTGGAGTTCTTTGGGTCGCTTATGTATACTATCATATCGTCTGCAAATAGTGATAGTTTGACTTCTTCCTTTCCAATTTGTATCCCTTTGACCTCTTTTTCTTGTCTAATTGCTCTAGCTAGAACTTCAAGTACTATATTGAAAAGATATGGAGAGAGAGGGCAGCCTTGTCTAGTCCCTGATTTTAGTGGGATTGCTTCAAGTTTCTCTCCGTTTAGATTGATGCTGGCTACCGGTTTGCTGTAAATTGCTTTTACTATGTTTAGATATGGGCCTTGAATTCCTGATCTTTCCAAGACCTTTAGCATGAAAGGATGCTGAATTTTGTCAAATGCTTTCTCAGCATCTAATGAGATGACCATGTGGTTTTTTTCTTTGAGATTGTTTATGTAGTGGAGTTCAATTCCCAGAAACTACACGGTGGCTCAGTAATGGGATCTGACGCCCTCTTCTGGTAGAAACAGTGTACTCACATACATAAAATAAGTAAAAAATAAGTAAATTGTTTTTTGTTTTTAAAACAAAAAACAAAACTTTTCCACAATGCAAGTTTAATTCTAGAGTTCAACCTCTTGTAGAGAACATTCAAACAACACTGCCAATTTTTCTTATATTCACTCAAAAATAAAATCCCCCTTTTAATACTACTTTTTATATTGTATATATTCAATGTATAAAATGGTTTCATGCTACATTTTCACTGGTTTATAAAGTACTTTGACCATATGTAATAAAATAAAATAAAATGTTTATTTCCTAGTTAAAAAAGAAAAGAAAAGAAAAACTGTCCAGACTGACACAAAATGGTTTTCCTTTTGACTTGAATATTTAAACATACCTAGAGTGACATTTTATTATCTATTTTACTTTTTACTTCCCGTTTCCTTTTGAAAGGATTATCAAGGATTATCTAAAGGAAGACTGATGTTATATCCAAAAGGACAAGAGAAGACACCCTACAGTTCTGTTGCCCTGTGCAGACTCAGGAGAGGGCCAACATTTTCCTGTCAGTGAGGGGGTCTGACTTATATAGCTCTTAAGGGTGTGCCTTCCTGTTTTGAATAGCAAACTTGGAGCTTACCACCTATCCTGCCACTCAGTGGAACCATTGGAATATTCATGAATGACCGCATTCTTAAGGAAAAGAGAACTGATTAGATGTACATTTACTATGGTTTAAGGCTTAGGTGGATTAGCAGTTTTATCTAAAAAGTAACAGGTTGTGGGATTTTTACCAAAGACTACCCTGCATAGTATTGCTTTTATTTCCTCTAATCTTCTTTTATGTACATATAAAAGCAGAAATAAATAGTTCAGCCAGAAATACTAAAGAGTAAAATCTTACATGTCCTATAAAAAAACGAATACCTTTCTATTTTTGAACAATGTAAGAGTAAGACTAAAGCTGTGTAGAAATTAGACTCTACTAACAATTTTTTTCCATTCTTATTTAAAAGAACATGTGGTTTTTAAATTCTTCTTTTTTTTATAACTTTTGTGTATCACCACTCAGTCTCTTCTGTTTTATTAATTAAGCTTTGGCTTAAGCTTTGTCATAAAGGCATTATACAGAACCATCACATGTTGTCTGAGCATTACAGCCTGAAGTTTAAATGACAGAGCTTTACACACAGCTTCGTTTAAGAAAAATTTGGAAGGTATGTGACCAATAGTACTATAAAATATAATAGTACTATTATCTCTATGTATTATGTATATTATATATTATCTATAATATATAATGTAATAATTATAATATAACATAATTATATGTAATATAATTATGCTATATTATATGTGTTTTATATTATATATAATATATATTTAGCTATATGTTAATGGGGAGGGTGCTAAATCTATATTCCAAGAACTTATAGCTGTTTATGCTGGTGTTTTGTTTTGTTTTTTAGCTTCTGCACTCTCCTGAGCCTTCACTGTTCTCGTGTTTTTTTTGTCATGTCTCATTTTTATTTGGGGTTCATAGGACTGAAACATAGAAGAAGGAAAATAGAGGAAAAGATAATGGGTTTTGGGCTTGGCTCTCTGTTCAAGGGATTTCCAACTCTACCTTCCTGGGAAACCGTGAGCAGGAAGTGCCCATGCTCTTCTTTGTGTAAGAAGGACATGCTCAGTGTTGTTTTCTTATTTCTTGAACAGCTGGCTTTCTTACTATCACTAATTCGATGATGTGTTATTCTATGTGAATAATAATATATTTAAAATGTTCCTGTCATATAGCATTAACAAACATTGACAGAAGGGGACAAGAAAATTTTAAGAGAGGTAGAAATCCTGATTAAAATATTCTTGAAAATCAATGTCAAAAGAAAGGGATCAATGCTTGATGAAGGTCACACCTTCTAAATTATTTCCTGTTTCCCCGTTCACGTGATCATTAAGTAGAGAATTCTTTGTGAGATTACCAATTTCAAGCTTGGAGATGGAAAGGTAAACAACTTTTTAAAAAATCAATAGCTGATTACCCTGTGTGTGATTCAAAAGCTCATTTCCTTTAAAATGTTTCTTTGTATTAGTGAATAATTATACCACTTCTTGTTCACCTGAAAAATCATTACACTTCTGTAAGACTCTGATGAGTTTAACTTACTGGGGACCCCAGAGTGAACAACATGGAGCCAGGGATTGATGCAAAAGCAAGAGGAATTTATTGTTCCTGCGTGCTGGGGTTGTCATCCTGCACCCGAAAGAGCGGCAGCGACCCTGGATAGCCTGTTCCAGCGAAGTTTTATACAGTTTCCAGGGGCAGAATAGAGCATCAGCAACTAGGCAAAATATGATTGGCAGAGGAGGGGGCCCTTTAAACTGATTGGTCTTTAGGGAATGAGATAGTAGTGGCTTAATTAGCTTCTTCCTTCCAGCCTTTGTGCTATCTGACCTATCTTTTCTAGGAAGGGAGTGGTGCCTGGTGGAATTTTCCAATGACTCTGAGCTGATCTCTTCACTTCTAATCCCCACTGAAAACTCACCTATTCTGTGACAATCTGTACACTCAGAGATGGTCACCACTTTGGCAGCAATAAAAGATACTGTTATATCCTGTTTATACCTCATGATACTGAGATCATGATTTCCAGAGAATGAGGGATGATTTATCTTTTTCTTTTTAATATAAGGACCTAAGAACTTCAGAAGTCTGGTCCATAGAAAAAAGAGACCATGAATTCGAAAAAGATAAAAGGTGTGTGGGTGGGGGTGGGGGGTTGAAAGGAAGAAAGGAACTGTGGAAATGATAAAATTATACCATAATCACAAAGAGTAATTTAGAAATCCAATGAATGTTGGCTGATCTCTATCTCTCTTTGTCTCTCTTTCTCACTCTATGTGTGTGTGTGTGTGTGTGTATTTATTCATTTTTATCTTCTATACCTTTCATGGTTTTTTTAGTGATAATAATGGTTATGTACATATTACTCAGGACATATGGAAAAGAACCTTTGTACATTTTGGGCCACATAGCATACTAATTTTTCTGTTTTTTATAAAAGTTACTTTAAAATTGTTGTACAAACATAATTTTATAAGCAACTGATTAGCATTCCAGTTGTCCCACAAGATCAGCACTGCCTATTGAGACTGAAGAGCTTCAAGTCTTTTGGGCTCTGAGGTTGTTTTTATCTCATTCTATTGTTGTGATAAAATATCCAAATGAAAAACAGCTTAGGGGAGAAAGAGTGTCCATAGCCTATAACTCCAGTGTATAACTCATCATTGAGGGGAGCAATGGCAGGAGAACCAGACCCTAGTCTCATCACAACCATGACTCATAGCAGAGAGACTCAAATTCATGCGGACCTTCCTGCTTTTTTTAACTTTACTTTCTTTTTTTTTTCCAATTTTTTATTGCTAATTTTTATTGAATATATTCTTCATTTACATTTCAAATGTTATACCCCTTACCAGTTTTCCCACTCCCTGAAAACCCCCAACCCATCATCCTACCTCCTGCCTCCAAGAATATTCTCCTCCACCCAACCCACTCCTATGACCCCCACTCGATTTCCCCATACTGGGGCCTCTATTAAGAACTCTCCTCCCATGATGCCCGACAAGGCATTCCTCTGGCAATCTTTTGGCTGGAACCACATGTACCCCTTGGTTGATGGCTATTAACTATTAGACTATTAACAACTGTTTCAATTTCCTCAGGACTTATGGGACTATTTCGATGGTTTATCTGATCCTGTTTCAACATTGGCAGCTGGTATGTATCTAGAAAATTGTCCATTTCGTCCAGATTTTCCAATTTTGTTGAGTATAAGCTCTTGTAGTAGGATCTGATTATATTTTGAATTTCCACAGTTTCTGTTGTTACGTCTTTCTTTTCATTTCTGATTTTATTAATTTGGGTAGTGCCGCTGTGCCCTCTGGTTAGTCTGGCTAAGAGTTTATCTATCTTGTTGATTTTCTCAAAGAACCAGCTCATGGTTTTGTTGATTCTTTGTATGGTTCTTTTTGTTTCTATTTGGTTGATTTCGACTCTGAGTTTAATTATTTCTTGCTGTCTACTCCTCTTGGGTGAATTAGCTTCTTTTTGTTCTAGGCTTTCAGGTGTGTTGTCAAGTTGCTAGTGTAAGTCCTCTCCAATTTCTTTTTGGAGGCACTCAGAGCTATGAGTTTTCCTCTTAGCACTGCTTTCAATGTGTCCCATAAGTTTTGGTATGATGTGTCCTCGTGTTCATTAAATTCTAAAAAGTCTTTAATTTCTTTCTTTATTTCTTCCTTGACCAAGCTATTATTGAGAAGAGCATTGTTAAAATTCCATGTGCATGTGTGTTTTCCATTGTTTTTGTTTGAACTCTAGACCAGCCTTAGGCCATGGTGATCTGATAGGGTGCATGGAATTATTTCAATATTCCTGTATCTGTTGAGGTCTGTTTGTGACCAATTATATGGTCAGTTTTGGAGAAGGTACCATGAGGTACTGAGAAGAAGATGTATTCTTTTGATTGAGGATGGAATGTTTATAAATATCTGTTAGATCCATTTTGGTCCATAACTTTAGTTAGTTTCTCTGTGTCTCTGTTTCCATGCTTTGTCCATTGTTGAAAGTGGGGTGTTAAAGTCTCCCACTATAATTGTGTGGGGTGCAATGTGTGCTTTGAGTTTTAGTAAGGTTTCTTTTATGAATGTGGGTGCCCTTGCATTTGGGGCATAGATGTTCAGAATTGAGAGTTCATCTTGGTAGATTTTTCCTTTGATAAGTATGAAGTGTCCTGCCTTATCTTTTTTTGACAACTTTTGGTTGAAAGTTGATTTTATCCGATATAAATATGGCCACTCCAGCTTGTTTCCTGGGACCATTTGCTTGGAAAATAGTTTTCCAACTTTTGACTCTAATGTAATAAGTGTCTATGTCACTGAGGTGGGTTTCTTGTATTCACCAAAATGTTGGGTCCTTTTTACATATCCAATCTATTAGTCTATGTCTTTTTATTGGGGAATTGAGTCCATTGATCTTAAGAGATATTAAGGAATGGTGATTTTTGCTTCCTGTTATTTTCATTGTTAAAGGTGGAATTATGTTTGTGTGGCTATCTTCTTTTGGGTTTGTTGAAAGGAGATTACTTCATTGCAGCGTGTAGTTTCCCGACTTGTATTGGTATTTTCCACCCATTATCCTTTGAAGCTCTGGGTTTGTGGAAAGATATTGTGTAAATTTGGTTCTGTCATGGAATATCTTGTTTTCTCCATCTATGGTAATTGATAGTTTTGCTGGGTATAGTAGCCTGAACTGATATTTATGTTCTCTTGGGGTCTGTATGACATCTGCACGGGATCTTCTAGCCTTCATAGTTTCTGGTGATAAGTCCAGTGTAATTCTGATAGGTCTGCCTTTATATGTTACTTGACCTTTTTCCCTTATTGCTTTTAATATTCTTTCTTTGTTTAGTGCATCTGGTGTTTTGATTATTATGTGCCGGGAGGACTTTCTGGTCTGGTCCAGTCTGTTTGGAGTTCTGTAGGCTTCTTGTATGCTCATGGACATCTCTTTCTTTAGGTTAAGGAAGTTTTCTTCTATGATTTTGTTGAAGATATTCACTGGCCCTTTAAGTTGTAAATCCTCACTCTCTTCTATACCTATGATCCTTAGGTTTGGTCTTCTCATTTTGTTCTGGATTTCCTGAATGTTTTGGGTTACAAGTGTTTTGCATCTTGCATTTTCTTCGACTGTTGAGTCAATGAGTCAATGTTTTCTATGGTATCTTCAGCACCTGAGATTCTTTCTTCTATCTCTTGTATTCTGTTGTTGATGCTTGCATCTATGACTCCTGAATTCTTTCCAAGGTTTTCTATCTCCAGAGATGTCTCACTTTGTGATTTCTTTATTGTTTCTACTTCCATTTCTAGATCCTGGATAGTTTTGTTCAGTTCCTTCCCTTGCTTGTTTGTGTTTTCCTGAAATTCTTTAAGTGATTTTTGTGTTTCCTCTTTAAGGGTTTCTACCTGTTGACCCATGTTCTTCTGTGTTTCTTTAAGGGATTTTTGTGTTTCCTCTTTAAGGGCTTCTACCTGTTGACTCATATTCTCCTGTGTTTCTTTCAGTGATTTTTGTGTTTCCAGTTTAAGGGTTTCTACCTGTTGACCCATGCTCTCCCGTAATTCCCTAAGGGATTTTTGTGATTCCTCTTTAAGGGCTTCTACCTTTTGACCCATGTTCTCTTGTATTTCTTTAAGGGAGTTATTTATGTCCTTCTTGAAGTCTTCTATAAACATCATGAGATGCTATTTTAAATCCAGCTCTTGCTTTTCCAGTATGTTAGGGTGCCCAGGATTTGCTCTTGTGGGAGAATTGGGTTCTGATGATGCCATGTTGCCTTTGTTTCTGTTGGTATTGATCTTGTGTTTGCCTTTTGCCATCTAGTTTTCTCTGATGTTAGCTGGTCTTGCTGTCTCTGATTTTGGGTTATCTGTCTTGTAAGCCTGTATATATGTACTCCTGGGATTCCCGTTCTCTCTGTGCACACAGGTATGTAGACTCTCCTGGGAGACCAGCTCTCCTGTGCTCCCAGGCCTCTCTGCACTCCAAATGACCTAAGTGTGGCTATTTCTCTAGGAAGTATCAGTGGATGGTGTCTTCCCTGTGGCAGACCTTGAAAGATTCTGCCACAGCAGAAAGGGCAAATGCCCTGAGTGGCTAGTTTGCCTGGAAGTATCAGGAGATGGAATCTTCATGACAGCAGAGCTGGCAAGATTCTGCCCCAGCAGAAGGGCAGGTGGCGGTGGTGGTAGCAGGAGGACAAGGCTCGGAAGGGATTGCTATTCGGAAGGGATGGCTACTTTACTTTCTTTACTTGTCTGCCTGCTCTTATCTAGTTCACTCTTCTCTTACACCATTATGATGTCCTGCCAAGGGAATAGAACAATCAAAAATTCCCATAGTCATGCCAACAGATAAATGTAATACAGGTAACTTCACATTAAGACCCTTTCTTCACATATGATTGTAAATTAATAGTTATAAACCTGTGGGCCATGACCTTTTTGGGAATCATATGACCCTTCTACAGGGATCACATACCAGATATCCTACACAACATATATTTACATTATGATTTAAAACAGTTGCAAAATTACAGTTCTGAAGTAGTCACAAAAATAATTTAATGGTTTGCGGGTCACCACAACATGACAACTTGTATTAAGGAATCATAATACTAGGAAAGTTAAGAATCACTCTTCCAGATCCTGTCAAGTTGACAAGAGCCTCACTTAGGTAAATTTCAGATTCAGCTTAGGACTGATGTTGTCTTGATTTAGGACTTCAACATCATAGCAGAGTCACCCTTTCCAGCTGTCTGTTGGGTTTATTTTGAATTCAGTTAGAGTCTAGCTTATTTCAATGATGTATTTGTGAAAGCTCCACTTTGAATCATCTCCTTTTTGATTAGCACAAAGTCAGTTGATTTTAAACTTTAATCTTCAAAATCTTTTTCCTTTTGTCCTACGATGCAGCCTACTGATGGGTAGGGTATCATATTTTCTCCACATTGATACCCTCAAAAGGGAAGGGATGAAGTATAACAATGCAAAATTGGGATGTTTGAGGATCATCTTAATGGTTCATCTACCACTGTTTTTAATATCTATCTCAAAATTTGTTCTGTTTTATGACTTTTCACAGATATGTGAACATTTTTAGTAATCCCAGAAATGCCACATTCTTTTGGATGTCTCATACCAAAGGGAAAATGTCCTGGGCTTTTATCTTTACTATAATAGATTATCTGAGACTGAGTAGTTTATAAAATACACCTTATTTTGTGTTGTTGTTCTTGTTTTGTTGCTGGCTTATGGTTATAGATCCAGGTATGTTGAAGATTTGGCAACTGAATCAGATGAGAGCTTGGAATTATCTAACTGATAGTTGAAAGTGGATGATATCATGTAATAGTAAGAAGGAATATAACTATACAGGTAGCTAATAGCAAGATATTGGGTTGTTTCTATCATAAACCTTTTGGAACTAGTTTGTGCAAATAACTTGAAAGAGGTTATAACTTTCAGCTAGAGAAGCACTAGAATTGTTTATGTAGAATGGAAATCTGGACAGTAAAGACTGCATTAAAGTTTAAGGGCATAGAAGAAACTCTATTAGTGACTGGATCAAAGGCTATTTAGAAATACACTCATGCACTGAAATTTTAAATAAGGCTGAGTTAATAAATAATATATGGAATATGTTTAGTGGAAGACATTTCACAACCTCAAAGTCTATAGGCCTCTTTTAGGCATATTTGTTATAGAAAGGGAGATGGAAAAATTGAGGCAGAAGGTTATAAAGAGTATGCAGTTTTAAACATGCATGTGTTTAAAGCTCCAAACAGAGCCAAGGAGGCAGTAAACTGAATTCTTATTAAGAATAAGAAGCTAAGGCCTCTGCAGTGGGACAATAGAAATGGTGCATTAAGGGTAAGACTGTCTACTCAGTGTACTAGAGTATAAAAATGTAAACTCACATTAAACTTCCATTTGAAATGAAAGCCCTGCTTTGGGGGCACTTCACTCGAATAGAACTGCCTAGAGGAGGCTTTTCTCTAGTTCTGCCACACAGACACACCAAGACCACTAAAGTCATGGTCCACAATGGTCAGACTCCATCATGAATTGACAACAGAGTTTGGAATTATCCATGTGGTACTATTTCATAACTCAGAAAAAATTTCCATTAGTCCAGTTAGTATGTAGTAGGTTCAGATTCTTAGTAGAGAGTTCTCAAGTCTCAGTGAATGAAACTTTGAGGGTCAAGCCTATGTTTAAACAAAGCCGTTAGGATATTAGACATGCCATGAACATGGAAGATCTTCCCCAAAATGTTGCAGACATCAAATGCTGCTCCTAGAGAGAAGCCATGTGTACCACATATACCAGAGCCATAGGCGTGATGTTCCCAAGCGTGTGATAGTACATATGATGCTACCACATGCAATGGATGCTTCACATGATGCTATAACAATTGCTGCTTGCCTATGTGGGATTTGTTTTGGTTTTGTTCTTATTGAATGGAAATACTTACCCTATGCTATTGTATATTAGCAATGCCTTTTGATTGCATAGGTGAATATCACTAAGAAATTCCCTTGGGACTTTTGAAGAGTGTTGGTAAAGATTTTCAATCATTGTTAAGATTATGAGGTTTCTAGAGGTTGTGATTCTAGAGGTTGCATTTTTTTGTTATTTATAAATTTTTTTTGCCTGATTTTATACATGTATATAGTATATTTGATTGCTGTCTTCCCTATAGTCTTTCTTATCTCCCTTTCTTTCCTTTCAACTCCCTGCCCTTATTCCTTTCAGTCGCTTCTCAGAATCATGACCCTTGGATTTATTTTTTTTGAGGGGGGGGCGAGGGTTGTTGTTTTGTTTTTTTTTCCCCTGAGTCATTTAGATTAACCAGGATTGTCTGGATGAGTATTGTGTTGGAACTATCCACCGGAGAATGGTGAGGTTATCAATGTGAATACAACCAAAACAATTGCTCTTTTTCCCTAAATCTATCAGTAGAAAATAGTTCATCAGTGAGGAGTAGGGCCTCTTCACCCACTACCTACTTTGCTATCAGTATCTGACTTTTGACAGGCCGGTTCTTATGCAGAACTAGGACAGATGTCCACAGCTACTGTAAGTTCATGATTTCAGTAACTGTGTCTTGCTCCAAAGAAGACTTCTTCAGCCCTTCTCCTTGTCCTAGATTCTTATCACCCCCTTTACTATAATGTTACCTCGACCTTAGTGAGGATGATATAAATATTTTATTTAGTCCTGAGCACTCATCCACCACTTATGAATCTTTGCATTCACTGTAGTTCCCTGAGAAGATGGGCTTCTCTGATTAAGGCTGAGACTAGCATTTGTTTATTGGTATCAACAGATATTGAGAAGACAGCTGGACTGTATGTAAATTTAGCTACACAACAGAAATGACAGAATGCATTTTTTAAATGAGCATACAATAAGCCTATGTGTACATAATTATGATTTGAATCTGAAATGGGCCCCATAAGCCCATGTGCTTGAATACCTAATCTCTGGAGGGCAGCACAGTTTTGGGAGGTTATTGAACTGTATTGGCAGAGGTAGATCTTTGAGGGAAGGCCTTTGAAAGTTACAACGTAGCACTGTTTCTGACCCAATTTTGTCTGCCTCTTAGTCAACCATCATATATGAACAATTGCTACATACCCTGTTGACACAGACTGAGGCATGTCTGCAGCCATGCATTTTCACCATGTTGGAAAGAAAACTTCTGAAGCCATGGGTCAAAGTGAGCTCTTCCTCTTTCAGACTGCTTCTATCAGGAAGTGTGTCATAGTGTTGAGGAAAGCACTAATGCAGTGACTTTTAACACTGACCACTTACTGAAGATGCCTCTTCTCAATTGTTTCTGCATTTTAAATATATTGTTTCTTCCTCCTTAAACCATAGCTATCTTGAGATACTTTAAGATTATACAAGAATTTTCTCAAACATTAATATATCGATTTTAATATATTCCGGCAAATTTTACCTGATAAAATTATTTGCATAATGGTGAATTTATTTTTCATCATTTTTCTATATTTATTAGTTAGTGTTATACTATTTTAATGTATAACCATATAGTATAAATTTAATATAGAGTATCTTTCATGTAAAATGTCTAGTATTACTATTATATACTATAAGGAAGAAGTACATAATATCTTATATAATAAGGGAAGGTTTTTCTATTCATGATTTAATGGTCATTTAAATTATTACTATTTATGTTAGCATATAATTATACATACTTTTTTATTTTAGGAGATTATAACACAATATTTTCACACCAACTTGCTGCTGCTTGGGCCAATGTTTCTTAACCGTTTGATTTCTTTGCCTTTGTAACTCATTCTTTTGCAAGCACTTTTTTCCTTGAATTATAACATTTTTTAATAATCTTTTTTATGCTAGAGTTCTGAGATGAAACACTATCATAAGGGTCTTTGGTTGATTTTATTGGAAGATAAAAATCTATGCTCTAAGATCTGGACATCAGATGTGCTGTTTGCAACTGGGATATCATTGCTTACAGGCCCTTCCAGTCAATGATCTGAGAGATATATGTATGTACTCATGCATTAATATACATATAAGTACTCTTTATTTTGATTAAACTGCATGTATTATGTCCAAATTTAACCAATTTTAAATTTTTTTCAGTCTAAGTTTTCCTTTTTTAAAAGAATTCAACTTCAATTCCCTTAGCTAAAATAACCACTTAACTTTTCTTAAACAGTATAGATTATTTCAGAAATCATTCATTTATTTCCCTTTGGATTATAATGATTTCTTTTCTTAGATTATAGCAGATACTGGGTTGTAATTGCTCTGTAATCAGTGGCTTTTACACAGGCCTTTTGTTGAAAATGTTTTTCTCATACAATGTATTCTGTTCACAGTCTCCCCTCCCTCATCTCCTCCTAGATCCTCCTCATCTCCCCACCCATCCAACTCCATGCCTTCTTTCTCTCTTTCTTTAGGAAACAGACAAAACCAAACAAATATGACAGTGTTTTATTTCAGAACTCTGACATTAAAAATAGTTACAATAATAACTATGATTTAAGAAAGTGCTTGCAAAAAAAAAGAGTTGGGTTAAGAAGGTAATGGAGTCACTTGCATGAGTGACAGGAAGAGTAGCAGCAAGTTATGTGAAAAATATTGTATTATGACTTCTAAAATAAAAGAAGTACGTAAAATTCCATGCTACCATAAGCAAACAGTTAATAATGATGATAATGGCATTTAAATTGTGAATAGAAAAGTCTTTTCTTGTTATATAGGATACTATGTGCTTGTTCCTTATGATCACTTCTCCACCCATCCAACTCCAAGCATTCTTTCTCTCTCTCTTTAGGAAACAGACAGATAAAAACAAACAAACAAATCTACCAGAATTTAAAAAGAAAAAGAAAGGCACAAGAAACACATGTATATAGTCAGGCAGGCAAGCAGACAGCAGGCAGGCAGGCAGGCAGGCAGGCAGACAGACAGACAGACAGACAGACAGACAGACATGTGCCCACACACACACAAACACACATGCCACAAAATTGGGAACATAATATGCAAACAGTAAGGTAAAAGATGCTTAAACAGAGAAATAGGAGACAAACCTAACAAACAAACAACAAAGAAAATCTCAAAACTACTACTGAGTTTTGTTGACTTTTTAAGTTCTAAGGTCTGGGGACAACTTTGCTTCATAGATCTCTCAATAGCCTCCTAAGGCTAACAGAGAAAATTGAGTAAGTAAGTTCATTGGTGACAGTGAAAGATCAGAAGCAGATGCTTCCTGTGAAATCCCACAATGCATTGTGCTTGCCTTACCACCCTAGTTTACAAATGGCTGAAGTTTGTAATTTAGCCCTTTAGGTGAGGGCTGAGCATGGGGCCTGCCTTTAAGTGTGGTTTACATATGGAAGTGGATAAGACCTCTCATCCCTAACCAAGAAGCTATCTCCAACTGACAATCACTTGCAAAGGAAAGCAATTTTTTCCAGTGAAATCTCACTGAGTATACAAACCAATAGGACTTTTAATAATTATTTGCTTGTAGATTCAACAATTGAGGCATCTTTTCTGAGGATCTGTGTATTTCAAAACAGGCAATTATTTAATTTTTGAACAAAAATTAATTTTGAAACATGTTTTTACATTGTCTCTTAAATGACTGATTAAGAAGAAACAAAATTAGCCGAGAACCCACAGCCATGTGCACAGTGCTGAAGGTGTGAATGAATGTGGACCTCTTCCTTCAGCGCTTAGCAACCCTCTCACAGGGAGAAACTAAGAATCTCCTAGGACTATAAATTAATTAGACCATTTTCAGAAGCGTCTTAAAATTATATATTATGAAGTTTAAAAAGGCATTAGAAGTACATTAAAATGAACTATGTAAGGAGCTACTAAAGTATTGTATTCATTCTATAAATGAGGTCATAATGTTTGTTTTGTTTTGTTTTTAATTATGAGCAATAATCAGCATTAGCAATTTTCTCTTCTGGTGAGAGCTATTTTCTTCCAGAGCTGTTTGCTAAGTCTGTTGATATTCTTTTACTTCAGGCATATGCTGTTTAGGAAACTCAGCTGCCTTATTATCATGCATAGTCTGCACAGCTTTGAGCAAGTTCACGTTTAGATGTGTGTGTGTGTGTGTGTGTGTGTGTGTGTGTGTGTGTGTATTCATGTGTGTCCACAGGTCTGATGTGAGCACTTGGAATTGAGTCCATGATACCGTGAAAGTGAAGCACGTGCTCTTCCCCTCCATGCCAGTCCGGGATAACTAACATCCTACTTTGACTTCACCTTTGCTTTCTCTGCATTGAACTGGCAAACCGTATTGTATGTATCAACTTTCACCTTCAAGATTCCTTCAGCATCCAAACATGGTTCTGTCTTGTGAGTCTAGTCTCTTTTCCTGGCATGAAACCACATGAAGATGATGAGTTTAGTAATCCCATGCCTGTTAAGTGCTGCCAGCAAAGGATTGGTTTGTTTTATTCCATTTGCTTCTTTTTCTCAGATATGGGATTATTTGACTATCTTAAATCCTTGAAAATCAATTTTGACCTTAGGTAAGAGAGATTTGAAATGTTCTTAACATCCCTGATCTCATAAACAAGTCATCTGTGTCCAGCACTGAATGGCACTGTGCCTTTGATTTTTTTTTTCTGCTACTGTGGTCATTTCTTGCTACTAGATCCATATTGTTCTCTGTCTCAAGAACCTGCTTCCAAAGTCTCTCTAGGGTGTCACAGAGTCCTACACTCAGGACTACCGTTACATTGCCTCCACCAAAGACAAAATATTCATGTCTAATTATCTTTGCCTATATTTCCCAGTTTGTATCCTGACTGATTTTTTAAGCTAGTTTTCTGTTTTCTACATACAAAAGACCCCTATTCCACTAGGATTTTCTCTTCTAAATAAACTACGTTGCCTTCAGGTCTCAGATGTACTTTGTTTGGTAGACATACTCTAAGGTAGACACTGCTTCTAGGTGGCTCGTTGGTTAAAGAGAATCCTTTCAATCATTGAAAAGAAGTTAAAATGATGAATATTACATATGCTTATTGGTGCCGACTGCCTCCCTTGGTTTACATGTTAGTCACATCTAATGTGTGCACATAGGAAAGTCAGGTGTTATAAAAGTATCTAAGGTACGTAGGAAAGGAATAATCAACGCTACAAAAGAGAGGTCCAGCAATGGCCCATGATGGACCTTTATGGGCTTGGATGTATTTCAGTTAACAGGTGCTAGTTTAAGTGATTTTAGTCATACTAAACTTTGTCATATTAAAATAAATGTGAAAATGAATAAGAGACCTAAATTCTTTCTTTTGGATAAATTTAGATTGAAGATAACATGAGTAGACAGAAAACTATCAAGAAGGACCTAGCATCTCTCCTATTCATAATGAATGAACTTTCTCCAAAAGACACGATCCTCCCAGAGAGTATGGGAGGCTTGTTTGGGTTAATGAACTAGACTTGGGGCTAGTTGCCTGTAACATGAAAGGCTTCATTAACTCAGGAGGAGGGCAATATAGGTAGAGTGAATGCTGAAACTCACCAGAGGGAGTGATGCCCTTCTCAGGGGGAAAAGGTGGGGAGACTATTGGGAGAACACACAATTGCTGTTTTCAGAGAGACTTCTCCCAGCTTGGCACATGGTTTCATTGTTCAAATAGGTTTGTGATTGAGCTCCCTGATCCTGATCAAATGCAAACTCTGCCCCAGCAGGTCTGGGGTACATCCCGAGAATCTGCATTTCTAAAAAGTGTCTGGTGATTCTAATGCTTCCATTTGGTACGTGCTGAGAAACACTAACTCTAGACAAATCCATTTGTTTCTGGTGGATTAAGTTGGGCCATATTCTTGTGGCCAACTTCCACAAAGTCCCTGTTTGGATGAAGCTGCTTTACTTTACTGAGAAAAGGAAGGAAAAAAAAATCTACTGCAAAACAGTTGATCATTGACTTGAAACGCAAATATAATCTCCCAAATGGTAATCTGTAATGAATTATCATCAGCAAACTGAACTACAGGCATGAAAAGACTTTTCTGAAAAGTATATTGAAGAAATTTCAGGACACCTAATTACATCTTTCCTTTATATTCCACTTACTTTGCACAGCACAGTTAAATGTCTCTCCCTGGTGTACTGTACTCACATCTATAGCACACACTTAGTCTGTTGATTTAGGGATACACTTCTAAACTGAATTTTAAGATGATTTATATACCTTGTTGTCATCTAGTCTTTCCAGAGACTATGAAGCACTCAACAGAGCAGGAATAGTAATAATATCAATACCCCATATATTAATTAACAGCATAAATGCTGTTTGGCACTTTACCTATATTTCGTACTTTCAACATATGCCTGTTTTACATAGGAGAAAATTTAGAATTAAATAGAATAGACGACAAGGCATAGGTAGAGATTGTAAGTCGGCACAGAATGTCTATTCTCCACTTTTTCCATGTACTAGAACTGCAGCTTGATTTGGAGTAGCCATATAGTTAGCTAACATTCATGCCTCTCTTGAAACTGATAACAGCAGGGCTTGAAGGACAAAGAGAGCTGAGGAGAACAGACTGGCATCCTACAAGAACAGTACTTTCTTGTCAAGTTCCTGACTTTTTGACTATTTTCTTTTCTCTAGTTTTCAGCACTGATGGCTTAATATTCCAGCAGCCATCTTGCATTACTAGGTGACCTTGAAAATCAAGGTCATATACCTATGTAGTATAGCCCAAAAGTAAGAAGACATGGCATGCTAGTGAAATTGAAGTAGCCTTCTTTCTTGCTTTTTGGATTCTCTCTCTCTCTCTCTCTCTCTCTCTCTCTCTCTGTGTGTGTGTGTGTGTCTGCTCTTGCCTTATCTGCCATCACCAGGAGGAGGTATTGCCCAGATTCACTCTTACACAACTCAGCTCTGTCAGCAGTAGCTCCTAACCTATGGTTGGTAGCTTGTCAGTTTAGCTCACTAAAAGAATAAACTAACTGTTCCTGGGATGTTCTTGCATGGTCCTCTTCAGGAGATAGAAGTCATAAATATGACATCTCCATGAATACTCTGAAGGTGTGGAAAGATATGTGCTGAATGCTACAGGCATTTTCCAATATGCTTTTTCACTTCTTAGTGTTTAAGGGGTCCATATTTTTCTCATTTGAAATCCATATATGTGGGGTAAGTATTATCATCCATGCATTCATTTGGGGACTATTTAAAACAATAATAAGCACATATGATCAGAAAAAATGACACACAGTCTTTCCTTCTATAGAAGAATCAAGAAGTGAAAAAAATATTATATAAAACATTATGTCAAAGTTAAACATGAAGAGCAAATACCAGAAAACTTTTTCGTCCCCACCAGGAACCCCAATATGTGTTTTATTTTAGGAAATCAATTCTGGTAAGAGGAGTCTGACGCATGTATCCATCACTGGTTGGGTAAGGTGTCACGTACACTCTACTACCGAACCCCATCATACACCCCCTGACTGATACACCTTGTTCTGCCTACAGAAAAGAGAGTTATATCCTACTGTAGGTCACCAAAAATGGGCAAGGGTACATAGAAAAGGGTAACTGAGCTGCTCATTAAGAAGCGTGGCTTCCAGCAGCTGGAGCGGGTGCCCTGGTACACACCCCAACTTGCAGACGATGGATGGTCCGAGGGCACTCACCACATGTCTCCTTCTTTTTACCCAGGGAATTTTATTATCTTTTCCAGATTTTTGTACAATTTCTTTGTCTCTTTCAGAAAATGATCGTGTTATGCTCTCTGTAACCGATCCAGACTCTAAATGAGCATTAGCTTATCAGGAGAGGATAGAGCTTTAAATTTTATGATCAAAACACAAACATTCAAAGGGAGAAACTGCAGCCCTCCCTCGTTGGTTGCACAAATGATAGCCATGATTTTTTCTGTCACCATTTTTCAGCTTCTATTAGTTGCTTTATAAATAGCAAGGACTTCTATAGCTGACTCAGTATTTTTAGCGACTTCCTAGAGCATACATATAACAAATGTTAAGGAATAACTTAATGAATGGATATTAGGCACAGCTCTGGAGACAGTGATTTTTTTTTCCTATAATAATGAAAAGATTAAAAAAAATACATAGGTGTGCTAGGCAGCTAATAGAAACCTAAAGTTATACAAAAATAAGTGAACAAATTAACAAGTATGTGTGTGTTATTTAATATATACAAACATATTGTCATTTCACACACACGTGCACACACACACAAATATATATGAAATCATGTCATCTGCAGGATGAAATGGATGAAAGTAGAGAGCACTGTGAACAGGAGAGCAGAAAACTAAACTAGCGAGTGTTTGGAATGTGTGAGAAAGGAGAGAATGGAGACAAGGGAGAATAATAGATCAGTAAACATGATGAGGCCACATCTTACGGATATATGGGGAGGTTATAACAGAATCTGTCTTATACGGTACCCATAATCCCAACACAATGGAGACTGAGGTAGGAAAACTGCTGCAAAGTCCACTTCAGCCTGGGTGACATGGGGAGTTCAAGGGCAACATGAAGTACACAGTTCCTTGAGCTATATGGTAAGTTCTCTATGCTGTAAATAAACAAATAAACAACCCAGCAAATCAGTCAAAACACAGATGGGGCTGGAAAGACAGCAGGAAGCTCCAAGTGCTGAGAGAGCAGGGGAGAGTGAGACAGGAATAGGGAGGCATCTTGTCAGTACTTCACTCCAGCTACCACGGTGTCCTGCTGAGGAACTCTAAAGGATGGACTTATCAGAGTTATTTCAGCTACTGTGACAAAAAACAAAACAAAAGAAGAAAACAAAAAAAAATCATTCAAACAAAAACCAAAATCAACAAAAACAAAAGAAAACAAACAAGCAAACAAAAAACCCAGCTTTCCTACAAACTCCTGAAAGTCCCTAGCTAAGGGCTTAAGGTAACTATCGAGTGTTTTCCAAAGCCAGAAGACCCCCCAGGAGGTGAGCTGTAGTAGGAGCATGATACTAACATGGGAGAGTAATGCCATTGTAAAGTCTCATGCATATTCATTTCTCTGTAAATTTACTCCAAACAAAAACTGACCAACAGAATGCTCCCCAAATGTCTTTCTCCCTCATTCTGGGTTATACATTATCTGGGGACTCTGTTTAGGACCTTGAATATCCTCTTCACAGACATTTTCCATATAATTAAGTAAGACCTCCTTAAGTAGATGACTGGAGTGAGGCGTTATGCTGAGCTGAAGAGTGAGCTGAAAAGGTAACGACTGAACGCTCAGTTACAGGTGAGATGAGTTGATTCTTATCTGATCCAACTCTAAATGATGTCCTTCCCCTCCTCTCAGCTCTGCTGTCAGCCCACCCAAAGTGGGCATCTAGTAGATGTTTACTTGCCTTGTGAATTATGTTCTGCAGACATTCTTTGGAAATGGCTGGCACTGGGAACAATTACAAATTAAACTGGGTATTTGGACATTACCTAGAACCAAAGGTCGATACAGTTTACTGCTCTGGACTGGGGCATTGGGGTAAAGTAGTAATGCTTGCCTCATTGTCACTAGCTGGAACATATCCTCCATGGATCAGATGTCATTACTACATTAGAAAATAACCTAAATATTAGTCTAGTACGAAAGTATTGTATCATGTTATGTTGATAGAGAAGCAGCAATAAATGATTTGTACAATGGAAGACACTGTGCACTTCCTCATAGCTTATTTCTTAGTAAAAAGGAACAGAGCCAATGTTGAGGTCAAAACCACTACAGTTGAGCAGATGTATTAACACTAGGCTGAAGAGGGAGCCCTTTAGTTCTTAACGTCATTCTCAATATGACCACTAAGGATTCCCACCCCAATAAGTCCAAACCAAAGCAGAGTGCATCAGCTCCTCATGCTTTGGAGGAATCAAGGCGATAAGATACATGGATCCATGGGGGATTTTGGTCATTTTGTGTAGACACACCTGAGTTCTTCCTAAGAAAAACTGGAATTTGTACTTAAAAACAACAAAAGAGTTAAATAAGGTGGTGAAATTCAGGGATGAGAATTCCTGCGTTCATCTGGGAAACTTATTAGGAGTCACAAGTTCAAAGACATTCGAGAAGAAAGGGAATTTTAACCATTCTGCTAATTAACTGCCTTTATTTCCACAAAGACTGGCAATACCTTGTAAAAAGGAACTTGGTCCAGGTTCACTAGTGTGATCAAGGGAGCCACCTTTTGGGCATTGCTGACAATTACAGCGCAGTTTATTTTGTGTTTCTCTGTGGCTACGTAAGGAACTAATTAATACAGAACACAAGTTACCAGGTTTCTTAAAGTAGAACAAGACCTGGGTCTTTGAATTTTTATCGAGCTCTGATATGGACTGGAGTTTGTAGATTACCGCTATTAATCATAACCCACAGATTTTCGCATCTTGAGAAGTTATTTTATGCTGAAAACTTCAGAAGAAAATTTACACTCTTCTTCATTCCAAAAACTTTTGATATCACAATCGTAAAATATTTGTGATAAGAAAGGTTAAAAAAACCTAAAATACACAGTCATCATCTTCATCTGCAGTTCCCATTTCTTTGGTTTCCGTTCTCAGCAGTCAACTTTAATTCAAAACTATTGGGAAAATCCATCAATCGATAACTGTATGTGTTTTAAACTGCATTCGATCTCTAGTATAGTGAAACACCATGTGATCCATTTCTATCCCTCCTGGAAATTATCAGATCATCAAGAACTGATGATTTGATCACCCTTTTTAGCAGCATATGCACTACCTGCCTTGGTAATTATGAAATCCATAGTTGCAGTTTCAAAGCTTGTTTTGAAGGCAGACATACCGTTTCTACATAAGTTTTGCTGTAGTATATTATTATAGTTGTTTCATCTTATTATTAGTTATTAATTTTATACAATACCTGCTTTAGGCTAAACATCATAATAGGTATGAATGGGAAAGCAAGAGAATATAGAAAGTTTGAAACTGTTCCTGGATTCTGAAGCATAGGTCATATAGACAAGAGGTAACTATATTATAAAAACTAAATGGAAATGATTCAACATTGATCTAGTCAAGAAGTGACATTTCATTTTGTTTTATGGCAGCACTAATTACTCAATACATACTCGTGGGAAGACAGAAATTTATTCTCAAAGTTGTGGTTCATTAAGTACTCATCTAGATTATCATTTCTTGTCACCGGAAGAACAGGTAAAAACTAATATGCGGTGACATTAAAGACTGGCCTCACTTCTCAGCCTTTGGCTAAGATTATAATTGACTAAGAAGATGCACAAGGGACATTTCAAAAATGATGTAAATGTTCTAATAGTGTTATTGTCACAAGAATCTAAAGGCACTGAATTTGATACTTGCAAGCTGTGCTTTGCTCTTGGGCAAGGTGGATGGTTGGATTCTCTGGTGCTAGAATTACAGAGTTTTCTCTGTCCTGGGGATGATTCCTCAAGCTTCTCACTTAAACTCCACCAGAATCCAGGTCAAAGCAGGTTTTGTTCCATGGACAAATCAGAAGTTGTTCCAAGACAACAGGAAAGCCCAAGCACTGGACTTGATCGTTTCCGGATATGTCTATGATAAGTCCGGATAAGTCTTTAATGATGACTATAATAATTTCAGGCAATAGTTGAAAGCACTATGCTGGCTAACTGCAGTGGTTTGCAGACCCTGTGGTATAACAATCACATGAAAGGCTTCCAACAACATCAGTCCCTGAGCCCCACTCATGTGTTCTGAGTGTGTAGATCTACAAGAGATCCAGGTAACTCTAGTACACACCAGGATTCATGTAGAACACTTTCTCAAAGCCCAGACCCAGGAGCATCACTAGCAAACACTACAAAAGTGTGTGTGTGTGTGTGTGTGTGTGTGTGTGTGTGTGTGTGTGTATGTGTGTGTGTGTGTATGTGTGTGTGTGTGTATGTGTGTGTGTGTGTGTGTACAAATATGTGCATATACAAGTACATGTATCATCAACATCTTTTAATAAAAATGTTTAGGAATTTCCTTAAGACATCTGACGTGGAAGTTTGGACTGGAGTCAGCCATCCACATCTCAACAAGTGATAGTGGCGATTCTAATGTAATGTTCAGTTTTCCCACAGAGTTAGAAATTTTCTTTTATGGTGTTTTAGGATCCAGTATCCATCAACTTAGTTTTACAATCCCATGGTTTTGAAAATTACTCTTCTATGCTAGTTTTCATTTTTATCTTAAGTAGATATACATATTAACATGGATATCATATGAATAGCTAGCTCAGTGTTCTGTAATTCTTAACTTCTCAAATCCCCTAAAATGGTCATCCCCCCTGCAGCTTATTACTTTCCTTTCATTACCTATACATTTTGTGCTGAATCGACTTCAACACTATCTTCTGCTCCTCAATATCCCCTCTTTGTGCTGCAAAGCGTTTACATTTATTTTCCAGCCGAGCTTGGCTAAGCCCAGTGAGAAACCTCACACTCTCTATTTGTTCTTGCAGCCTGCACCAACTTACACCTCATCAGTCAGTGTAGATGGGAAATGGCCTCAATCTTTCCAGCTATTGTTAACGAAGATTATATCCAGGAGAAATATATCAGCTGTCATCTCTGATTTATTTTATCTTCTCACACTGGTGATTTGGTAGTTATTTCAGCTGCCCAATGCAATTATTCAAAAGCTTCAAGGTTGTTTATTTTGTAAACAAGAGTTTCCTCTAGGTCTTTGTGAATTTTATAATAAACTTGATTGTCAGAATGGTTCTAGAAGTTAGGTTGCCCTTGGTCCTTGACTGCCTGCAGTCACTGCTCTAGGCTTCTCTTAAAGCTTGGATTTTATTCCCTTTAACCTTCCTGAAGGTTGGATTTTACCTTCTCTTCCATAAGAGCTTTAGCAGGATTTCTTTTCTTTTTTAGATTTATTAATTCATTTATTTTTCTTCACACTGAACGTTTCTGAAGATTTCTTGGATATATTTGTATTATTTTTCAGGACTCTTGCTTTCTAATACCTTGTTCTCTTTCTTGCTGTATCTTCCTTTATGTTTCATATGCCATGGTTCTTCACATTCAAAACTAAAGTGCAAATGCATGCTCTTTAATACTTTACTCATTAGTCTATCCAGGATTTTTTAAAAGAGGGCTCAAGACTGTGCTTCCTCGGAGACATTTACTTTCTATTCTGATCCCCACCCTTCCAAAGGTCTTAGATGCTTGCCTGATCTTTTCATATTTATAGAAATAAATTAAGATATTTTTAAGTTCTGCTAAATATTGTGCTGTAAATTATTATCTTTTCATCATAGTAAAGAATATTATCTTTGGGGCTGGAGAGATGGCTCAGCGGTTAAAAGCACTGACTGCTCTTCTGAAGGTCCTGAGTTCAAATCCCAGCAACCACATGGTGGCTCACAACCATCTATAATGAGATCTAACTCACTTTTCTGGAATGAGTGTCTGAAGACAGCCACAGTGTACATATATATATATATATATAATAAATATTTTTTTTAAAAAAAGAATATCTTTGAGATAATGGCATATGAACAAAGTTTCAACTATTATTACTTATTGACTCAGGAGGCCTTATCATACATGAAAATCATACATGGCCTAGTGTTTCTAGAGACTGTAGTTTCCAGAATCCAGAATCTGTCATTTCTAGCTTCTGTGAAAAAGGGAGATATAATCACTGAATGCACGATGCCTCTTCGGTGCTTGTTTTGTGTTTGCTGCCGCTTGGCTTCCAGAGAGCTGAATAGCCTCCTCTACTAGACGTAAGCCAGTTGTCAAGTTGTTCCTCGCTTGGCCTCTACATTCTGTAATGGCAGCTTAGTTTTCCCTCCTTGGCCTTATTCTCACTTCATTTCAATTCTCAGGACTCACTTGCCAGACTCCTGTGTTCTTTTTTGCCTTATTCCTCCTAGACTGCATAAGAATTTTCTGCAAAATGGGAACTAGAAACATGTAGCCTAAGGACCAACCTACCAGCTGTTTCTAGATAAAATTATACAAGAATGTAGCTGTCTCCATTAATTTAAGTTTTGTTATGACCACTCATACCAGAACTCTGTAGTTATGAGACAGACTGTGCGGCTCAAGGAAAATAGTTACTGCCTGGCACGGTACACACACGATTTGCAAACTTCTGCTCTGAAGTTTTATTAATGACAAGTGCAACTCTTGGTGTTAATGATAAAAGTGACAAGTGACCCCTGACAGGTCATTCTTGGGTGCAGTATCATTACTTTGTCCATTTCCTCCCTAGTTTCAATGACAGGATGTCAATTGAGAAACAGTTTGTTCTTGTTCTCACTGAAAGTCTAGCAAAACTTTCTCTCCTTAAGGTATCAACGTCCCATTTCCTCCAGGGAAACAAACCCGGGCTTTATCTGTAGGCAGCAGTGACATGCTTAAAATAACTGGGTGCATTATTAGATGGACACAAAAGAGGATGAGAATTTAAGGCATGTAATTATTAATTTTCCACATTTTTGCACCTTTCAAAGCACATTTTGTTCTAAGGATATGTAAAAGGAGACTAAGGGAGTTCTGATACAAAATTAAAATATAAAACTCCCCAAAACATCAAAATGTAGTATATTTCACTCACAACTCACTGTATTACAAAATGATCTTTGGTGGTTCTCAACTTTCCTAATCTGCGACCCTTTAATCCAATTTCTGATGTTGTGGTGACCTTCAACCATAAAGTTATTTTTATTGCTTCTACCTAACTGCAATTTTGCTGATATAATAAATTGTAATAAGACAACAGCAACAACAACAAAATCGAAGAAAAATGGTTTTAATTCTCTGAACCTTCCTGACCAACACCCTCTCTAAGGTGACAGTAGCATTTCTTCTGGGACATTCTCAAAGCTGGTGACTCTACTATGGCCTTGGGGTTGGTGTTGACTGATAGAACACAGCAAACTTAGAATGTCAGTTCTGAACCTAGGCCCTAAGAATCTTAGATCCTGGCCATGACTAGAAAACCAAGCCTGCAACTGCTTGTCATACATAACGAACACATAAGAAGAGAGTTGGATTTTTCAGATCAGAGCCATCCTAAACTCCCCAACCATGGGCTGGCCTGCCAGTAGACCAGATTCTCAAAAAGAATCACAGGCCAAAACATGGAAACCATCTATTCAGAAATAGTACACAGATTACATGTTACACAGCTTTTTAATCAATAACTCTTTAGGAAGACCTGTTGAATATACAGAGAGCCAGCCAGGATAAAACTCGATATCTATTGTACATTGATACAGTTGTTCACATTTCTTGTCCTTCTTTTGCTCTTCCTACAAAATGATAGTTTTTTAATGACCCCTTAGATAATAATGTACCCTATCCACTATTCCAAAATTTTCATTCCAATATTTATTCTTTGTTCTTTTTTTTCTTTAATTAGATATTTTCTTTATTTACATTTCAAGTCTTATCCCCTTTCCTCATTTCCCCTCTGAAAACCCCCTATCCTATTCTGCCTCCCCCCTGCTCACTAACACACTCACTCCAGCTTTTCTGTCCTGGCATTCACCTATACTGGGGCAAAGAGCCTTCACAGGATCAAGGGCCTCTCCTTTCATTGATGTCTGACAAGGTTATCTTCTGCTACATATGCAACTGAAGCCAAGGGTCCCTCCATGTACACTCTTTGGTTGGTGGTTTAATCCCTGTGAGCTCTGGGGGGTACTGATTGGTTCATATTGTTGTTCCTCCTATGAGGATGCAAACCCCTTCAGCTCCTTGGGTCCCTTCTCTAACTCCTCCATTGGGGACCCCGTGCTTAGTTCAGTGGTTGGCTGAGACATCCCCCTCTGTATTTGTCAGGCATTGGCAAAGCCTCTCAGGAGACAGTTATATCAGGCTCCTGTCAGCAAGCACTTGCTGGAATCCCTAATACTGTCTGGGTTTGGTAATTGTATATGGGATGGATCCCCAGGTGAGGCAGTCTCTGGATGGCTTTTCCTTCACTCTCTGCTCCACACTTTGTCTCTGTATCTCCTCCCATGGGTATTTTGTTCCCTCTTCTAAGTGTGGATACCAGAGTATCCAAACTTTGTTCTTCCTTCTTCTTGAGCTTCTTGTGCTCTGTGAATTATATCTAGGGTATTCCAAGCTTCTGCTATGAACATAGTGAATCATGTGTCCTTGTTACATGTTGGAGTATCTTCTGGGTATATGCCCAGGAATGGTATAGCTGAGTCCTCAGGTAGTACTATGTCCAATTTTCTGAGAAGCTGCCAAACTGATTTCCAGAGTGGTTTTACCAGCTTGAAATCCCACCAGCAATGGAGGAATGTTCTTCTTTTTCCACACCTCACCAGCATCTGCTGTTACCTGAGTTTTTGATCTTAGCCATTCTGATTGGTGTAAGGTGGAATCTCAGGGTTGTTTCGATTTGCATTTCTCTGATGAATAAGGATGTTGAACATTTCTTTAGTTGCTTCTCAGACATTTGGTATTCCTGAGTTGAGAATTCTTTGTTTAGCTCTGTACCCCATTTTAAATAGGGTTATTTGGTTTCCTGGAGTCTAACATCTTGAGTTCTTTGTATATATTGGATATTAGTCCTCTATCAGATGTAGGATTGGTAAAGATCTTTTCCCAGTTTGTTGGTTGCCATTTTGTCTTATTGACAGTGTCCTTTGCCTTACAGAAGTTTTGCAATTTTATGAGGTGCCATTTGTCAATTCTTGATCTTAGAGCATAAGCTATTGGTGTTCTGTTCAGGAAAATTTCCCCTGTGCCCATGTGCTCGAGGCTCTCCCCCGCTTTCTTTTCTATTAGTTTCAGTGTATCTGGTTTTATGTGGAGGTCCTTGATCAACTTGAACTTGAACTTTGTACAAGGAGATAAGAATGGATCAATTGGTGTTATGATGAATAGCCATCTTCATTATTTTGACTATGAAGTTTATTGCTGCTAAGTGATTTCACACTGTACAAACACCATAATTATATTCTCCAGAAAGTTTTCTTTTTTTTTTTTAATTTTATGTTGGAACGCTACTCAAGAGACAGTGATAACCTGCTAACCTCTCCCCTATCTCTCAGAAACTACATTTTCTTTTTTTTCTTATTTTTTATTAGATATATTCTTTATTTACATTTCAAATATTGTCCCCTTTCCTGGTCCCCCTCCCCGAGAAAATCCCCTAACCCATCCCCCCTCCCTTGCTCACCAATCTGCCTACTCCCGATTCCCTATCCTGGCATTCTCCTATACTGGGGCATTGAGCCTTCTCAGGACCAAGGGCCTCTCCTCCCTTTGGTGTCCAACAAGGCCATTCTCTGCTCCATATGCATCTGGAGCCATGGGTCCCTCCGTGTGTACTCTTTGTTTGGTGGTTTAGTCCCTGGGAGCTCTGGGGGTACAGGGTGGTTCAAATTGTTGTTCCTCCTATGGCACTACAAACCCCTTCAGCTCCTTGGGTCTTTTCTCTAACTCCTCCATTGGAGACACTGTGCTCAGTTCAATGGTTGACTGAGAGTGTCCCCCTCTGTATTTGTCATGCACTGACAGAACCTCCCAGATGACAGCTATATCAGGCTCCTATCAGCAAGCACTTGTTGGCATCCACAATAGTGTCTGGGTTTTTTAACTGTATATGGGGTACAGCCACTCTGGAAATCAGTTTGGTGGTTCCTAAGAAAATTGGGCATAATACTATCAGAGGACCCTGCTATATCACTCTTGGGAATATACCCAGAGGATTCTCCCGCATGTAATAAGGACATATGCTCCTCTATTGCCCGCAGTTACAAGTTTTTGCTATCCTGGGTTTTTTGTTATTCCAAATGAATTTGCAAATTGCTCTTTCTAACTCTATGAAGAATTGAGTGGGATTTTGATGAAGATTGCATTGAATCTGTAGATTGCTTTCGCCAAGATGGCCATTTTTACTATATTAATCCTGCCATTCTGTGAACATGGGAGATCTTTCCATCTTCTTTGATTTCTTTCTTCAGAGACTTGAAGTTCTTGTCATACAGATCTTTCACTTGCTTTGTTAGAGTCACATCAAGGTATGTAATATTATTTGTGACTATTGTGAAGGATGTTGTTTCCCTAATTTCTTTCTCAGCCTGTTTATCCTTTGAGTAGAGGAAGGCCACTGATTTGTTTGAGTTATATTTTATTTCCAGCCACTTTGCTGAAGCTGTTTATCAGCTTTAGGAGTTCTCTGGTGGAATTTTTGAGTTCACTTAAGTATACTATCATATCATCTACAAATAGTGATATTTTGACTTCTTCCTTTCCAATTTATATCCCTTTGACCACCTTTTGCTGTCTAATTGCTCTGGCTGGAACTTGGAGTACTATATTTAATAGGTATGGAGAGAGTGGGCAGCCTTGTCTAGTCCCTAATTTTAGTGGGATTGCTTCAAGTTTCTCTCCATTTAGTTTGATGTTGGCTACTGGTTTGCTGTATATTGTTTTTACTATGTTTAGGTATGGATGTAAATTATTAATAGAAGATTAAATATTTTCATTCTAAAGCAACCTCTGCATTCTAAGCTTATAGATGTTTGATCTTTATGTTGATATTAACTGGTTGGAGTAACTATAACAGTGTACTAGAGACTAGGTGAATTAAGCAACAAAAAATTATTTTGTCAGTGCTACTGTTTAAGATCATGGCAGAAACAAGTTTGATTATCCACAAAGTGTCTCTTACCAACTTGCTAGATGGCCTAAGTGTGATCATCCCTCCATAGGTATCTATGTCAATTTTACATCTTTTTGTAAAAATTTCATCATATGAGATTAGAGCCCAACCTTAGGTCTCACTCATTTAAACACCTTTTAACATCCTAGTCCCAAGAACAATTGCATTCTCAGGTATTAGATGTTAGAAGTTCAGAATATGAATTTTTGGGTGGTGGAGGTCACAATTTGATCCCAAACGTGGGCTTTAGTGAAAACCTTTCAGGACAATAAATGAGGACAGAAGAAAGCTTCCGAGTGGAAATGCTCTCAAAACCAAAGGCAATCAACATGGGTTGAGAATATATGACTAGAGATCTCTGTTTCTCAAAACAGAGCTGAGTGCCTGACTACCATGTTGTTATTGGGAAGTTCCCCCTATTCTCACCATCAGAAGAGTGGAATAAGAGACAAATCTGGGATTCCAAACTAAACCACCATAACAGAAAATAAAAGCAATACTCTTACCTCTTGAAAATGCTAGCAAAAATTGGGATCCACACAGAGCAAAGTAATTAGAGGCTGTTCCTGAATCTTACCCAGGAGCAAAATGTGAAGCCTGGAAGAACTCTGCAAATCATAAGTGAAGTCAGATGGGAAACAGCACCAGAGTATAATTTGCAAAAACATCAAAAGTGCGATGTTCTCATGAGTATTAACAGCCTGCCTGTCTGCCATAGCAGCATCCAGAGACGACAGGGTGGTAACACTGGACTAGTGGAAATGCCTAAACCATGCGTTCTCAGTAAAAGAAAGAATGTCAACATGAGCTTGTTAATTAAATACAAAGCTCATTAATGGCTACAGGGTAACAAAATAGTACAGGGCAGAGACCATCTGTAGCTTCCCAGTCCCTAGAAGTTAATATTTAATGTTCATTAAGTTTGGTCTAATCAAAAGTAAACAGTGAATTAAATGAGTTGTGTTATGCTAAAGGTATTAAGCCTAATATAATAGCTAAATATAATGTTACTTTTAAATTTTCAAACTGAATTTGTTGAATTTATATATGCTAAACATCCAGTTCTTTCTGTAGTCATATTTAAAATGTTCAAAAGGTACTTGTGGGTGGTGAATGCTGAACAGTAACACATTGAACATTTTCATTGTCACGGGACGCTCTGTTGGACCACACAGTACTAGAACATGAGATGAACCACAGGCAGTTTGTTAAAGAATGCTCTCGCAAGGGATATAAAAGTTGTTCTGGGAAATTATCCCTAATTGTAGGAGACATGGTTTGCAGGAACTGAGAATTTTATCAGACGACTCTGGACTCTGAGCTTGTGTAGTAAAGTATGCAGATGGCTGGTATAATAAAGTTGTATTTTTCCTCAGTTTCTTTAGCTAAACAGCAACGTGACCTGGCTCAGTCTCAAAGCATCCTACTACATGTACCTAAATGGTGGTCTTGATACTGCCCACATAGATCTCTTCCTCTATAAATGGCTTCCCACAGTGAATCTGTCCCAAAACTAATTTTGAAAATGTATAGTTGCTTTCACAAATTTAAGCTGGCTTCAATAATGTAATAACATGGTCCAATCTATTTTAATTCTATCCAGAGGAATATAAGTAGATTCAAAGGAAACAAAATATAATTTTGAAATTTAGCATTAGTTTGTCCATTAAAAGGAACAAATTCTCCAAAATGTATATGCTCTCTTTTACTGTCTAAAATCAAATTTTGATTCTGATTACTCTATAGAGTTGTATCTTGAAGTATTTGTTTATGTTAGAGATATTTTATTGCCCTACATTTTTCTATATGTAGAAGATATTGTGATATTTTTCTCTTAGTAAAGATAATATGCTTTGAAGTGTTAAAACATTAAAGAATTATAATCATTAGTAACATAATTGATAAAAAGCATAAAGATGTTAAAATGTTGATTACTAAGTATTATATATCAATGTAAATTTGTATTGTGAGTATACCTCTTAATAAGATAAATAATTTTTCCCAGATAATATATTTGTGGCTACATAAAATACTTCTTTATTGAAAAAAGTATGAGTTTGATCATGAGTTCAAATATTAGTATTTTTTAAAAAATGTGTAGTTACTATAAAAGCTTCTAAATCTTGATATAGCATTCAATTATTTGGACATGCTATTAGAGTCAAAATCAAAATCATATCCATCATTTATAACAAAAACTCTTGAACTGAGTGTGGTCCTCAATGGCCAAGTTTTTGTCCCAGGTTCAATTCTCAGGACCCACAAATGGAATGAAACTGAAACTTATTAAGTCTAACTGACAACTGACTTCATCAAAACTTCCTTCAGTTTTACTAACTGCTCATGTCAGGAAAACCCCAACTTGCAAAATTCTATTCTAGTCATTGTAATGACCCAGTGCCCAGTTTCTAAGGGAATAGCAAACCAATCAAGAAAACCAAAAGAATTCTGGTTAAGATGGCAGAATAGGGGTCCTATCTGAATTAGTGAGTGAGTATACTTAAGTAAGCACAGGAATCAACAAAAGCTAGCACTCAGTCATCTGTTCCTGCCACTTTTCTGACCCACCAATTGATCAGAAGTAGTTATTTGCTCCAATGATCATCCCTCAAGAACTGATATGGTACTACACTGTAGATATCAGGCTGCTACCATCACAGGAGATATAGCTGCTGTAGGCGTAATGAGGACTACACTTAACTGCCTTTCTGTGTACAGAAACATCCACAGGAGCAGTCCACCAGGAATTTTCAACAAAGAAGAGACTCCTATCATCCAGTGTCTCTGGTTTTATCCATTATAGCCATCAAAGCTGGCTACCCCAGCAGTAGTGACCATAGTGGGTTAAATAAATCCTACTGACTTCACAGTAGTGAATATGAAACAACCTTAACTGGTCTGTGGCTGTCCCCAAATTATCATAGTAGCCACAACTAGGCTGTAATCACCCCAGCTACCCAAAAGAATACAGCAGATTCAACTGGGTACACCTGTGCTTGGTGCATAGAATGATGTATTTCAAGTGCTGAAAGATCATGGTTGCCAATACAGACTACTGTGTACAGGGAGACTGTCATAATTGAAAGGAAAAAAAAACTTTCCTTGATGAATGTAGTAAAAAGGAAAGACAAACAGTCCACCTAGCACTAAGCAGGTCCTGGAAAGAATATCTGAAACTAAAAAGAGGTATAAACTCATTCAAGAGGTTATAGGGAAAAGTAAATGATGCTCAAACACTAGTTAATAAAGGGAACTCAGAAAGCTCCAAACACCATAAGATCAATAAATTGGCAGGAGTTATCATATATGTTTCAATAACTCTGAACATCAATGGACTCAGTTGTTTAGTCAAAAGACACAGACTAGCATATTAGATTACAAAACAAGATATGCCTTTTTTACTACATCAAGAAACATTCCTCATTTTTGAAGATCTGATCTGTACTGTCCTACGGTAAAAATATGGGAAAAGGTATTACAACCAAGCCAAATCAGAAAAAGAAAGCAGGCACTGCTATTCAAATATCTGACAGAAACAAAAGTCAAAAGAACTAGTCAGAAAGGATATGGAACATTTTAAACTGATCAAGGGAACAACCCATCAAGGGGACATTATAATTCTAAACACATGCATCATGCTCAGGTGACAATAATCTCATAAAACAAACTACTAGGTAAAAAGTCATATATAGATTAACTCCAGACAAGAATCCTTGTTGTCAACAACAGACAGGTAATCTGATCAAAGAATAAATAAACATTAACATTAAAAGACATCATGGATAAATAAATTAAGCCAATTTTCATAAAATATGCTGTACAAAAACTATTAAAGACAAATTCTCAGCAATCCACAGTGCTTACTCTAAAACTTGTTCCATATTAGATCACAAGGCAAGTTCCAATACATATTGAGAAAGTTGAAATAACTACTTGTATTTCATTTGACCACAGTGAAATTAAAGGTAGAGATGATTGCCACAAAGAAACTGCAGAAAATACACAAATTCATGCTGATTAAGCAGTATGCCTTTGATACTTGAATAGATCGCCAAAGAAATCAAGAAAGAAAATATAAAATCACTAAAACTGAGTGCAAATAAAAGCAAAATATGCCAAACCTATAGAATATAATGAAAGCAGTTCTAAGGTGGAATGACTACATTAGAAAACCAGAGACATCTCAAACAAATAACTTAATGATGCTGCATCTTTAGCCCTTAGGAAAAGAAGCAAGCAAGCAAGCAAACAAACAAACAGACAAGAAGACAGAAATAAGAACAGGGCAGAAAGTAATAAAATAAATGTAAAAACATCACTGAAAGAGAAATTTGTTTATTTAAGAAATAATAACCAACAATGGTCTCTACAAGAAAAACTCCAGTACCAGGAATGATAAATTTCCTTTTAAATGGTTGGTCAGTATGGTTCAAGTGGTCCTCAGGACAATACATATTAATATTTTGATGTCTTTTGAACGCCTCTCAAGTTGAGTGCTACTACTGCTGAAGATTCTGCAGATTTAGGACACAGGAATCAGGTAATTTGAGCCAGATCTGAGCTGAGAGTCTCCTTCTTGCAATCTAGTTTCTATGGTATCAGAAAATACTGTGCAAATTGCCAAGAGAATGAGTGAATGGTCTTACCCAGCTGCAACATCTATGGACAACAGTGACCAGCATGGCAAGATATCCATAAAGGTGCAATAGGTTGTGTGCATTCGTGGTGGAAACCAAAAAGTGCCTAATTGGATTTAAGGTCCAGTCAAAAGGAAATAAATCATGCTTGGAACTAGAAACAGTCAAAATTCTCTATCTAATGAGGTGATAGATCTTAGAAAAGAAACTACTACTGTCAGTTTGCTGGACCAATATAATTCCCAACTTAATTCTAAATCTTATACATAAACCCATATATAGATATGAAGCTTTGTCAAAGAAAAATTTCTGTTTATTGTTGTTCAGATGACTTTCCTACTCGTAGAGTATTGAAGTCATTTGCTATTACTGCATTGGACTCAATGTGATTTAAATCCATTAACAGAACCCAATTCAAATGACAAAAGTGAAACATTATTTAATCATACAAATATGTTGTGATATACATGGAAATACACCTCTTGAAAGACTGTTTACTAAAAACATTTTTAAAACAAAAATGTCATGGCAAGTTATGAAAACAAGATGATTATATGCTTTTTCTCATTTCTTTTGTAATTATTTGATGATAAATATATTTGAAAGGTTAGAATATACTAGAATACTTTGCACATATTCTATCTTATACATAGTCTTATTTGTTTGCAATATATATATTTATTTTAACATTTCCACATGTGCACCTGTTTTATGTTTTGGAGGAAAAAAGAAATACAACTTGATTACAAACTAGAAAGAATTTTTAAATTTTTTGTTAGAAATTATGAGCAAATTTTATGTAAGCAATTTAAAATCATAAACTGCTTTTTTAAAACAAACTGGTTTGATAGCCAGTACATAATTCAATTTAACTTTTAATTGGCAGAAAAGAATGTGGCATTTATAAGATGAAATCAGATAAGGTTACAGTAATTGAGATAAATGCTAATGGTATTATTTGTTAGTAAAGGCTGTAATATTATAATTAATAGCAACAAATGTGAAAGAAATCTCCTCAAATTTTCTCTAAGTTTTGTCCAGCACAAGAAAATAATCTTAGCAAACAGTCCAGTTAAAGTTATACAAATCGTCACTGCCAAACCTCCATCTTTCATATATGCTAAGGCATTGCCCTTCCCCTTCCAGGCTTGAGGCTGGACAATGGACCAAGTCATTGATCACACATAGTAAAATTCCTTACAAGAGAGAATTTGTTGTCATAGCTTTCAGAAGTTGTTATGACCCCCACTCTTGCTTTTCAGGGAGTTCACCTAAGAGAGTGGACTTAGATATATCACTCAATAATGTATCTAGATTTCCCCACTCATATGTAGCAGATGTGAAGCATTGTTTTCATATGGGTTCCAAACAACTGGAGTGGAGGCTATCCCTAAAACTGTTGCCTGGATGTGGGATATGTTCTACTAGATGCGCTACCCTGTCTGGACTCAGTGGGAAATGCCTAGCCTCGCAGAAACTTGAAGTGCCAGTGTAGGGGGATACCCAGTGGGGCCCAACCTGATCAGAGGACAAGGCAGAGGGAAGGATTGTGGGGGGGGGGTGATTGGGAGGGAGGCAAAGAGCGGGATGTACAGTGAAGAAATAAAATAATAATAATAAAATTAAATTTAAAAAAGAAATACTTAGACAAAACTGTATGAAGGCAGTACCTACTGAGAAAAAAATCCTTTTAAATGTGCATATTGTATATACTAAGTACATACATTAAGGTATATATCAAGGAAAAGGACTAAAACCAAAAAGTCAAATGAGCTTTCCAATGAAGAACATAGTTTATTGGAATACCTTCTGTGCCTGCTATAGGGAGAAAAAATCAGTGAACCAAGGATGAGAAAACATTTTGATAATGCCAGAACTCCAGGAAATGGTGAGCAATAGAGTAATAGTAAATAGTAATAAATGAGACAAAAAACATACTTCATCAAAATGCTTTCATCACAAATTTCTGGTGATACTAAATGGGAATAAGAGGTTATTTATACCTAAACAAGTAAATTAAGGAGGAAAACTAAAAAAAAAAAAAAATAAGAGTATTCTGAATTCTATAAATTCAAATATCTAGATGGAATGAATAATGGATGTTAGAAAAATGTAACATGTGAAAAAAATTATTAAAGTAGAAATAATGTAATAGAGCAGTATGTGTTAAAAAATTAAAGATATCATCAAAGGTGTCTTTCTCTCACAAAACCTCATGCTCAACAGGGCTCACAAGTATCATCTAAAATTTTATAAAATGATTAATTCCTGTTGTTTAACACTTTCTTTGGAGATTGCCAAAAGAGAAAACACTGTCTGTCTGTGACTAATAAAACGAGAGATTTTAAAATGACTGCAACATGCAGACAGCATTGATTGAAAGAATGCAAAAAGCCAATTGATGTGAGCAGTTTTACAATGGAAGAAGGTCAGTATTCTGAGCTGTGGTGCCTGCACCAAGAAAAGTTTAAATTGAAACCAGAGGAGAACAAGCCATGAGAATATTGCAACTGTCACAGAAAGAGGCGATAAGAACCATAACAAAGTAGCCACAGAGAAGATGGGTTAAAGAACCTTTACAGAATTTCCTAATAGACAAGAATTAATAAGTGATTAGCGGCAATAGTGAAGACTCACACGGACGCCAAGGTTCCAGCCTGTGTGACTAAAAGTGAGAGTCATGTTTCCATTAACCCCAGTAGAGAAAGAGGGCAAGTACTGTTTGCCATCGTCAGAAGTAAAGGAGGCACAGGCATGGTGGTTCTGAGCTGCCTTCATAAGGCTCCCCATCACAAGAGGAAAATCTGGTAAGAGATGTACTGAGAAGGCATAGCTGAGGCAAAGCAACCAGCACCACACAGAGAGTCAGAAAGGCCAGGAGGAAATGTGCACTTTGCACCAGAAACTGTTTTTCCAATAGAATGTGGGTGCTTACGTGGTAGGTCTCGGAAAATGTCAAGTCTTTCAGCCACTGAAGACTGGGACCTGATGGCACACAGGCTCTCCAGTTTCGTTCCTGTTCTGCCTAGAGCTGCTTGCCAGTGTATCTAACATTTTGACATTGTGAGGCACAGACACAGAGACACACCACATACACATACAACACTCATGAACTCACACACACACACACACACACACACACACACATACATATATACAAGACTCGTGAACACACACACCACTTACACATGCACACAGAGACACACAGACATATACCACTCATGCATGTACACACACACACACACACACACACACACACACACACACACACAAATACCACATGCACTTGTGCACCAAGTTGGATTGTTTTAAATCTAACTGTGATCCCACCCCCCGGGGTCACATTTATCACTATCCTTAGTTGTAGTAGTATCACTTAGCTGTAGTAGTATCCTTAGCTAAGTAGTATCACTACTTAGCTGTAGCACATGTCTGCTGGGTCTCTCACAGGCTTCTGTGAGATGGAGTTCCAGTGCCTATAGCATACCTTTTATTAATAAAACACCTGTTCCCAGCATCATCTTTCCCTATCTCACCTTCCCGAAACTCCTACAAGTGTTCTTTCCTTGGGATTATCTCTGAAGTAAGTCATCTGCACACAATTTTTCTTTTTTAATCTATTAATTAATTAATTAATTTACATTCCAACCACAGATTCCCCTCCCCCCTTTTTTCTCCTAGATCCTCTCTCTTAACACCCCATCCCCTGCTCCCTCTCTTCTTGGAATAGGGGAGGCCTGACTTGGATATCAACTATACCAGGGTGGGTTGATAGGTTCATCTTCTAATGTGGCTAGTAAAAGCAGCCCAGTTAAAGGAAAGGGATCCAAAGGCAGGCAACAGATTCAGAGACAGCTCCTGCTCCTATGTTAGGAGTCCTACATGAAGACTAAGCCGCACAACTGTTATTTACATGAAAAGCACCTAGGTCCAGCCCATGCACACTCACTGGTTGCTTGTTCAGTCTCTGTGAGCCTGTGTGGGCCCTGGCTACTTGATTCTGTAGGATTTCTTGTGGTGTCCTTGATCTCTCTGGCTCCTTCAATCCTTCTCCATCTCTTTCAGAGGATCCCCTGCTCTCCTAATGTTTGGCTGTAGGTCTCTGCATCTGTTTCCATCAGTTGCTGGTTAGAACCCTCAGATGACCGTTATGCTAGTTTCCTGTCTGCAAGTATAACAGAATATCATTAATGGTGTCAGGCGATCCTCTCTCTCATGGGATGGGTATCAAGCTGGACCAGCCATTGTTGGCCGTTCCTTTAATTTCTGCTCCATTTTTTCCATTGCACATCTTGTAGACAGGACAAATGAAGGGCCTAAGATTTTATGCCTGGGTTTGTGTCCCAAACCCTCCATTGGAAATCTTGCCTGATTAAAGGAGACTATTTCAGGTTCTGTATCCTCCATGACTAGGAGTCTACCTAGAGTCATCCTCAGAGATTCCTGAGAGTTTCCATTGTCCTAGGTTCCAGCTCATCCCAGAGATGCCCTTTCACTGATTCCAGTTCTCTAAACCTGTACTTCTTCCCTCTGTTCTCCCTTAATTGATCCCTTCTGTTTCCCTCTTCACACCCTCCTCCACCCTCCTCAATCCAGTCCCCTCCATCCATCCACCCTCATGTCTATTCTATTCTCCCTTCTCAGTGAGATTCAAGTGACTCCCCCCCCCTTGACCCTCCTGGTTACTTAGCTTTATTTTGTTTGTGGATTGTAACAGGACAATCCTCTGCTTATGGCTAATAACCACTTATAAGTGAGTACATGTTACATTTGTCTTTCTAGGTCTGGCTTACCTCACTCAGGGTAATCTTTTCTAGCTCCATCCATTTACCTGAAAATTTCATGATGTCATTGTTTTGAATAGCTGAGTAATAATCCATTGTGTAATGGATTCACATTTTCTTTATCCATTCTTCAGTTGAGGAACATCTATGTCTTTTGCAGTTTTTGGCTATTACAAATAATGCTACTATGAACATACTTGAGTAAGTGTCTTTGTGGTATGGTGGAGCATATGCCCTGGAGTGGTATATGTAGGTCTTGAGGTAGATGGAGTAGATATAGGTAGGTCTTAAGGTAGATTTGGATATATGCCCAGGAGTGGGATAGGTGGGTCTTGAGGTAGATTGATCCCAAATTTTCTGAGAAACGGCCAAATTGATCTCCTAAGTGGTTGTAAAAGTTTACATTCCTACCAGCAATGAAGGAGTGCTCCCCTTGGGCCACATCCTTGCCAGTATGTGCTGTCACTTGAGTTTTTGATCTTAGTCATTCTGACTGGTCTAAGTTGGAATCTCAGAGTGATTTTGATATGCATTTCTTTGGTGGCTAAGGATGTTAAACCCTTCTTTAGGTGCCTCTCAGCCATTAGTGATTCCTTTGTTGAGAATTCTCTGTTTAGATATGTACCCCAATTTAATTGGGTTATTTAGCTTGTTGATGTCAGTTTCTTAAGTTCTTAATATATTTTGGATATCAGCCCTCTGTCAAATATCAGGTTATTTTCCCATTCTGTAGGCTGCTGTTTTGTCTTTTTCAAGGTCTTCTTTGCCTTACAGAAGCTTTTCAGTTTTACAAGGTCCCATTTTTTAATTGTTGATCTTAGTGTCTGAGCTGTTGGTGTTCTGTTCAGGAATTTCCCTTCTATGCCTATACATTCAAAGCTATTCTCCATTTAGCATATCCAGTTTTATGTTGAGGTCTTTAATCTATTTGTACTTGAGTTTTGTGCAGGGTGACAAAAATGGATCTATTTACATTCTTCCACATGCAGACATCCAGTCAGACTGGCAACGTTTGTTAAAGATGCCTTTGTATAGCTTTGGCTTTTTTATTTTTGTCAAAAATCAAGTGTTCATAGCTGTATTGGGTTACTTCTGGGATATTGATTTGATTCCATTGATCAGCCTGTCTCTCTTTATGGCAATACCATGTGGTTTTTATTACTATTACTTTGTAGTACAGTGTGAAATTATGGATGGTAATACCTCCAGAAGTTCTTCTATTGTACAGGGTTGTTTTAGCTTTCTTGGGTTTTCGTTTTTCCATAGGAAGCTGAGTATTTTTTTTTTCAAAGTCTATAAAGAATTGTGTTGAAATTTTGATGGAAATTGTACAGAATATGTTGGTTGATTTTGGTAAGATGACTGTTTTTACTGTTAATTCTCCTGACTCATGAGCCTTCGAGATCTTACCATCTTGATAAGTTTTTTAATTTGATATGTTTTTTTAAAATTTTTTCTTTCTTGTCAACAGGTCTTTCACTTGCTTGATTAGAGTTATACCAAATATTTTTTATTATTTATGGTAATTGTGAAGGGTGTTGTTTCCATAATTTCTTTCTCATTTATCATTGGTATACAGGAGGCCTACTGATTTTTATTTAGCTTTTTAATTTTGTATCAAGTCACTTTGCTGAAGGTGTTTATCAGTTATAGGAGTTTCCCTGGTAGAATTTTTGGGGTCACTAATATATACTATGATAGCATCTGTCATTAGTAATACTTTGACTTTTTCCTTTCTCATTCTTATCCCCCATAATCTCCTTTAGTTGTGTTACTGCTTTAGCTAAAACTTCAAGTACTATATTGAATATATACCAATAGAGTGATCAGCCTTGTCTTGTCCCTGATTTTAGTGGAATTGCTTTATGTTTCTCTCCATTTAATTTGATGTTGGTTATGGCTTTGTGAATATTGCCTTTATTGAGTTATGTATGTGCTTTGTATCCCTAATTTCTCCAAGACTTTGATCATGAAGAGATGTTGGATTTTGCCAAAATGTTTTTCAGGATCTAATAAAATGATCACATGGGCTTTTTTCCCCCTTTCAGTTGTTAATATGGTGGATTATATTGCTTTCAGAAGAGATGGCAGACAAGGGTTTGGAGTGGTCTTACCTGGTGTCCCTGTGCTCAACTTCTTATATCAGGGTATATATTTGACAAAGCTTGAGCCAATACAGGA